>CM054142.1:56358534-56406034 GCA_028751875.1 Rapana venosa
ATACTACACAGGCTCAGTGCTTGCTGATAGGTGAGGACAAAGATTAGTCAAGTTTGTTTTAGATGAATAGCATGTATGTCTTCTTGACAAAAATACTACACAGGTTTAGTTCTTGCTGATAGGTGAGGACAAACAGTACTGTCAGTTTGTTTGTTTTAGATGAATAGCATGTATGTCTTCTGGACATAAATAGTACACAGGCTTAGTGCTTGCTGATAGGTGAGGACAAACATTACTGTCAGTCAGCTTGTTTTAGATGAATAGCATGTATGTCTTCTGGACAAAAATACTACACAGGCTTAGTGCTTGCTGATAGGTGAAGACAAACAGTACTGTCAGTCAGCTTGTTTTAGATGAATAGCATGTATGTCTTCTGGACAAAAATACTACACAGGCTTAGTGCTTGCCATTGGGATAGCCTGGTGGTTAGAGTGATGTATTCGTGATCTGCTGACCGGGGTTCAAATCTCATTCAAGAGGATTTTTTCCTTTGGAGTTAACGTCAGTGCCGACTCCACTCTCCCCAAAAGTCCTTTGGATGAGACTATAAACTGAGGTCCCATGTGCGAACGCATGCAGAACATCTTGCGCATGCGCTGAAACCCATTCTGCTTTTTGAAAGAGTAGGCCGTTGTGTGCCGGTGGGAACAGATGACAAACTTTACAAAACGGCATACACACGGGGACTGGATGGAAAAAAAGCACAGGACTGCTTATTCCATTATCCTCAAAATGGAAAAAGAAAAAAAAGAATTATATGCTTAGTCTGTCGCATAATAGTCATCCTGGTATGGGTTTTTTTTGGTCACATATCTCTGCCCACACCTTGCCTACTCTTCCACAGGAGTGTTTGCAAGATGTGATGCCTATTTTTGCACACAAGACTTAAGCGTGTAGTATTTTAATACTGGAGGGTATCAAAAAAAAACCAAACTGTATTAGGGACAAGTTCATAGTGTCCAGTGCTGAGATCAACAGTTCTGTGGGCTAATAACCTGTGCCATATGGCCCCATGATTTCAACGATATTGTGAAAAGTCTGCAGGCTGATTTTTGGGACGCAAGATTATATTGTGTATTTAAATGTCTTCAATATAAATTCATGCGTCAGAAACTGATTGTAGATTGTATTTGCTAGCAAACTGGCTGTAGTGTGTGTACATCTTCAAGAATGCGGTTAATTTTGTGTGTGTGTGTGTGTTTTTCAACATTGGTTTTATTCAATAGTGAGGATATAAACTGAATCATTGCCTGAGAGAAGCATGCTCTGTTTGAAATAAAGAGAAGAAAATTTTGCCTATTCATCTGAGATACGACCGAAGAATATTCTGTGAACACCCTCACAAAATATTGCCAGATAAGAGACACTTTTGGGTCCATCACAGAAGAAAAACAAATGACATTCAGCGTGTAAAAAAAATCTGCTGTGTCATAATTTAAGATGATTTTTAAAAAATAGATTTTCAGTTTTAATTTAAGATGATTCTGAATATTTTTTAACGATTTTTTTTAAAAACAAAAAAAATCCCCATTTCTGTTGTCAGTGCTGGGAGCAGATTGGATGTCAGTGTACAACGTGACAGGGCGCCCTCTACCAAAGTACGACAACATTGTGAATAAAGGATCCGCTAACGACTTCGCTTCCGTCATACTGCCGTCTTCCCTCTTTACTGGTAACATTGATGTCTTGGGTTTTGTCATTAATTGTTTGGTGATTAGTGTTGTTATGGATATTTAGTACTCCTCATTTTATGGAGATGTCTTGAGTGTTTGCAAAGGCTAACATAATTTTTTACACAGGGGAGAAAATACATAAAACAATCTGATATGACTATAGGGACTTGTGCATATGTGCACACACACGCACACACACTTTCGTGTAAGCAGGTATAAATGCAAGTATACATGCATTTAGGATGCATGAGCACACATGTACACACACACAATCACATACGCATGTACGCGCACGCACGCATACACACGCACGCATACACACACACGCACGCACACACACGCTCTAACCAGCAAGCTTTTTACAAATATCTAGCACGTCAGTGAACTGTAGAAATGTGACCTTTTTATAAGAAAGAGAACCGTTTGTTCATTTGCTCTTGGTTTGATCTGCTTTCAGAAATTACGTTATTATGGCATGATTAGCTAGGTGTCAGAGCAAGCCAAATGTATAGGTTGTCAGTAAGTTGTTATTTTTGTTGGTGTATACAGATTTTATTCAGTAAATTCAGCATGACATAAGCAAACAAGAATACAGCTGAAGATCTTCTTCAGTCATCGTGGTTGCATAGTGAGATGCTGACTCCGATTGATGGATATCATCCTGTCTTTCAGGAGAATGATGATAATTTTGTGGACGTACGTGAACAGGTTCCAGCAAGGAAGAAAAGAGCCACTATGGGTACGCTATCTACCACACCATGGGAAAACTAGTGGACATGAACACGGACGATTCTATCATGTGAGCAGCAGCAGTTTTTTTAATGTTGTTTTGAAAAAAAAGAATGTTGGTTTGTGTTGAAGAAATAAGCATGGAATGAAGTGATTACAACATGATGCAAAGCGCTGAACTATTGATGGAGTAAACATTGCTTGTGTGTGTGTTGAACGGGGGATGGGGTTTCTTTCTTTCTTTCTTTATTCTTTTATACTGAGGATAATGGAATAAGCACTCGTGTGCTTTTTTACATCCAATCCCCATGTGGATTTGTAAATGTTGTCATCTGTTCCCACCGTCACACAATGGCTTACTCTTTCGAAAAGCGGAACAGGATTTAACGTGTGTGCAAGATGTTCTGCGTGCGTTCACACACGGGGCCTCGGTTTATAGTCTCATCCGAAAGATGAGGTATATATGTGTGTGCATGCGGTTTGTTTATGTGAGTGAATATGAAGTATTGATGCATTGTTCTTTTGCTATTGTTTGTGTGGGGATTTTGGTGGTTTTGGGGTTGGGTTTTTGTTGTTGTTGTTCCTCAGGTAGAACTCTGAGGTTCACCATTAACCTCTTAACTGCCCAGTGCAAGTGCACCCTATATGCTGGGGAATAAAATTCTTATGTACCACTTGCTAAGTTCATATCCCTCTTCCTCAGAAATTACTGCATGAATAATCCTGATAGTCTACCCAATGACAGTATATATATTGTAAATTGCTTCGAGGCAAACTCCAATTGATATTTCAGTGATTTCACTGCGAAAATATATTTAAAATGTAAAAAATCGACATAAAATACACTGTCTTCATCACCACTGTCATTCTGAGTACCTTTCATCTCATTAATGTCAAACATAAGTCCAGGCCAAATCTCATTCACTTTTTTTTTAAATGCACTATCGTTTTCCTCACTGTCAAGTAAAGCTAAAGTTTTATTTGCCACTTTTCAGCTCTGTAAAGTTATTGATACCTTCAACAAGAAGTGTCAGCCATTTTTAACAAGAACTTCCCAAGCAGTCATGCATAATAACACAAAATACGAGCAAAAAAACCGATCATTTTTGCCACGGTTTTTGCAGCTGGATGTTGCCAAGCAACTGATCTCGACTCTTTTTGGAGTTCTTTCCCTTTCACTGTAGTCAAGGAAGCTGGCTTGTTTACTTCGGTTCGACACCCCGGAAATTTTCTGGATTGTAAGGTGTATAGGGAGCACATTTAGCCCTGGAAAATTTCCGGGGTGGGGCAGTCTAGTGGTTAATGATATTGCGTATAGGACCATTTTTTGCTCACCATTAAGGTAGCTGCTTTCAGGCTTTGGGGATTTATTTGTTTTGAAGCACCAGTAAACGATACATCAAAAACATAATTTGAAATAACTTGCTGTAAGTCATTCAGGTCCCTGGTCCCTTCCTGTCTTTGTGGAAGAACTTAACACGTGCAAGTCTTGCTGTTAATATGAAGTTGATAAGATACCACATCCACAGAATTTTGAATTGATCAGTGAAGGATAGATACCACATCCACAGAATTTTGAATTGATCAATGAAGTTGATAAGATACCACATCCACAGAATTTTGAGTTGATCGATGAAGTTGATAAGATACCACATCCACAGAATTTTGAATTGATCGATGAAGTTGATAAGATACCACATCCACAGAATTTTGAATTGATCAATGAAGTTGATAAGATACGTCTGAATTTTTAATCGATCAATGAAAATGCACACTTTGTATCGCAGAATTATAGCGTCATTTGTGAATCAAAATGCAGATAATTGTTCACATGTACCTTGTTACACTTCATTTTTGTTCATGATTTTCATTCTTGCGGACTAGAATGTGTACCTTGTGACACTTCTTCACTTTTGTTTATGATTTTCATTCTTGCGGACTAGAATGTGTACCTTGTGACACTTCTTCACTTTTGTTCATGATTTTCATTCTTAATGTGTACCTTGTTACACTTCTTCACTTTTGCTCATGATTTTCATTCTTGCGGACTAGAATGTGTACCTTGTTACACTTCACTTTTGTTCATGATTTTCATTCTTGCGGACTAGAATGTGTACCTTGTTACACTTCTTCACTTTTGCACATAATTTTCATTCTTGCGGACTAGAATGTGTACCTTGTTACACTTCTTCACTTTTGTTCATCATGATTTTAATTCTTGCGGACTAGAATGTGTACCTTGTTACACTTCTTCACTTTTGTTCATGGTTTTCATTCTTGCAGACTAGAATGTGTACCTTGTTACACTTCTTCACTTTTGTTCATGGTTTTCATTTTTGCAGACTAGAATGTGTACCTTGTTACACTTCTTCACTTTTGTTCATGGTTTACATTCTTGCGGACTAGAATGTGTACCTTGTTACACTTCTTCACTTTTGTTCATGGTTTTCATTTTTGCGGACTAGAATGTGTACCTTGTTACACTTCTTCACTTTTGTTCATGGTTTTCATTCTTGCGGACTAGAATGTGTACCTTGTTACACTTCTTCACTTTTGTTCATGGTTTTCATTCTTGCGGACTAGAATGTGTACCTTGTTACACTTCTTCACTTTTGTTCATGGTTTTCATTCTTGCGGACTAGCGTGTGCAACTTGTTACACTTCTTCACTTTTGTTCATGGTTTTCATTCTTGCGGACTAGAATGTGTACCTTGTTACAACTAGAATGTGTACCTTGTTACACTTCTTCACTTTTGTTCATGATTTTCATTCTTGCAGACTAGAATGTATACCTTGTTACAACTAGAATGTGTACCTTGTTACACTTCTTCACTTTTGTTCATCATGATTTTCATTCTTGCGGACTAGAATGTGTACCTTGTTACACTTCTTCACTTTTGTTCATGGTTTTCATTCTTGCGGACTAAAATGTGTACCTTGTTACACTTCTTCACTTTTTGTTCATGATTTTCATTCTTGCGGACTAGAATGTGTACTTCTTCACTTTTGCACATGATTTTCATTCTTGCGGTCATGATTTTCATTCTTGCAGACTAGAATGTGTACCTTGTTACACTTCTTTTGTTCATAGTTTTCATTCTTGCAGACTAGAATGTGTACCTTGTTACACTTCTTCACTTTTGTTCATCATGATTTTCATTCTTGCGGACTAGAATGCATTTTTACAGCAGTATTTCTTTCTTTCTTTCTTTCTTTTCTCTCCATCCAACAGCAAGACGGGTCTGCCCCTGACCACCAACGGGCCGATGCTTGCCTTGGTGATCACCAGGCAGGGGAGGCAGGTGTCTGGCGAGCGTTCCCAGCCGGTGTACGTGAGGCTGAAGCTGGCTGATCCCCGCAACAGAACCAACCTGCAGTGTGCCATGTGGACCCCCGGATCGGACGGGTAAGGGGTGGTCAGTTTTGTTTCGGAAGGACAACATGTGCATCTTATCTTAATCTTATACCACTTTAAGTCACGAGATTTCTCGACGTGAAATTCGGGCTGCTCTCCCCGGGGGAGAGTGCGTCTCCACAAGAGCAGCGCACACATGCATGTACACACAAGCATGTACTCGCACACACATGCATGTACAATTACACACATGCATGCACATACACTTCCACACACACATGTACACTTACATACACATACACACATGTACACTTACATACACACACACAGATGCATACATACATACATACACTCAAACACACACGCACGCACACATGCATGCACATATACACACACACACACACATTAAAAGTGGATCGGTGGTCTAGAGGTAACGCGCCTGTCTAGAAAGCGAAAAGTCCGGGTCAAAAGTGTGCGGTGGTTCGATCCCCATTTAGGCCTGAAACTTTTCCCCCATCCATTAGACCATGAGTGGTGGTCTGGGCGCTAGTCTTTTGGATGAGATAACAAACCGAGGTCCCGTGTGTTACACAATATTCAGCGCACGTAAAAGAACCCACGGCAACAAGAGAGTTGTCCCTGGCAAAATTCTTAGAAAAAGTCACTCTGATAGGGAAAACAAATACAATTGCAAAAAAAGGGTGCGCTCTCTCTTGTGGTGACACGCTCTCCCCGGGGGGAGCAGCCCGAATTTCACACAGAGAAATCTGCGTGACTTAAAGTGGTATAAATGAAATAAGTATGAGTAATTCTGTTTATATTCTTAATCTTGTAAAACGCAAAAGCTTGCATTTGCAAGTCAATTTCCTACACATTGTGTATATCGTCCATCTAATTTTTTTTTATTTTACAGGCGGGGCCTGTGGACGGGGTCAGAGTGCACGGTGTCAGACGTAGATTGCCGGGTCAGCTCAGAGTCTGAAGAGTGCCGAGAAGTGTACGTGACGTGTAAATGCTACCATCTGTCCACTTACGCCGTCATTGTGGACTTGGAGGATGGACCGGTAAGCAGCGAACAGAAAATGTCTTTTCCCCCGAGGGGATGCCGGGGGCCTATCAGTATAAACAGCATCCCCACATTCTGGAAATTCTGTGCTAGAAATTTCCTCTTTTCTATCACTCTCTTTGTTTCTGCCTTGTTCCTTTTCTTCCTGTCACCTCTTTCTTGTCTATTTTCTGCCTTCTTGGTCCATTCTCCTGCCTTTTTTCCAGAAAGAACTTAAAAGGTAACTATTCTCTCTTGTGCACTGGGCCAGACTTGTCAGGCGCTTAACGGCAGCGTGACGCATTTTCGCTCATATAACAGCAACAATAGTTGCTGTCTGAGCATTCGACGAAGAAGAAGAAAGAAAATGTCTTGTTTCTGGTTATTGTGTAGTTTGCAGTTTTGTTCCAAGTGTGATATTGAAGATGTGTGAGTTTGGGGAGCTATTTTTTGTTTTGGGTATGTTTTTGTAAGGGGAGTGGTTTTTATAAAGATAACTGTATTTGTGCCTCTAGATTGTGTGTGTGTGTGGTTTAGGAAATATCATTCTCTTGTTTTTTGTTTCAAGGATAATGGAATAAGCACTCATGTGCTTTTTCACGTCCAGTCTCCATGTGTATGCAGTTTTGAAAATTTTGTCATCCGCTCCCATGTGTGTATGTGTTTGCCTCTGTGTGTTTGTGTGTGTGTGTGTGTCAGGTTGTGTGTGGTTGGTTGTTTATTTGTGTAAAGGACAGGATGGACTAACCTAGTGGTTAGAACATTGAACCTATTACCTATCTAACAGTAACTGGAAATGAAAGTTTTCTGCTGAAGCCTCTGTTTGAGAGGGTTCATTTTCGAGTCATTGGTCCTAAGTCTGTTTCTCTGCAAGTACTTTTGATGTAATCATAAACCAAGATCCTACACGCAGACAAAGTATCTCACACACTGTTTTAAATCCATCCCATCTTTCATTGAAGAGTAGGCCAGCTATGGCTGGTGGCATGAATGACACAGACATACCCAGCATGCAAAACAGTGACCAGGAGAGGGGTGACATCTGCTGGGTTTAACTTGTGCATACTGCAATTTACTGCAGTGCTCTTGCAACCTTTTAAAGAATGAAGAAGAAGTCAGTCAGGTTGTTCAAGCCTTTTTATATGTATGTGCACACACACAACAACACACCACACACATAATATGTATATTATATATATATATATATACAAACTATTTTTTTATAATGTAAGCGAATTAACACATCAACTCATTTATATCATTTCTCCCCACATTATGCAGGTCATTATAAATTTGATAGCAGAAAGAGAAAAGAACGGTTATATATGGTGTTTCCAGCTTGCCAGAGCAGCCACGATAGAGCTGGCAGCCCTGATGTATGTGCTGGTGGCGGTGTCCCTGGTGCTCCTCATCATGGCCTTCTTCATCCTCATCTCCTACAAGGCCTTGCAGAGCAACTGGAACAGCATCCACATCAACCTCATCTTCGTCATCATCATCATTGAACTCGCCTTTGCTGTCGGCATCAACCGCACTACCCCTGAGGTGAGTGGGTGACTGTGTGTGTGTGTGTGTGCGTTGTTGTTTGTGTGTGTGTTGACATACAACACGTATGTTGTCTTCTTTTTCTTTAGAGAAGCTTGCAAGCACTTTTTGACACCAAGTTTAAACTCTAGCTTCACATTATTTTGGTCATTTTAGTATTGAGACTTATATCAATTTAAGGTTTATTTTGTGTATTTTTGACAGCAAAGAATTTTGTTCATAGATGTCTGTGCCTTTGTGTGTTTTGTTTTAAGATTTAAGTCCAAGGATGCTAAAAATTGAAAAGTTTTGACAGGCTCACAAGCTTGCTTTAACAAGGTGTAAGTGTCCATGAGCTAATCCTGAAGAGTTGAATAAGAATGGTTTCACAGTCAGTAAAGTTTCCTCTGCCTCATCAGTCTGTTTAGAAGTCAAAATTTACCTTATTTACTGAAATAAGAACATTTTTTGTGCTAGCATTCCTCTTGAGAAATTTCAGTCATAGACAGTTTTATCATACATACAAATCATCGTAACTGACCAGTTAAGAGTTAAAAGGATAAAAAAAAATTTCTGGTCAAGAGAAATTATAGATCCAACAGTCTGAACAAATTTAGAAACGCTGTAGCCCAGTATACAACATCACTTTGTGAGGTGAGGAAAGCCATAGCTGTAGCCAAGTATACAACATCACTTTGTGAGGTGAGGAAAGCCATAGCTGTAGCCAAGTGTACAACATCACTTTGTGAGGTGAGGAAAGCCATAGCTGTAGCCAAGTATACAACATCACTTTGTGAGGTGAGGAAAGCCATAGCTGTAGCGAAAGCACAACTGGTTAACCCCAGTCTATAGACATAAAGAGTCAGAAAACTAACCGTTTGTTGTAATTATGTGTTTTTCTGTTTCTCTCTCTTCAGCTTTTCTGTCGCCTGGTGGCAATATCTCTCCACTACTTCTACATGGCGGCCTTTGCCTGGCTGTATGTGGAAGTGCTGCACATCTACCGCATGTTGACAGAGAAACAGACCATCAACTATGGATCCATGAAGTTCTATTACCTGCTAGGTTACGGTGAGTATTGATTGTCTACTTGAGTAATCTGTATCACATTCTGTTACATGCTAGATTACAGTTAGTATTGTCTGCTAGAGTAGTCTATATCCCATTCTGTTACCTGCTAGGTTACAGTATTGTCTACTTGAGTAATCTGTATCACATTCTGTTACATGCTAGTTACAGGCAGTATTGTCTGCTAGAGTAATCTATACCACATTCTATTACCTGCTAGGTTTCAGTTAGTATTGTCTGCTAGAGCAATCTATATCACATTCTGTTATATGCTAGGTTACAGTTAGTATTGTCTGCTAGAGTAATCTATATCACATTCTGTTATATGCTAGGTTACAGTTAGTATTGTCTGCTAGAGTAATCTATATCACATTCTGTTACATGCTAGGTTACAGTTAGGATTGTCTACTTGAGTGATCTGTATCACATTCTGTTAACTGCTAGGTTACAGTAAGTATTTTCTGCTAGAGTAATCTATATCACATCCTGTTACATGCTAGGTTACGGTATTGTCTGCTAGAGTAATCTATACCACATTCTATTACCTGAAATGTTATGGTATTGTCTGCTGGAGTAATCTATATCACGTTCTGTTATATGCTAGGTTACAGTTAGTATTGTCTGCTAGAGTAATCTATATCACGTTCTGTTACATGCTAGGTTACAGGCAGTATTTTCTGCTAGAGTAATCTATATCACATTCTATTGCATGCTAGGTTATGGTATTTTCTGCTAGAGTAATCTATATCACATTCCGTTACATGCTAGGTAACAGTTAGTATTGTCTGCTGGAGTAATCTATATCACATTGTTACATGCTAGGTTACGGTATTTTCTGCTAGAGTAATCTATATCACATTCTATTACCTGCTAGGTTACGGTTAGTATTGTCTGCTAGAATAATTTATATCACAGTCTGTTACATGCTAGGTTACGGTGAGTATTGTCTGCTAGAGTAATCTATATCACATTCTGTTACCTGCTAGGTTATGGTGAGTATTGTCTGCTAGAGTAATCTATATCACATTCTATTACATGCTAGGTTATGGTATTGTCTGCTAGAGTAATCTATATCACATTCTGTTACCTGCTAGGTTATGGTATTGTCTGCTAGAGTAATCTATATCACATTCTATTACCTGCTAGGTTATGGTATTGTCTGCTAGAGTAATCTATATCACATTCTATTACATGCTAGGTTATGGTATTGTCTGCTAGAGTAATCTATATCACATTCTATTACCTGCTAGGTTATGGTATTGTCTGCTAGAGTAATCTATATCACATTCTATTACCTGCTAGGTTACAGTTAGTATTGTCTGCTAGAGTAATCTGTATCACATTCTGTTACATGCTAGTTACAGGCAGTATTGTCTGCTAGAGTAATCTATATCACATTCTGTTACATGCTAGGTTACAGTTAGTATTTTCTGCTAGAGTAATCTTTATCACATTCTGTTACATGCTAGGTTACGGTATTGTCTGCTAGAGTAATCTATATCACATTCTGTTACATGCTAGGTTACAGTTAGTATTGTCTGCTAGAGTAATCTATATCACATTCTGTTACCTGCTAGATTACAGTTAGTATTGTCTGCTAGAGTAACCTATATCACGTTCTATTACCTGCTAGTTTACGGTATTGTCTGCTAGAGTAATCTTTATCACATTATGTTACATGCTAGGTTACGGTGAGTATTGCCTGCTAGAGTAATCTATATCACATTCTGTTACATGCTAGGTTACAGTATTGTCTACTTGAGTAATCTGTATCACATTCTGTTACATGCTAGGTTACAGTTAGTATTTTCTGCTAGAGTAATCTTTATCACATTCTGTTACATGCTAGGTTACAGTATTGTCTGCTAGAGTAATCTATATCACATTCTATTACCTGCTAGGTTATAGTGAGTATTGTCTGCTTGAGTAATCTATACCACAATCTATTACCTGCTAGGTTACGGTATTGTCTGCTGGAGTTATCTATATCACGTTCTGTTATATGCTAGGATACAGTTAGTATTGTCTGCTAGAGTAATCTATATCACATTCTATTACCTGCTAGGTTACGGTATTGTCTGCTGGAGTTATCTATATCACGTTCTGTTATATGCTAGGATACAGTTAGTATTGTCTGCTAGAGTAATCTATATCACATTCTGTTACCTGATAGGTTACAGGCAGTATTTTCTGCTAGAGTAATCTATATCACATTCTATTACCTGCTAGGTTATAGACAGTATTTTCTACTGGAGTTGTCTGTGACACATGTTGCTGATGGATGTAAAGAGGCACATGTGTGCTGAATAACTTCTGTCTAGTTATCCGCTTATGGAAAAGAAGAAAAAGTGCGAGTTGTGTGTATCTGTGTGAGTGTGTGTGTGCATGTGTGCTTGCATGCATGCGTGCGTGATTGCACACTGTTGTACAGATTATTTTATCTTCTACACCTTAGTTTGTCATATTTTTCTTTTGCCCATTTTAAACCAAAAAATCTCTTTGCAATCGTGTGGATTAATAGTTTTTAAAGTTGTGAGTATTAAAATGGAGACTTCACTTTCTTTTCCTGTTGCAGTTATTCCCGGCATTATCGTGGGGTTGGCTGTGGGGCTGTACACTGATGGCTATGGCAACGCCCGTTTGTAAGTCACGAGTGACGTCAGTGTCTATACATGTTCGTTCGGGTGGTGGGCAAGAAATTCTGAGAATTTTTTAAATGCTTGTACATGATAACAAAGAATTCCAAATTAAATTTCTTCAATTAAACGGATTATTTTCCCTTCACACTGGACATACATGCATCCACTAGGAGTCATTGTAGCTGCAGAGCTCTCCAGTTTACATAGCACAAAGATATATGCACACTTACACATACACAATGGGTTTTTTTATCCCTCTCTCTTGTCTCTCTCTCTCTCACACAAACACACACACACTTCTTTCATGAATAGATTCATGCTCCTTGCACACATACCATGCATTCTTTGAGTATAATCCGTATTCAGCATTCAAGCCAAAAAATGTACTCAGGTACCTGACTGTAGGCGCACACACACACACATTCTTTCTTTTGCCTGCTTTGCTTTGATCCATACATGACTTTTTTTTTTAAACTGTCTTTTTTCATTTATGTGAGTGTTTTGTTTAAATCAATGACATGAACATGAGTTATCTAGTTTTCACCTATGAATGGAATGCTCTGTGTCCACTCATGACTTTAATTAATATTTTGTTTCCATCTGTTTCAGTTGCTGGCTGGACACATCACAGCTGTTTATCTTAAGCTTTGTGGGTCCCATCGTGGTAGTGGTGCTGGTAAGTGTCATTTGCTCACCTAGTTCACCTTTTGATCCTTGCATTTCGCTAAAAGAAAGCTAGGATATTAGCACTACGCTTCATCTAAACAAGAGGTTGGAAGGATTTTTTATGATTTTTTTTTTTTTTTTAATCTCAAGGTGAAAGGGGTGTTAAAACATATCTTGTTCACATGGTGTTGAAAATGTAATGAGTGTGTAGGAAGAGTCTTTGTACAAAAAAATCTTTTTTCTTTCCCCACTACCCTTTTTGTGTGTGTAGAAGATTGGTTTTATCATTTTTAGATGGTGGTTGCCAACTGTAGTAGAGTCACTTTTTGTCATCATAAATAATAATAATAACAATAATAATGTATGGAATTTATATAGCGCTGAATCTTGTAAAGCAACAAATCAAAGCGCTCAGATAACTTTAACAAATGCGCCAGAACGCTGTGCAAATTATGTTTAGTCAGTGGATGAGGATTCTTGCTTAGAAGGTGGGAAAAATGGCAATTGAAATATGTGACTTTGTTGTTGTTGTAAATCACAAGAAGAAAAGCTGATTGAAACTGATATCATATGATATGATGTATGCTGCTGTTGTTGCTGGGTGTTTCTAGGGGTCGCCCAGAATGTGCGCTCTGTCTCACACATCCCTGCCGGGAATCTTTGTGAGAATGTAATGTATACTTGAAGCTAAAGGCTGAAACACTAGTCAGAAGGGTGTGGGCTTCTCTGAAGATCTTGCGGTTCCCAGCTCTCCTGAGATTCTTTTGCGTAGCCACATCTGGCCAAAGAGTCATCAGGTGTGGATGACAACAAAATGCCAAGACCTGCTTTGAAATGTTGTTATGCTTTTAATTCAGTGTTATTTTTATATTGTCTTCAAAACAAACTCTAAATATAGCAACATACACTCTTGTTATGCTTTTAATTCAATGTTATTTTGATATTGTCTTCATGACAAACTCTAAATATAGCAACATACACTCTCTAAAGAGAAAAAAAACAACTCTGAAGTTGTGGTACGGCTGCCAATACGGCAAGGTCCTTGAAAACGCTGCACACACAATCTTGTCATCAGTTGTGTACTTGATATCTCGCAGTGATTCCTAGGAGTGATGAGTCAAAGTCAAACTTTTATTTTCAGATGGTACATTGAATACATTAAGTGAGACAGAGTGCATGTTCTGGTCGATTCCCCCAAAGCGTTAAGCTAGGGAACGCCCAACAACGGGAACAACTCGGTCACATGATGGTCTGGTGTCAGACTGTTTTGTTATCAGCTCATGCCGTTGATGGCTGTTGTGTTTTAGCTGAACATCATCACTTTCATGCTGGCGGTGAAGGCAAGCTGTCGGGAAAAGATTCCAGTGTCAGACATGAGCTCCATCAGGTGAGAAACTGAAAGAGAAAAGTTAATGTAAACAAAGGTTACCTCTTATTTATTTATTTTTTTTCTTTTATATCGATAATGGAATAAGCACTCATGTGCTTTTTTACATCCAGTCCCCATGTGTATGCAATTTTGTCATGTTTCCACTGGCACACAATGGCCTACTCTTCCGAAAAGCGGAACAGGATTTAATGTGTGCGCAAGATGTTCTGCATGTGTTCAAACACGGGGCCTCAGTTTATAGTCTCATCCGAAGGACTTTGACACTCATGTATTCAGTATTCCTTAACCTACAGATGTGATTTTTGTCACATTATAGTTCCACGATGCAAAAACTGAAAATCTTATCTTTGGAAAAAAATGTTCATGACATTTAGATATAAAATTGATATAATACAAGACAAGAAAATCATCTTGAAACTGTTGATTTATAGAACAAGCGAAGAAGAAGAAAAAAACCTATTTCCTGTAATAGTATAATACAGTTGAAGGGTTTTCCTTGAAGTATATGAATTGTGTGTGATGCAGAAAAGGAAAAGGGATTTTAACCATTTGTATTGCACAACAGCTGTACTGAAGTCTTATCATGAAAACAGTAGACTCTAACTGAACATAGGTGTAATGTGCTCTATTAATGTGATTAGACTTAAAATCCATTGAAAGTTGAAAAGCTGTCACATAGGAAGCATGTTACATTTATGGGGCAGTGTGTATAAACATCTGTGAGAGTTTTAAAAAAAATAATTGTGACATTTACTCCATGCTTTTCTCAAGAAAAATGTTTTCAAGATATTAGGGGGAAAAAATGTAGCACTGCTCTCTCTCTCTCTCTCTCTCTCTCTCTCTCTCTCTCTCTCTCTCTCTCTCTCTCTCTCTCTCTCTCTCTCTCTCTCTCTCTCTCTCTTAAACTTGCCACATTTGACTTATTATCAGTCATCTACCCACTCCCATTTTCTGTTCTAACACACACACACACACACACACACACACACACACACACACACCACACACCATCTCCTCTTCTAAAAAAACAACTCACACACACACTCTCTCTCTCTCTCACACACACACACACACACACACACACTCTCTCTCTCTCTCTTTTCTCTCTCTCTCACTCACTCACTCACAGGGGACAGGATAGCCTGGTGGTTACAGTGATGTATTCGTGATCTGCTGACCTGGGTTTGATTCTCGTTCGAGAGGACTTTTCCTCTGGAGTTTACCATCAGTGCCAACTCTACTCTCCCCAAAAGTTTTTCAGATGAGACTGTAAACCGAGGTCCTGTGTGCGAATGCACGCAGAACATCTTGCACACACATGTTAAAACCTGCTCCACTTTTTGGAAGAGTAGGCCATTGTGTGCCGGTGGGAACAGATGATAAAATTGACAAAACTGCATACAGACGGGGACTGGATGTATAAAAAGCACATGAGTGCTTATTCCATTATCCTAGGTATAAATAAGTACATAAATTAAATTAAATAAAGTAAACTCACCTACTCACTATTCCAGCACATACCCTTTAAAAAAAAAGTCTTTTTTTTTTCCACATCAGACTCGGCCTGATGGGTGCCATCTTGATGCTGCTTCTGCTGAGTGTGACGTGGGTTATGGGATTGCTGGCGGTGAACTTTGAACTTCCCGCCCTGGGCTACGTTCACGTCATCTTCCTCTTCCTGCAAGGCGTCTTCCTCTTCCTCATCTACATCCTCCTCAGTAGGAAGGTCAGTGTCGGTTTGGGAACGTATTGTTTGTGTGTCACTTTCGGTCGCTGGTTTACCCTGTGCGACAGGACATTTCAGGCTGCTGCTCTTCCCAGGGAAAGCATGCTGCCGAGTGTGGAAGGCTACCAGGGTTTTTTTTCTCCTGTCTGAGGGTATATTTGTATGTTTGGTTTTTAAAAAAAAATTTTATTTTAGTTTCCTCAGCTAGAACTCCAAGGTTAACCAATTGTGAGATTTTTTTTTTTTCATATGCGACTGTTCCCCCCACCATTTAGGTAGCCATATTCTGACTTTGGGGATCGTCGTCTTAAGAACTTGAGCAGAACTATGCCATGGACAACTTGTTTGTTGCCATGGGTTCTTTTATGTACTGACATTGTTTCTCACAGGAGCTTGGTTTGTTGTTTTATCTGAAACTTTAGCATCTGGACCATCGCTCGTAGTTTAGTGGATGGGGGAAGTCGTGGCTTTAGCTTTTACATGACGGCCACAGACATTTAGTGGGAATTCCTGGAGGTTTATCTATGACCACCACAGCCTGCCAACGGTGATACCAGCATGGTGGACAGTTTGCATCACGCTGTAGACTCTACTGTAGTGCATGCACACGAGGTATGAAATATTCCTGCGAAAGCTGAAATTTGTCAGCTTCTGGCGATTTCTTTCTCACGCTCTCATGGGGGGCTAAGCCAATACTTGGCAAACTGAGTGCGGGTGGGGGGTTATTAAATTCAGTATTAGTGGGAAATTTCCTCTTACAAAAGGTAGTGTTGGTGTCACCAATTTTATGACAAGTGTGACTATTTGATTGGATGACTGTGGTGATGGGTGCAATGGAAGGCATGCTGAGGTAGGACCGCATTTATTATTTCTGACTTCACAAATTCAGGTTTTGCATGATGTCGCCATAATTTTACCTTTATTTGGAGACAATACAGGTGACAGCAGGTATGTCACATGTAGATAGGACACACATCTTTGGCTACATGACAAAATATGTCCACTTGTGAATACATCAGCTAAATATCAGGGCTCTGTGACATAGTAGCAGCACAGAACTGTGCATATTTGGGAACCCAATTTCTGTGGGGAAAAAAGTACATGCTGAACTGTTTCTGTCCTTGATTGTGAGTTATTCTTGGGTTACAGGTACGTCTGTGTCTGAAAGCCACATGGTACAAGATGCAGGGGAAGAAACTCAGCATGGACGAGAATCTCTCCGGCACTCGCAGCAGCGTGATGTCGGTAAGTTGAGTGTTGTTTTGTGGAATTTCAGCAGCTTCTTCTTCTTCTTCAAGTGTCCGGTCTGGTCCTGCAGACATCGACCATCATGGCTCTCCATTCTTCCCTGTTCTCGGTCCCTCTCATGAGCTCATTGTTGGTGCCCTCTTTATTCGTTGCGAATTTGTTTAAGCTGTCTGTGAATTTTGTTCGTTGTCTTCCTCTGCTCTTGTTTCCACAGATTTTGCCACTCCATAACAGTTTCTCTAGTCCGTCAGCCCTGATTATATGGCCGAAAAATTTGAGCTGTCTTTCTCTGATGGTGTTGAGAAGGGATCTCTTGTACCCAGCCATTTCCATTACTTCTGCATTAGTTTTTCTTTTTGTCCATGAGATTTTCATGATTCTCCGGATGAACCACATTTCCACTGCTTCTAGTCGCTGTTCTGTGTCCTTGGCTAGGGTCCAGCACTCACATCCGTACAGAAGAATGGACCATACGTAGGCTCTCAAAACATGGATCTTTGTCTTGAGGCTTATCTTACTGTTGGTAAAAATGCATTTCATGTTGTTAAAAGTTGCCTTAGATTGACCGATTCTCTTCTTGATTTCTGCGTCACACTTGCCGTCCGGGGTGATAATACAATCAAGGTATTTAAAGGTGTTTACTTGTCTGATTCTCTCTCCTTTACAGGCTATGTTGCATTGCCTGCAGCAGCAAAGCTGTTTTGAGGTGGTGGGTTTTTTTGGGGTGCAGACTTTTATCAGTTTTAAATAAATCAGCAACTGTCTTGTTGGTTTATTTTATGCCATTTAATAAAATAAGCCTTTGTCATCAAGTTTGCAAACAAACAAACTAGCTCACTGCCATTGATTCTAAAAATAATACACTTGTTGAAAATGGTATATAATGAATATCTTATTTTATCCACAACAGTTTTTTCTAATTATTTCAGAAGTGCCTTACAAAGAAATATGTGTTGATGTTGTAAAATCTTCTCTCAGACCCCCCCCCCCCCCCAAAGATTAATTCAAACTCTGAAAAAAGTCTTTTTCTGTTGAAAAAAAAGAAAAAGAAGATTAATTTCAATCTGCTTGATTCTAACTGTTTAACTCTTTTAAAAATGCTTATTGGAACTTGCGCCATTCCCTACATAATAAACCTTTTTACCACACACACTGGCTACACAACACCGCAAATAACACACACACGCAAAGTTTCGCTAAAACCCGCACCGTGTAGTTTCTCCGAATGTCGCAGCGTTCCGCCCTGGCATACCGCAACGACACGGCATCATCCACAGAGGGGGGTGTGCGGATCAACGTGGGGATCTCCACCACCTCCACCACATCCCAGTCCAGCAAGAGCACCGGGCGCTACCCCCCGCGCTACCGGGGGGACGACTTTGGCCGCAGCACCAGCAGTTCCACCTCGGCTGGTCAAGTCCCCTCGGCCACTGGTCAGATCCCCAACACAGGCATAGCCCCGTACGGGTATGACCCTCACCTGGCCGAGCCCTTGCCTGAAGAAAACTGTGAGTTTGTGTGGACGGAGGCTGGAGTTTTACTTCGTTCTTTAGTTTGTCTTTGTGGTGTAGCGTTTTTTTAGTGTTTTGTTTTGTAGTGTTATGGTGAGATGCATATTGATAATTGTATTTTACTTTGCATTCATGTGAGACTTTGTTAATGGTGTAGTGTTTTGATGTTTTGTTTTGTAGTGTTATGGTGAGATGCATATTGATAATTGTAATTTATTTTGCATTCATGCAAGTGATTGTCATTATTGTTTTAATAAAATCTGTGGTATTGTGCATTGTAAGTACTATAATGTGTAAACAACTTTTTTCAATGAAGGCAGATCTCTACATGAAATTTTGGGCCTGCTCTCCCTGGGAAGAGCACATCTTCACTTTTATAGCACCCTCTTTTTTTCTCTTTTTTATTTTTCCTTTGTCAGAGTGTATTTGTTTCCCTTTGAGAGTGGCTTTTTTTTCTCCTAAATGTATCAGGGACAGCTCTCTTTGATGCTGTGGGTTCATTTGCATGAACTGTCTGTTGCATGCGGGACTTGGGTGTATCATCTCATCTGGAAGACTAGTACCCAGACCACCACTCAAGTCTGGTGGATGGGGAAAAGTCCAGCTTCAGATGAGAATTGAACCTGTAGTCTGGCTTTCTAGATGTGTGGATTACTGCTAGGCCACAGATCTGCCTCTTCTTCTTCTTCCTTTTTTGTCATGTTTCTCCCAGGGGAGGTTTGACATTGATGAGCCTTCTCCATCTCTCTCTGTTTTGAGCTTCCTCCTTATTTATGCCCCTTTCTCCAAGATCATCTGCAATACAGGTAGCCCAGGTCTTGCTAGGTCTTCCCTTTGGTCTCTTTCCATCCACTACGAAGTTCATTGCTCTTTTTATGATGTGGTGGTCTGCTTTCTGAAATTAGTGCGTTCCTTCCTTTTACCAAGTCAAGTGCGGTCAGTTTCTGGCCCCAGCTGGGCTGGGCTGGAATGGGATGGATAGCAGCTGAGAGAAGCTGAAAGTGGGGGAAACTGAGCGCTGTGTCCTGTGAATATTGTCATTATTAATGTTAGATTTTGAATGATTGATTGTTATTGTTTCACTTTTTATTTGCATTTGATAGAAAGCAAGTGGATAATTTTTGTCTTGTTTTGTATTGTGATGGTAGAGTGTATTAATTAATGTTATTTTTGTATTGTGATGGTAGGGTGTACTTATGAATATTTTATAGATACATATAAAACCTATAGGCACTCTTGTCTTGTTTTGAAGCTGAGCTAAAGGGTTTAAAAAAAAAAATGTTTACCCCCTATCATTGTATTGAATGCAAGCCAAATCTTCCAAGACTTAACATTTATCCATGCTGAAGTCTTAAGTGTACACCACAAAATTTTTAAAAAAGGAATTATTTCATTAAAAGATTAACAGTCCACATCTGCCTAGATTTTTATTTGTGTGTGTAATTTTTTGTTGTTGTTATTTATAGAATATAGAGAATGAGTAGAATCACCAGTTTAGTAAGTGACATGGTGTTCACATTGGATAGCCTAGTGGGTAGAACATTGCGCTCGGAATCTGACGACCCAGGTTTGATTACCGTTCAAGGGGATATTTTCCCATCACTGCAGACTCTCCCCCAAAGTCCTTTGGATGAGATTATAAACCGAGGCCCCGTGTGCACACGCACGCACAACATCTTGCGCACACGTTAAATCCTGTTCCGCTTTTCGTAAGAGTAGGCCATTCTGTGCCGGAGGGGGGGGGGAACAGATGGCAGAATTGACAAAACTGCATACACACGGGGACTGGATGGAAAAAAGCACATAAGTGCTTATTCCATTATCCTCGATATAAACGAATAAAATAAAAATAAATAACACTTGTACGTTAAACAAAGGTTTGGTTTGGTTTTGTTGTTGTTGCAGATGAGGGGCCATCCCCCACCAAGCCTGAAGGCAACGACTCAGACTCGGACAGCGACGCCTCCATGGACAGAAACAGCCTTGACCTGGCGTCGAGCCACTCCTCCGATGAGGACGATGAGTTTGAGATTGGACCTCCCTGGGATCAGCACATACCCAAAAGTCAAGCTGTTGGTATGTAGGAATGTGTGTGTGTGAGTGAGAGTGTGTGTGTGTGTGTGAGTAAGTAAGTCTTCAATTTTAATGTCTTTCCACTTAAAGTGATACCAGAGAGTGAGTGTGTGTGTGAATGAGTGAGTATGTGAATGAGTGAGTGTGTGTGTGTGCGTGCGTGCGTGCGTGCGAGTGAGTGAGTGAGTGTGTATGAGAGGGAGAGAGATTCAAAATTATACATACATATGGATGGATGGATGTATCAGATTATATATATATATATATAGAGAGAGAGAGAGAGAGGGGGGTATGATGAAAGACTCATCTGCAGGTGTAGACCTTGCCTCATGTACACAATGATTTTGTACTCCTTGAGGCAGCAAAATGATAATCTTAAATGTTTCTGGAGAATTGCATCTTTGTTTTTGTTGTTATTGCTGAAGGCTTATCAACAGAAACCATATTCCTAGATTTAAAAATATACAAGTTGGAAATAGTTCCAGTTTGGAGAGAAAAAAATTATGAAGCTGTAGAATATAAGTTGCATAAACTTTAGGAAGAAAGAGAATGTACCTGAAGTTTGATGCTGTGGTCAGCTTGAAACGTTTCTTTGTGCTGTATCCAGAGGTTGGCTGATCTAAGAGCTGTATTGTTTTTTGCACTGATTAAAGCTGGAAGGAAGTACTAGTTATTTTCTTGATTGATTCTCTTCACCAAAACTAAACTTTATTTCATGTTTGTTTGTTTTCAGCCCAGGCCCGAGAACAGTTGGAAAAGCATAAAAAGCAGAAGGAAAGGGAACGGCTGGGAAACAATAATACAGGTATGTATTCTGTGTAAGTGTGTGAAAAGACGAGAGAGGATGGCTGTATTAGATTGTTGTAGACAGAAGAAAGTCACTTCTAAGTTGAACAAAGACAGAAAATAAAAAGATAGTGTGCAATCATGTGCCAAAGGGTACAGGAACAACCAAAAGGGTAATACCTAAAAAAAACAATAAAAAACCTTAAGTTTTCATGGAAAGTACCGGTATTGTGTTGTGTTGCAGTTGAAGATACTATTGTGTATACTTACTAAGAAAACATATTTTGAAGCAAAGGCATTGTGAGATGTTTTCCATGTGACATACTTTGGAAAGCCAGGACTGGCACTTCACTGATTTTGTCACTTGCCTAGATACACCTGAATATGCTTTTCAAAGCATGGGATAGCCGGGTGGTTAAAGCATTGTGCTTGTGATTTGAAAGCCTGGGTTCAAGCCAAGGTTAGAGCCACCACGGAGATGCCTGTTCAAGGGGATTTTATCCCTGGAGTTATCTTCAGTGCCAACTGTGTTCCCCGGAAAGTCCTTTTGGGTGAGACTGTAAACCGAGGCGCTATGTGGGAACGGAATGCAGAACATCTTGCACATCTGTTAAATCCAGTTCCACCTTTGAGAAGTGTGGGCCATTTGTGCTGGTGGAAATGGATGACAAAAAAAATTACATGCACACAGGGACTGGATGTAAAAATATAAAAAAAAGCAGGCAAATGCTTAATTCATTATCCTCAAAATAAAAGAATAGATGAATAAATAAAAGCAGTGTACTTTCGGTGCTGTAAATGTGGTCTGTATTTCAGAAGAAAGATTGGACACAAATTTAACAACATTGTTCTCTGCATTGACACAACAGAACAACGCGGGGTAGACAGCGGTCAGGTGGACATCAGTGTTGACCTTGACCCTCCTGTGACCTCGCGACCTCACATCTCCAGCGTTCCTCCGGATGTGACGCTGTCGGCCGCTGCGCAGCGTTCAGGTACTTACTTCGCCCCTCCACTCCCCCCTCGCCCACCCCGCAACTTCCCCAACCTTGATGACTTGTGAAATGCACGCTGCTTGCAGCGGTGGGTTGGTTTTTGTAGTGTTCAGTGTCTTCTGAAAAGCAGGCCATAGTGTATGAGAAGTGGGCAGCAACGTAAGGGTGACCTTTGAGAAGGAGGGGGGGGTAAGCTGAGACGAGCATTCGGCCGAACCTTACTGAATACCAGTTAGGGTATTTAGTTCTGTGATTGACACATACTTTGGCATAATATATAATTTTTTTCATTTTTTTTGTAATGCGCCATGTTTGAAATGATTTTGATTGTGTTGGAATGCAGATCATGGTCACGTAATTTGATCTTTCTCAACCCTACGCCTTCTCTCTGCGTCGTCTGAACTGAAAACTAAAATGAATGGATTGTTGAGGAATGAACTGTGTGTTAATTTTTGTATTGATCTTGTTGATCCCATTAGTTTATTCTCCATAGCTTTAAGTGGTGCCGGTCCTTGTTTCTTAAAACACTCTTGTATAGCTGGTGCCACAGAGGAAGGGATTAGCAGCAGTCTGGAACTTGCTGGCATGGACTTTGGGTCAGGAATCAAACCGTCTTGCTTGGTATTTTTGCGTTCTGGCATTTGATATGCAGTCAGGGAGTTGTCTTGCAAAGGTTTGTTGATTACGATTGCGGTCGCAGTTTGCTGGATTGTGTGTTAGGATGCTGAGTGTCGGTGGTGTGACTTGCTGTTGTGGGCTCTGAACTCTGCATGTTGTCTGTGGATGCTGTGAGGCTTCTAGTAGATGGGTCATTGTGTCTGTCTGTCTGTTTGGGGGAATGTCGTCTTGTCTTTTTCTGGCTTGGTTGTGGAGATTTTTCTTTCTCTGTTTTCTTGCTTGTTATTTATTTGTTTATCAACTTTACCTAAAGGTGATTATTTATTGTCTGTTCAGTATTTATTATTTTAGACAAGTCATGTCAGTATCGACTTTAAATATCTGTTCTTTTGTTTCAGTCATTTATTTGTTCCCTGTATATTTCTTTTTGTTGTTCCCTTTATATTTCTTCTTCTTGCTGTTTTTGTCTTGGTATTGTTGGCGATTAATTTTTGGAATTTTTGGGTTCCTTTTTCAAATTTTTGTTTGTTTTGTTTTACTAACACGTCATCACACTGATATCATTTCAGAACTTCACTTTCACCTTATACATCCTTTTCAAAACCACCCCCTTTAATTCTGATTTTTTTTAAATTTTTTTTGTTTTTTTGCATGTTTCTTGTTATTAATCTTTGCATGATTGTCGTGGTTTTTTTAAATGTTGTGACTGCATGAATGTTGTTGTTTGTTTTGCTGGATGGCATCGGGTAGGTCGCAAGGTGACGATCGTTCCGCCTGTGCGGTCAGACAGCCTGCAGAACAACTATGCCACCAGCAGTAGCAATGTTGGCTCAGATGCAGCCGCCACAGGCAGGGTCCAGGTGCAAGTGCTCACACATAACGGCAGTCTGTCTTCAGAGTCTGAGTAAGTGTGCATAGTCGTGCCTGTGAAAATGTTCAGAAGTAAAAAGTAGGAGGGAAGTTGAGGTGTGAAGGAAGAAAAGTTCCTAAACTTGATAGACGGTGGGTTGTAAGAAATGAAAGACGATAAGTTTTATTTGGTAATTATTGCTGTTGGTTATAAACCTGTAAGGGGATTAGAATTTAAACAAGGGAAGGAATATTTTGTAAGTAAATGAACTATTGCAAAAATACAGAAAAAAAGCTTTATTTAACAGTGTAAAAAAAGCTTTATTTAACAGTGTAAAAAAAAGCTTTATTTAACAGTGTGTCTTCATTTTAACGTCTATCCACTAAAAAGTTATATTTGACAGCTATGTCTAAGTATTATATTGCAAATGATAGCAAGTCTTTGGCTTTATGTAAGAACGCAAAATTTACTTAGTTGGTTGATGATAAATGGCAGGCTGTGGACCTTAGTCTTAAAAATAAATGTAACTTCTTGAAGTGGAAAATTGGGCTGTCTGTGCAGTACATAAACCTTGGTCCATGAAACCATACACATGGTTTTTATCTGTAGTGTCATAGTCAGTTAAAGAAAAATCACAGGACTATATTTCACTTTTTAAGTTATGCATTGTAACTTCACCTACTGTATTTCTCAGTTTTCAGCTTTGATTTTTTCCATATTGTTTTGATTTTGTGTTGTTATAATACAGAGCTGCCAACCATCCCATTATAAGCTGAATTTGTTCCACTTTGTTTTGCAGTTTTACTCACCTGTTTTGTTTACCCACAAATAGTTCTACTTTCTGCACTTAAAAAAAGCAAACCACAGAAATCCTGGAAAAACATCAACAAAACAAATTTGAAATGAGTTGCAGTGGATCTGATCCACTTTTCCGCTAGGAGCCATTTTCAGCAGGTGATGGTCAGATTGTCAATTTTGAGATTCAGTTGATTTTAAAACTGCAAGCTTTCTTTTACCATGTACTAAAATATTAAGTAAAAATTGTGTTTCCTTTTGCTTTAAAAACACCCAGCTCCTCATCCTCACTACCTATTATGATACAAAATTCATCAGTTTCTTCTTCATCAATTTCTTTTTATAACTTCCTGGTATCTAGCATTTCAAATTGTAATAACTTTACATATAATTGTACAATTTTTAACCTTTTTAAAAAAAAAATTGTTTAATACGTTCATTAAAAATTCACTTCCAGTACAGTTCTACTCATTATGTGCTGTTGTTTTCTTATCTGTTGCATACACTCAGAACTTTGTCAGAAGGTATGATAGAAGCAAGCTTCACTTTTTTTTTTTTTTTACAAATTTATGATACCATTTAGTCTAAGGATGATTTGGAAGAGGTCACAGCAGGGCTTTAACCAGTATTGAGATTTTTGGTGAATCATGAGATCATGACATTATTGTGAAATATACTTATTCAGCTGGGCATACTTAACAAAACCCATTTCCCATACTCAGATTGCAGAATATCTGTTAAAAATAAGGTTGTGAGCTATGCCAAAAAAAACATGCCTTTTCAAGATAAAATCTCATTTGAGCTATAAACAATATGAAAAGAAATGAGGGGGAAAAAACCTCCATCTCGAGTTGGCAGCTCTGTTTATATTGATTTAACTTTTATTTGTTGTTGTTTTCAGTTGTTTGATTTTTCTTTTTTTTTTTAAGCTAAAGATTACTTGCATGATTATTTTACAAGTTTATGCTCTCCTGCATTCACACTCAGGAAATGTAGGCATTGTATCCAGCATTGACACCATGCAAGAATGCTCACCTACTGCTTGCATTCTCCCCCCACTCTCTCTCTCTCTCCCTCTCTCTCTCTCTCTCTCTCTCTCTCTCTCTCCCTCCCTCCTCTCTCTCTCTCTCTCTCTCTCTCTCCCCCCTCCCTCCCTCTCTCTCTCTCCCTTCTCTCTCTCTCTCTCTCTCTCTCTCTCTCTCTCTCTCTCTCTCTCTCTCTCTCTCTCTCTCTCTCTCTCTCTCTTCATTAGAGATTTTGATAGAACACCCACACATTGGGATAATCTTCCCAGTAAAGTCTGGATAGGGTGTATTCCTGACACTTCACTGTAATGTAATTAACAATATACAAAAATGGACTGTAAAAATGGCTATATCAGTACTCACTATGTCAAGTTGGAACAAGTTCACACTGTGCTATCACTGTGTCAATCTGTTTATACTTTGATATATATTGGGGGGTTTACCTACTCTTTTTTTCTCCTGTTTGGATTCATATCATCTCCCTGAGTAGAAACCATCTAAAATTGATAAGAACTGCACAGGCGGATATTTAAATTATTTCATTTTTATGTGTAGCTTTATAAGAGAAAGTACAGAAGAAAACATGCCTGTGCTCTCTCTCTCTTTACCACACACTCTTTATTCCACAAACTGACTTTGAATGCAAGAGAGTGCACAAAAAGTTGATGTTTTCACAATATTAATATTTTATCTGTGTTGTATTTGCTTTATTCTGTGTTGTACTATTTGTGTTCATTGGTGTTGTTTCAGGTCAAGTGATGAGACCAATGTTTGAATGAGTCCGTGCGTTTTGTAGTCTGCTGTCTCAGTTGCGATGTTGTGTGTGAAGGACATTCCACAGCATGCAGTGTTGTGAGAAACTCTTTGTGGGCCAGAAACAGAATAGTACATTCTTGTGGTCACTGCAGTTAGGACAGTAATCTTGAGTTGCAGAGTGGCTAGCGTGTGTCAGTAGAACCACTGTAGGCCTGGTCTGAGGATATGGCATAATTTTGCTAAAAGTTGCCATATTTGCTGTGCTGTATACCTCCGTGAAACAACTTGGAGAGGCAAGTTGTGAATCCTACAACTACTCTCTTCGTGTCTTAGGCAGCCAGCTTCATCCAGTGTTCTGACTGTGTGATCTGTCTACTTACTGTACAACAGCCTTAAGGTGGCTGTGTTAGACATGAAGCCGTTAATAAAAAGTGCATTGGAATCTGCTGGAAGGTGGTGGTGTATGGCTCTCTTCATCTCTACAGCTGTGTGGAAGTCTGCACTGTGAGCTTAAGCTCTCTCATCAGTTACTTTGGTGCCTGACACTAAAGTTTCCTTTTTTTTTCTTTTTCTTTTGGTCGGGTTCAAGTTTACAGTTTGACTGTCTGAGTTGGTAACACTAAATGGAACTACTGTGATGACAAAGTGCTCAGTGGCAGTATGAACAGCTGTTGCAGTGAAAACATTTGTCATTGCTTGAAATTTATATAAAAAAAAATTTTTTTTTAAAAGCTTCTGAGCTTTGTGTAGTACAATGACAACTGAATATCAGTTGAAAAACACTTCGTTGACTGGAGTCCACTAGCAGATGAAGTGTGTGCTCTTCATGTTACTTTTGCTCCAAGGCCTGGTGGGTACTGTGGTGTACTACAGGTGCATAGTAATAAAACATTCCGTAATTTTCAGGACATCTTCGCTTGTGTTCTGTACACTTCCATAAACCACCATCTTTTCAGGCATGATCGATTTACAGTGCCTGTGTGAAGGGAGGAAACATATCTCCGATTCCTGATTCTCAGTTATACAAAGAAAACCAAAAAAAAAGATATCCATGTGTTGGCAGTATTAGTGATTGTGCTAATCCTTTCTAAGATGGATTTAGAATGTGTGGTATACTGCGCTTGATACTTCTATCGAGAACAAAGCAAAGTGCTTCATAACCATGCTATTCCAAGAGGCCAGCTGAATAAGTGAACTGTTGTGTTGTGATGTAGCTACATATCATCCCAGTGTTTATCAGTTGAAAGTGCTTCAGTTGAATCATCCCGGCCTTGTAGGAGTTTGGTAAGAACTCTTGGTATTCTTTACAGTACCATGGAGTGTTATCCAGGAACAAAAGTATTAGGCTACAACTGTTGAAAGTTGTCTGGAATAAAAGAAATCCTTTATAGTGTATATGCTTTAAATGCTTTCCAGTGTCCAACGCATTTTGAACAGATTTTATCATCTTCCCCCTTTTTTTGTAAAAATTATATCAGTCTGGGTTTGTTTTTTTCTTTTGCACATTCCACAAATTCTCTTATCCTCCTTTTATTATGTTTGAAAGAGTATTACTATGCATATCAGCTTTGGATATTTATTGTTGTGACATTTGTTTCAATGTTGGGTTGTGATTTTGATCATGTATTCAGTTTTGATATAGTTGATCTCGTGTTTGTGTTTTCTCATTCCTCTTGAAAGCATTGTGACAGCTTCATTGTGGCTTCAGTTTGCAAATTCCTTCCACCCAGACAGTGTGTCAAACATCACAGTGTTGTGCCATAGTGGTCCTCCAGCCAAAGGCTGCCGGGAGGATTATTCCAAGGGTGTGATTTTTTTTTTTCCTATTTCATAAAATGCTTGCTTCAATATGAAGCTTATTGAAGGACATCATTCTACCATATACGTCGTTTCAGCTACACACCGAAAACAGATTGAGAGATGTGCTGTAATTTAGAGAACTATTGATAAATGAGGGCAGAAAGTTAAAAACATCAAATTTGCGAAATGTTTCAAAGTTGGCAAGACTCCAGATGTTTGGGAAAGCATGACATGGAGTGATATGCTTTATGATCATGATTCTTTGATTTGATACCTACTAGATGCAAAGATGGTTTGTAAACAGAGTGGGGGGAGGGGGGGGGGGGGGCATTGTGCTGTAGTTACACATTTTGCACAGGGAGGCAGTTTTTATACGGAGCAATCTGCCAAGACTATAAACATCAAACAAGATATTCAGTATCGTACATTACAGTACAAAAGAGTGGAAGACATTTGGCCATGGTTACATTTCATATGAAAAAGATACAGTAATGAGCCACACTGAACCCTTATCCACAAAGTTGTAGGTCATATGTACATGTGTTCTTTCTTTGATTCACTTTCAAGAAGAGAAAAAAAAGGCAGGTTAGATAAAGTGTGTTCAGGCGGTTGTTCAAATTGTGTTTTTTATGTCGCTTTTGATATATACCTTTTATTTGGCATGCCTGCTAATAGCGTTGTGGCTGTTGTTCTTTTAAGTGTGGGAATTATAATCTCTCCAGCCGTTCCTGTGGACATGCCAGTGATTAGTGTGTTCTTCACAGACTTCCATTTTCCTACAAGATAGGCAGCTTTATGTCTGAATGTAATTTGTTCATTATTGAATGTAAACCTCATTCCCCCGTCCATGTTCTCTTCATTTCTTTTTTTTTCTTTCCCAAAAGGAGATTCACACACACATATTATTTACCAGTAAAATGGGCATGGTTTGTTGTGTTGTGTTTATTGTTGTTAATAGTAGTGTTGAACCAATGATCGTGGATTAAATATTACCATTTTTTTCTGTTTTTTAACAACTGTGAGAATTTTTTTTCAGCTTTATGTATTATATATATATGCTGGTTTTGGAGCGATATTGTCATTTACAGTCTGCCTCTCTCAGCTTTTTTTGTTTTGTTTTGTGAGTGTGCTATGCCGATGTTGAATTTATCAAGTGGTGTGAACACTTTGGCAGGGAAGTTAAGATGAATGCATGGTCAGCTAATCTTTGTGATGAGTACTTAAACTGTATATACTGCGTTTGATGAGATTTGTATATGATATTATAGCATTGTGGTGAATTAGGTGGAATTGCATTACTTCTTTTTGCTACTGTGCTCTTCAAGCTTTCTTGATGGTTTTCACAGTATTGTGGATGGCACTGTCTAGGAAAATACACATTCGATCCTCTCCTTTGAAAAAGTGAAATGGATGGCAAAATGACTCCTTGTGTATAAATATATACCAAAAGAACATCTAAACAGATTTCAGTTAAACAAAGTGCGATATTTTTAATATTGATGATATTGCACTTTGGTGATCACATTGAATGTTGACAATCTTCAAAGTAATATTGAAGCAAAAATAAAAATACAGCTCATTACTTTGTGATGAACAACATTCAGTATTCACTGCTTTGTCATAAATCTATTCTTTGTATCATTTCCCTGCACAAGCATATGTGCACATCAAACGGTCTTCTCTTTTATATATGTTGAACAACACTTAACTAGTAGAACATTGTCATATAAATTCAGTTACCTGTACATATCATCAAATAGCATATTATTCAAATTTTGACTATGCATTGTACCTTGAAGACGAATGCTTACATTAAAAGCATCATTCATTGATAATAGTTCAACATCTTGTTTATACATGCCCTATCCTAAATTGCAAAAAAACCCAACCCATAATTATTATTTCCATCTTTATTATCTGGCTTTGTGTGTACTGTTGTTTAAAAAATTGATATGATGATGAACTGTTTATTCAGCATAAAGAAAAAGCTGATTTTCTTGTGTCTTCATATTTCATGATACTTGATCTGCTGTTGACATTCCAGAATTTTGTTGGTTGTTAAAATAATTCTCGTAATGTATGTGTGATGGTCACATGTTCAGATCTAGTTTTCTCCTGATGTCTGTATGATGGTCACTTGTAAACCTCACATCTTAACACCTCTTTCATTACATGGTTAGCATACATTTGCCTAGTGTTATGCTTGTCATTGTAGTCTTGTTTATTGTTGTATATCTGCATTAATAATGTTGGGAGTATGGGATTTGCTAGATAGCCTCTGGAAGGTGAATTTGATGGAACCAGGCACTTTTCAGCTGGTCATGCAGAAGCTTCCCTGGCTAGATTTGTGGTTTGTTTTGGTCTTTTCCTTTTTTGTGTGTGGAAATAACAGGTTATAAGAACGGGCAATTGTCTCTCAGTTTTTCTTATGTACATTCACCACAGAATTATTTGAGACTGCTGCATCTTATTGAACACCGAACATCGTAACCATGTTGCCGATAAATGATGCAGAAGCCCACTTTGGCTGCTGAAGTTTCTGATTTTAAGAGAATAGCATCTTACTTTCCATTGTGAGAGGAAACATCTACATAAAAAGTCCAAGGAAAGATTTGCATTCCACAAAACTGACGGCAAGCTGGCTCAAGACTTTTAAAGAAAATTTGACCAGGACAGAGCAGGGAAGTAATGTTGTTCAATGAGCAAGATGGTCAAGTGAATCAGTATCATGCTGAAAAGAGCACAGCAAACACAGTATGTATTGTAAACTTATGAATCCTATTGATATCAGATTTGCAATAACAACTTAGCATGAAATTAAAAATCCAGGACATAGCGTATTGGCTATGAAATCTGTCTCGCAGATAAATGTTTTACACTAGACCTAGTCCCATATTGTGAAAATCTCACTTAGAATTCAGTTTTATTTTCTGGCTCAAGCAGCTTCCAGCAGATCTGAATACATTTCCATTTTATTGATCATTATTGGGTTGTGTGATGTGGGTTGGAAATATTTGACAAAAAGAAAGAATAGGTGGGATAAAAAGGATAAGAAAACCAAATCTTCATTAAATATTTCTCTATATGGTTTTCATTCTTGTTGCTTCTTTTTTGAAAACCGGTTTAGGAAATCCCAAATGTATCTCCTTAAGTCAAACCCATTGCAGCCTATCAAGTAGTTTTAGTGATTATCGTGGTCATTGAGAATTTACAAATTTCTTGGGGTGGTGGTTAAGAGCAACCAATTGTAAATATTACTGTTTTTGCTGACATTTTCAGTAGTGTATAATTGTCCGATTGATTGGATTGTATGGGAGACGACACATTCTTCCACTCATCTCTCTTCCGTTCCTCCTTTAAAACATTACTTTTTAAAGAGGGAGGGGGGTGTTCAAATCATTTGATATTCAAGGATGATTTACAATTGTTCATAATCAATACCTGTTGAGAAACTGAAGAACAAAATGTCATATGAAGAAAAATTGTATGCTCGTTTATGCTCTTGAATGATTTGGGGGGGGAGGGAGTTGCTTGCCGTTTGTCTGGGGAAAGAGTGTGTTTCTACCAATTAGTACAGTAGTATAAAGAGAAAAGCTTTGAATTTATTTATTGCTCTGTACACAGTTATGTATTTTGACCCTTTTTTTTTTTGCTGAACCATTTATGTATATTGTTTTATAAGAATTTTGTGTGCGCTTCCTTCTGACCTACAAATAAAGGAAACGCTGATGATTTTGAGCTATGTGTCAGATTGGAAGTTCATTGAAGTGCAAGAAGTTGAAAGCCTTTGGGGAATTGTTGAGAAGACTGTACGTGTATGGGAATTGTTGAGAAGACTGTACGGGAATGGGTAAGAAGACTGTACGTGTATGGGAATTGGTGAGAAGACTATGCATGTATGTATGGGAATTGGTGAGAAGACTGTGTGTATGGGAATTGGTGAGAAGACTGTGTGCGTGTGTGTATGGGAATTGGTGAGAAGACTGTACGTTTATGGGAATTGGTGAGAAGACTGTGCGTGCGTGTATGGGAATTGGTGAGAAGACTGTGTATATGTGTAGGTGTGCATGTGTGGGAATTGGTGAGAAGACTCTGTGTGTGTGTGTGTGCGTGCTTGGTAAGAAGACTGTGTACATGTGTGTGTGTATGCCTGTATGTTCAGATGTTATCATCATAATCTTAACTATCCCGTCTTCTCCACGCCTCAACTTGTCACAGACTGAATCTACTATCTGAAGATGACCATCACACTGAAGAATATAAATAGCTATTTGAAGACTAACTAGAAAGGCACAACACTGCTGAACTGCTCAATCAACTGTAGGGTTTAATAATGCCTTTTTTTTTTTAATTTGGGTTGGGGGGGGGGGGGGCACGTGCATTTTTTAAAAATTCATTTTACTCTATTTTATTCTTTTCTTTTATTTCAAGGATAATGGAATAAGCACTCATTGCTTTTTTACATCCAGTCTCCGTGTGTATGCAGTTTGTAAATTTTGTCATCCGTTCCCACTGCCACACAATGGCCTACTCTTCCAAAAAGAGGAATGGGTTTTTACGTGTGCACAAGATTATCTGCATGCATTTGCACATGGGAACTCGGTTTATAATCTCATCTGAAGAACTTTTGAGGCGAGTGGAGTCAGCACTGACGTTAACTCCAGAGGAAAAATCCTCTTGAACGAGATTTGAACCTGGGTCAGCAGATCACGAGGACATCACTAACCACCAGGCTATCCTGTCCCCCATTCCCATGGTCTAGCAAGTTTCTAATGACAGTAACGGCTCCACTGAAAAATGGTCCCCTCCTGAAATATTCTTTGTATTTCAGTGATAATTTTTCTCGATGTGAAAATCGAAAAGGAAATCTAAGGAAAAGTTATAAGCAGATTAAGTCATGAGGGGCCAGGAAAGTAATCTTTCTCTTTCCTTCTTTCCTCTTTCTTTTTCTGTTCCCATACCAGGTAGGAGTCCAAGTCTTTGGTCTTCTCAGGTGTTCATGACTTTGAAGGTCGTCTGCCTGCTGGCCTCTGCTGACACGTTCCAACTTCAGAGCAGCTCATTTCATTGTACAGGTTACATGCTGGTGTGTTAGTGCTGCCCTAACCCACTGAACGCCAATATAAATTATAGGATCTTTAATGTGCATATGTGATCTTCTGCGTAAGTACACACATGAAGGGAATTAAGGCACTGGCATTTGCTCCGGTCTTCACCGACTTCATGGATTCTCATGCCACAGAATTTGGTGATGTCTGCCCTTTTGTCCCCTCGGTCTTGCCTTGAAAGACAGTCTTCTTGAGGTTCCTATCTTGGTTTTCATCGCACATGGCCTACATACCTTAGTTTCTATTCATTTACTAAAGAAAGAAGTTTTTTTCTTGTTCCCAGTTTATGTAATATGCTTCCATTTGTTCTTTTCTCCGTTCAACTGACTCGGAGCAGCCTTGTATTCCAATCTGTGTAAAATTGGGGGTGGCTAGGCATGCAACGAGAGACCTAAAGAGACAGCTTTGGAGTGCAAGTAGTACAATCATTCTATTCTTTCTTGGACACTGAATGTTGGATTCACAATGACTGCTAACAATCATGTGAAATTCTGGAGACATGACTTTTTCCCTCCATGATTTTCAAAAATGACAGGCAAGAGTTGTGCAAGCACAAAGTCGAAACAGTCACTGAACTTTAAATTTTATTTATTTCCTGCTCAATCTGTACAATACACAAACACTCGAATCAGATACTCAACACACACTCAACTAAATGGTTCACAGAATGTAGTAAAATCATGTCAGTTCATAGATACTTTCATCACTGTTCTTCACAGAAATACACTCTGTCCAGACCGTCTCCATTACTCGAGTGGCTACTATCCAGGTGCTGCTCAATGACCTAAGTCCACGAAAACATTGAGCCACAAATGACATAATCCAAGCACTAACAGCTACAGGTGACGTCTATAAACGCAGCCAGTACATAGCTGATCGGATTCTGTTGTAGTCAGGGAGCTGCTCAATTGGACCTGCAAACAAACAGTTCAAACCAATGTCAATGACTAAGCAGTGCAGTCGGGCTACACAATGGATTCTAACAGGGCTGAATGTAAAATGTCAAACAGTTCAGAAAAATAATTTCAATATATACACGAGAATCCTCAACAACAAAAAACTTTAGCTGCTACAAATATATGCACAAAACTTGTTTTGAGATGTTCTTTATAGATGTTTGCTATGTAAAATACTTTTAACTGCCAGTGAAGTAAGTCTATGGAATCAATTTGGATCAGTAACACAACAGGACTAAGAAAGGAGGACTGAGAAAAGGTGGTTCAAAATGGTTAAAATACCAGAGGGGCACAAATTTACACTCACCAACTGCAGCGACAGCAGGGCACTTGTCATAGATGTACTTGGTGCAAACATCCCGAACCACTTTGGCGTTGACAGCATCAATGCGAGCCTCCAACTCGGGCAGAGGGATTCGGCGTCCATAGCACAGCATTTGTCTGTAACCAGAAAAAAATCAGATTTACATACATACATTAGCAAATGAGAAAAGCAAGTGGTAGTTCTGCAGTTTGACTTTAAGCCCTGTCTTGTGAATCCATTTCAGCATTCTCTCTTTGCAGAGGATCATGTGTGAAGTTTTAGTTTATCAATACTTTTCAAAAAGGAACCTGAGGGGTGTCTGCATAGCAGAAGGTTTTCAATGAAGCTCTCTTCCCCCTTCAAACAAATGCTTTGGCCCTTACCATCTTCCACTCTTATGGGAGGTGGAGAGGGGGGTTCTTCTCTTGTTCACTTCACACCGTTAGATGTGTCTGGGAAAAATAATGGCATGTCCTTTCCAGCTCCTCTCATGGGTCGTACAGCTTGGTTTACAGGGCTTGGTTTGCAGGGATATCTCCATCGGACACACACAATCTTCCTCAGGTCACTGGGGGGTTTGAGTTGCACCTATTTACCACCTGTTATTCACCAGGAACTTCTTTACAACTGCCCTTTCCTATGTCATCTTCTTATTAGTTTTGTTGGCCTGGCTGGAATGATTTCTGCAAACCTCCTTGCATTTGTTTTCCATCTCCTTTTTTCTTAAGTTTTTTCTCTGTTTGTTCCCTACCCCCATTCATTTTTGTTCATCACTTTATGCCCATTGGTTTGCGTCCACCCAACAATTTCTTAAAGAGAGTGAGACTTTCTTGCAGTGGTTACTGCCTCTGGCACTTTAAATATTCTACCAGATTCGAGCTTGTGAAGGACTGATCCCACGTATCTTGTCTTCTCAATCAACAAGACTGCTGAACAGCCTGGTTTGCCTCACCTTATGCTCCTCCTTGACAAGGGTCTTCAGGGGCAGCAGCTTTAGCTTTGCTCAGTGACAAAGCACAATGTCAGCGACACTGGGTGGGACCCCAAAAGCCTTACATATTTGTTGACTTTGGCCTCCTTATCTTCCGCTGGACCAGTATTATTCTCTTTTCGTGGTGAATAATGTGTGCAGGTTTCAGTTTACCAATACTTTCTAATTTCACATATCAGTAGCACTATCTTTCTCCCCATTTTTTTGTTGTTTTTATATTTTCCAATACACACACAAAGAACACAGATAAGCTACGTGCAGGTCATTCCTTACCTTCCAACATCCTCAGCGATGGGTGTGGAGCCATCCAGCTGCAGCAACATGTTGGTTTTCAACAGGTTTTTGGCACGAGTCACCTCAAACTCGGTGACACTGGAGCACAGGCGCATCCTGTCAAACACAATTGTATTTTGTAAAGCAGGTTCAAAATAGAAGTACACACTGGGAAAAAAGTATCCTGACGCACACAACATACATTTTGTAAAGCTTAGTTTATTATAAACATAAGCAGACATTTGAAATCAAAGAGTACAAAATGCTCACACGAATATATCTTCCATTCAATAGTATTTACAGATCACGTTAATTCATTATTTCTATGACACGCCAAATCAGTAAAATATGAAAATACTTTCACTGCAAGGTAGAAATTATCGCCAAGTAATTCCAAGGGGAAAAAAAGATTGGAAATTATTTGTGTAAAGCAACGTCTACTTTAAATCAACTCAACACGACTGTTTTTTTCTCACCATTCTCCTTGGGCGTTGTGAAGCATATCCTCAATCTGGAGTTTTTCAGACACAAAATACAGACCCCTGCAGACAAAAAACAACCAAATCATCATTATCACCTTATCTAAGGTATACTTAAAACCATATTTTCCCCATAAAAACAGAGACGTAACAGAGATTTTTCTTCCCTAAAAGGAACAAATTACTTTTGTAATAAAAAAAAAATCACCTAAAAGTCATCCAAAATTCTCCAACAACATTTTTTTCTGCGTATCTGTGTTCCATTGCACTTAGCATGACATAAAAGTGAGTGACGCAAACCACATAACTGTCATTGCCAAACCACTTAACTTTCAGTCTTCCATAAGACCCTCTTTCCCGAGACACTAATAAATACTTAACTAAAGCTACCACGTCAGAATTTCTACAAATCAATGGAACTGCTTTTCAAAGACAAAGAGTTTGAGAAACTTGAACAAAACACGCAGCAGATTGACAGTTCCTCTAAGCCAATCCAACCAAACAGTGCCCTCACCATAAGCCAGTGTCGGTGTAGCAGGTGTTGAAACTCTGGAAGCTGTGGCACAGTCCAGCCTCTGCAGAAGCTGCAGCCAGAGGGGAGGCATGGTTGGCGCCGCCGCCATAGGAACGGTCCCAGGAGCCAATCAGAGTGTTGGCCACCATGAGGGCGATGTTGTCAGGGTTCTGCCAGCCACAGCCCTCCACCGCCACAGCCACATGGGCCAGAGGCATGCTGTCATCACGCACACGGATCTGCAATCACATAGACTATGCAGGGAAAATAGTTAAAGAAAAATGGTTACATTCTGAAACCGGTTGTGTCCTGTGGTTCACTCATTTCACAGTTTGAAACAAAACTGGGTTTTCTGTGTGATTTCCTTCTTTTTCTGATAAGGAGGTAAAGGTAAAGGAGTCCCATAACCTATAAGGTCATAGGGGAGCGAGGCGTCAGAGACCTCACTTCTCTAGGGCCAGCATATTGAGGGCGGTGCCCATCTCCTCTCCCTCGCTGCTTTACCTTCCCTGACCCTAAAGAGGGCAGGTACCCATTTACAGCTGGGGGAACTGTACTGAAGCCAAGGCGCGCAAACCGTCACCCATCCAACTGGTAACCACGCTCGACGCTGCTTAACTTGGCTGGGGGAAAGCGAGTGCTCCGACCACTGAGTTATCCCGTCTCCCAGATAGATTTCTGATGCCATCATCAAATAGAAACTCTACATCCATTCAGATTTCTCAAATTCCATGTTTATTCGCACTGATTAAAGGTCAGACTGACTAAAGGAGGCTTCAGTTTTTTAAAAAGTATACTTCCATTAATCATCAGTCAGAGGTAAAATCCACCTGATCACTACTCCCATCATCTAAAGACCAAACACACATATACATTTATATGGCTAAGCAATTAGTTAGAAGTTCCATTTCATATGATGCAGAAAGAGTGACATTTGTTATGTTCAAATTAAGTGAAATCAGGATAAAAGACCTACTGCTAAGCTGCTTTACATCATCTGCCTGCTTTGTGAAAAAAACAACAACAAAACCCAACCAAAAATCTTTCACACAAAATCTGAAACTTTTAAACCAAAACAACGGCAGCAATCATCCCCACAGACTCTCATACACATGCAAACAAAAATACACACATACACAATGACACAGATAACTCATATACAAAACAGCACGCAAGACCACAGCAGTGGAGCGTGAAGAAAAAAAACAGCCCCCAGCCAGCACCCACCTCACTGCCAGTGAACCTGCAGTGTGGCAGGACAGGGATCTCCCCTTCATAGCCGGCACTCAGGCTCCCAAAGTGCTTCCTGGCCAGCTGAACCAGATCTTCATGGTTCACACCTGCATATGCATCACCAAAGGTTCAGACACAGACTTAGCAACCACATCAACCATATCACTAATACAGTAGTAATACGTCATAGGCTAAAAAGCCGCAACTTTTTCCATTAAAGCTGATCCCTGCATCTCAACTTACGCTGCAATTTATACATTGCTGGAGATGAATTCAACATACCCTAGAGTCCTGATTGTAAGCCACAAGAAAAAAACTTGTGTTATTCCTATATAAATTGTTTTGTTTTGTTTTTGCTTTTGTTTCATTAAACAACCACACTATTTTTACTGAAAGCATGAGCTTGAGCTGAATCCTCTGATTTGTTTCTTGGAGTCACGTGACTGTCCCACAATGGCATACCTATCTTTGTCAATCTATATATGCTTGTTTGCTAGGATTCTGGTAAAAGTTTTACCCTAAAATTCACAAGGAGTACCGAAATACAAAAGAAAGGAGTCTGGAGCTATCAACCCATCCTGGGGATTTGATTTGTCTTTGCAAGATATAGCGCTATATAAGTTTCATTTAAAGAGGCTGAGGCAGTTAATCAGTAAAACTGACGAACAGCAACCAGGGGTGAATGGTGACTGACTCTGTTCCACACAGACTGGTAAAGCTTATTTGATGAAGCAGTTTGTATGCAGCTCTTTTGAATCTTATCAAAAAATACATGGGTGCAAATAACTACCCCCCCAAAAAATATATGGGGTGCAGCTTCGTTCTTTAACAACTTGTGGTCTATCAACTACAATAATTGCTGATGGTCTTGAGGCACTGCTTCTATACAGATACTTACCTCTATGGTTCAAATCCCATTTAAACCCCCACCCCCCACCCCCATTACATCATCCGGATGTTCAAATCTTTTGGACGAAGTGACATAAAACCGATTCGCAAAAGCAAAATAAAAACTACTTACCTCCTGCAGCCGCCAGAACCATGCGAGGCCCTTTGTAATGAGTTCCAATGTATTCCAGCAGATCATTACGGTTGATGGATCTAAACAGATATAAAAAATATAAAAAATCAACATCATATTTTTTTCCATTCCTCAGCTAGAGCTCTGAGGTTCACCACTGACTGGTGAGATTTTTGCATATGCAACCATTGTTCCTGACCTTTAAGGTAGCCACATTCCAACTTCAGGAAGTATCTATAAAGGTCTGAGTGCTGGCTACCTTGTACAAAGAAAGATTTGGTTTCAGACAGGTTTCAAGTATACAATACACATGCTCCCAAGCCACCTTTCAGTCCACTTATTTCAGAGAACATTAATTTGTCAGATCAAATATCTAGTTCTTGATTTAAAAAGACAAACAAATCAACCAACCAATGATAACTGAATCAAACAAAACATAAACAAAAAGGTAGAAAAAGGTTCACCACTTATCTTAGGTAGCTGGTATGGCAAAAAAAAATTATAGCTACTTCTTCTTCTTCCTTTTTTGTCATGCTTCTCCCAGGGGAGGTTTGACATTGGTGAGCCTTCTCCATCTCTCTCTGTTTTGAGCTTCCTCCTTATTTAGCTACAGCTACATAAAAAGTCATAATAATGTCTCCCCACCCACCCCCCCCCAAAAAAAAGTCAAGACAAAAAAACCAACCCCAATTCCATGAAAATATTTTTGGGGGGTGGGGGGATTACACACACACACTCATCGTTTATAATAATTTATCTTTCATACAACACACACACCCCTCCTCTCACAAAAATTCACACACAAAAATCCAAGGGGATATTTTCCTCTGGAGTTAACATTAGTGCAGACTCCACTCTCCCCAACAAAAGTCCTTTGGATGAGACCAAAAACCAAGGTCCCGTGTGTGAACGCACGCAGAACTTCTTGCGCACTCGTTAAATCCTGTTCCGCTTTTCGGAAGAGTAGGCCATTGTGTGCTGGTGGGAATAGATGACAGTAGTCACAAATCCGCATACACACAGGGACTGGATGTAAAAAAAGCACATAAGTGCTTATTCCATTATCCTCCATATAAAAGATTTTTAAAAACAAAAAAGCCTACTGGATGTTCTGAGTGGGCCCCAGGATGGTGCGGCCCAGGGCAGTGGCCTGGAAGGCAGTGGCGTGCAGGTGGTCGAACACCACCTCCTGCAGGTTGGTCTCCACCTCCTGCATCTCCCTCAGGATGACGCCCCTCTCACGCTCTATCTCCTGCTCTCCCAGCAAGCTGTTCTGGATGATGTCCGACAGGATGTCCACCGCTGCAGCAAGAATGAAGTTATGCGTTATTTATTTCCAAAAACAAAACAAAAATTTGTCAGTCAAAAAGTATAAATGGTTACAGACTTCAGTTATGTTCTTTGCAACAATTTAATTTTTACTTTCTTGTACCATGAAGGCTATGACACAAACTCACCAGTCATGAGAGAATGTAGGAAACTGAAACCACTATGAGACCAGAGCAACAAGAGCTACTCAATCACAGAAGGTTCTATCTTATTACAGGATAGTCAGTGGTGTTGAGAATGATATAATGATGATGCTATGGAGGTGCAATCAGCTTTGACACTTCTCAACAGGGCTGTACTCTACACATCTAAAACATGATACAACCCAGTATCAACCAGGCCCCAGAGACACAGACACCTGCAGTGTTAGCAAGTCATGTGAGCAATACACTAAAAACTGCATTTGTACAGTGGAAGACGCTCAGCTGCGTGGTCAGTCTTCTCAATGAGTCCATAGCAAACTCACTCTCGGTATTAACCGGCAGGGACTAAGAAAAGTCCCATGGGATTCAAACCCACAACATTCTACCATGGTGGCTGATGATGATATTCAAATAGCTCTATATCAAATGAGCATAAGCCAGCTCTCCATAACCAGATAACTGTGGCTTTCACCCACCACATTCAAAATTACACAAAAATCTTCATATGAAAAAATCATGTTCCAAAGTTAAATCAACGGAAAAAAAGTTACATGCACACATAATCATAAGTATTTATCAGTTCTTTCATAAAGACACTTAGGAGGCACCGTGGTCGAGTGGTCTAGGCGGCCGACTCGTGATCCAGAGGTCGCGGGTTCGATCCCCGCTCGGCTCGGTGTTGTGTCCTTGGGAAAGACACTTTACTCCTATTTTCCTCACTCCACCCAGGTGTACAAGTGGGTACCAGCTTTGCTGGGGAAGTATCTGGCGACAGACTAGCGTCCTGTCACAGGGGTGGTGAAAAACCATCAGTTCGCTTAACACTACAGAAACTGGGATAAGCTCCGGCTCTATGGTCCTTCTGGATCGAAAGAACATACTTCATAAAGACACCAGCAACATGATAAAATTCATAATCTGCAAAACTTAGCACGATAGTAACAAAAAAAAACCCCCCCCAAAAAACCAACACCACACTAAACATATAATTGCACACAAATGCCCATATAAATGTAAAATATACCTATTGATTTCAGTCTTTCTACTACTACAAAGCTTCTGAGAACACGAAGTCACAGTGAATGTCTGAATGCAAAGACTTACCTTTGGGAAGGTCATTCTGGAAACACTTGGCATAGTACACAGTCTGCTCACGTGATGTGTAGGCATTCAGATGGGCTCCCATGTTCTCCACTTCCAGTTCAAGATCAGTCTGGCTCCGTGTCTTCGTGCCCTTTATATGAAAACATACAAATGTTTACACAAATCAGTCATACAACAGATTACACCTGTGTAAAGTAGCAACACCTAAACACATCTAACAGCCATATAAGCTATGTCTGATCACCGTTAATTTCTTCTGATAGCGATCCGTTTCCTTTTAATTCTGAATAAAATAAATTCATAAAAGTTATTACTTCTGTTGACTGCTAAGTCATAACATAAGATAAGACCAGAACATGATTTCGCAAACCTGCAATGGACAAAACATCAGAACAACTTTGATCACAACAAACTACTTGGAAGAAAAAATGGTCACAGGGACAGTAGTTCCATTATAATGAAAACTGCAATTTCAAAAACAGTCTTGTAATATACATCATAGCTATGAAAGAAAAAGAGTTCACATGCACTGTATTAATTGTAACTTGTTGCATGTGTTAGAGTAAAATGAATGCATGCACTTTGATTTGTTTTTGCAAGATATAGCGCTATATAAATTCCATTTATTATTATTATTGCCAGTTTTACTCACCTTAAAAGCCATATGCTCCAGGAAATGGGCCACTCCATTGTTCTTTTCATTTTCGAAACGACTTCCAGCGTCAATCCACAGACCAACCTGCAAAGGTGTAACAGTTCAGTATCCCGAATTTTGCAAAAATATTTTTTCCTATATCATATAAAAATTTTTTTTTTTTTAGTTAACATCTGACTCAGAAAAATTCATAACGGGACGACTACTCATATACATTTAAAAACTATGAAGTTTCAAGTTAGTATTGCAAGAATAAAAACGATAACTTGTTTTATAAGTATCTCTAGTAAAAAGTCTTTTACTTTGCTACATATCATTAATTTACATTTTAACACTAGACTACATAATATGATGTATACAACAGTTGATCAGGTATGGATTCAACATTAAAACTATATTTTTTTAAATTAAAAAAAAAAAAAAGCATGCTTATACAGAAGTACCAAGATGAAGTTATCAAAAATACCAAGGTAAAATTACCGTGCATGTTGGAATGCCAGAATCTTCAGTGGCCACTCTCAGACCATTTTCCAAGGTGGATATGCGGGTTTCTGGGACGTTCAGGATCGTTTGTTCAAAAGTTGCTGCTTTGGTTGAACGCCATCGCTGCATCAAAACTGCACTGACACATGGTGCCTGTACAAAAGACAACAAAAACTTGATGAAAACTTGGTGATTTGGCACATGTACACACACACACACACACACACACACACACACACACACACAGTGATATACATATACACACACACACACACCATTTCACACTTTGTGGCTGACTTGGAAGACCAGTTTTAGATTCCTGTTGCTTTGTTTGGGCTCTGCAATTCCTGAATTAGGAAGAAAATAAAATATATTTTGTTCAGAATAACACTTAACAGAGATCAGATTTGCATCCACTTTTAACCACTTGACTGCCCCACCCCAGAAATTTTCTGGGGCTAAATGTGCACCCTATACGCCTACAACCCGGAAAATGTCCGGGGTTTTGAACCGAAGTAAACAAGTCAGCTTCCTTGACTACAGTTAAAGGGAAAGAACTCCAAAATTAGTGGACATCACTCTCCTGAAGCTTGGCAACATCCAGCAGCAAAAACTGTGGCAAAAATATCATTTTTTTAGCTCGTATTTTGACATTTGTGTTATTATGCATGACTGCTTGGGCAGTTCTTTTTCAAAATGGCTGACACTTCTTATTGAAGGTATCAATAACTTTACACAGCTGAAAAAGTGGCAAATAAAACTTTAGAATAACCTGACAGTGATGACAACAATTGTGTATCATTCAGGAGATAGTGCATTTTAACAAAAATGACCGAGATTTTGCCTGGACTTATGTGTGACATTATTAAGATGGGAGGTACTCAGAATGACAGCGGTGATGAAGAATGTAGTTTTTGTCGATTTTTTACATTTTAAATATATTTTCATAGTGAAATATTATGCTAACTAATTTGAGCTTGCCTCAAAACAATCTATGTGTATTATTATTTTTATTTATATATATATATATATATATATATATATATATATATATATAACTGTCACTGGGCAGACTATCAGGATTATTCATTTAGTAGTTTCTGAGTAAGAAGGACATGAACATAGCAAGCGATACATAAGAATTTTTTTCCCCGGCATATAGGGTGTACTTGCACTCGGCAGTTAAGAAGTTAACAACAGAGTTGGTTACCTCACATTCTATCTGTCATACTCACAGTGTCAAGTGCAGACCTTTACAGTCAAGGTCTCTTTTTCTTAATTGCAAAGCCTGCAGAAACCCATGTTACTCAAAAGTCTCAACTTGAGAAGTTGAGCAGTACAGACTACAGGCTAAATATTACATATATATATATTATACAATATTGAATATAACAACTAACAGCATACTGCTGTCTAAATTCATGTCACATATCATTATCAATATCATGTATGATTTACAGATTAACAGGCAATGAGGTATGAAAAAGTTTACAGGTTGTGTTTAAAAGTGTCAAGCATACTTAATATTATGTAATATTTCAAACTAACTCCTATCTAAGCCTAGATCATCTCTAGATCAGTAGGTGATAGCTGATACAGTATGTATAATATGTAATTTAGTGATGATTTACTCTTACTGTTGTACACCTTCTGGTTTTCCTGCACATGATATTTAAAATATCTAGGCTGATATGAATCAACAGGTCTCTAAAGCTCTTTTCGTAGGCTGAAAAAAACCACCTCGACTAGGAGATCTGTCCTGAAGTTCACCAAAGTAACATTATCATGCGACCGTTTTTGCCCACCATTAAGGTAGCCACATTCCGTCTTTGGGATAATGTAACATTTAACCAATGCACAAACGATGAATTCCATAAATGATAAAAATCAAATAAAAATTTAAATTTAAATAAAACGAACACATCGACTTGGGTGCTACCGTTAGTGGTTACTGTTAGGGGTAGGCATAGGGGTCAAGATGAACATTTTTCAAAAAGATATGAGTTAGATACGATAGTATCTACCATAGTCAGTACCTAAACCATCTTCCAATTCTGTCAATGAATATTTCAAAGAACCGTCTGTCACTTATTTCGTGTAGCTCTAGGCCTATCGAAGAGAAGCGGCTAATATCTCGTCTGCTAGATATCCCTGGAGCAGACGAGACAACGGCACCATGCGACCAGTGTATCTTATGAGGAAAACATACGCCATTCCTCAATTTGTACCACGGAATCTACTGTGAAATAACACTTCTTTAACTCTACAATATCAGGATCATTTCCATACTAAAACAGTACCTTGTGAGCAGTTGCAAGAACTTTAGCAACGCTCGAAGTGACCTTCAGCAAGCTGGCTGCCATCTTTGCTACAGAAAGGACTTTGCGCATGCGTGAAGGTTATGACAAAATATGTAATTGTTTGCTCGCCCATACACACACACACACGCGCACATGCACTGATGTAGGCCTATTTGGTTGAAGAACTTTGTATAAACTTTAAATTGATAAAAGAGATGCATTCAATTGGTCGGTAATTCTAACATTTTGCAAGAAAACTTAGAAAAATTAATATGCAAATAATTATTTTAGTGCTAAAAGTGCGGATGCACTGATTAGCAGAAAGCTTTTGAGTGCAATGCATACTTGACTAACATCTGAAGATGACTATTTCAGAATGGTATGCAAAGTTTGTCTTTGGATTTAAAATAATTTTCCTCCACAGCTGAAATAAACATTTGAAATACAGCATCACTTGCTGAAATGATAACGAAAATGCAACATCATTTTTCGTCCACGTTGTTGTTGAGGTTATATTACTGTCTCAGCGGAGATAGCGATTTAGGGACTGTGGTCGCAAGTCCACGAGGGATCAAGACATATGAGAGTGTTTTAACATGCGCGCAGTATGTTCTGCGTGCTTTCGCACACGGGACCTCGGTTTATAATCAAAACATATGAAACTATAAACTGAGGTCCCGTGTGCGAACGCACGCAGAACATCTTACACACACATTAAAACCTGTTCTGCTTTTCAAAAGAGTAGGCCATTGTGTGCCAGTGGGAAGGGATGACAAACTTTAAAAAACACCGCATACACATGGGGACTGAATGTAAAAAAGCACACGAGAGCTTATTCCATTTTCCTCTATATAAAAGAATACACAGATAGCCTAAATAGTTTAAAACCAACTCTACTGTTGTTCCTTGTATCCTACCAACTTCCTGGCCACCAATAAGGATCAATCCAGGACGGTCAGCGCATTGTGAGAGAAAGCACATTAATGTCATGTAAAATGAAAAAAACAGATTCTTAAAACAGCCCCATCGGATCCTTTTTTCCCCTTTGTGTCCATGTGTCCAATTGGAGTACGTCAAGAATGTCTGCTCTCTCCCACCCTCTTTAATACCTTCGTAGAGAGAATAGTGGCTGACACACTTGAAAATCATGAGGAGACAGTCAGCATTGAGGGTAAAACAATTACAATCTTACGTTTTGCCAAAGACATCGATGGCCTAGCTGGAAAAGACCAAGAGCTAGCCAACCTGGTAAATCACCTTGATGAAGCCTCATCAGCATATGACATGCAGCAGATCAGTGCAGAGAAAACCCAGCTGATGACAAATAATGTAAATGGCATCGGTACTGACATAATTATAGAGGGCAAGAAAATTGAGGCCGTCCATAGCTTCAAATATAAGGCAGAAACAAAAAGGATAGAAAAGAAGGAATTTCTAGCACAGAATTTCCAGAAGATAGGGATGCAATTTATACTGACAGCTCCCCCCCCCCCCCCCCCCCTTCCACACCCTGGTATCCCCACGGGGAAAATCACCATTCAAGATTTAGCAGATAGGCTTAGAGGGAAAGTCCCAGTTCAAAGGGTGATCAACCCAGATTTCTTACTTTCTATGTAGATGCACTGCCTCTGATTCCCTATTCAGTACTCCGAGACTACCCATGTGATTTTATCACATAATTATTGCAGTTGCTGACAGCCCCCCCCCCCCCCCCCCCCCCCCCTTGAAAATCTGATTTCAACAATAAAAAAGCAGGGCCTCTAATAGGCCATATACGGTTGCTTGATTATAATCAAAGTCCGACAACATAATTAAGCCAAGTGGTTAAGACCCTTTGACTTCTATCCCCTGGGTCCATGAAGGCATAGGTTCGAATCTCGACGGCGTCATTTTGGTGAATTAAAGGTGGGGATTTTTACGATCCCCCAAGAGCAGACCTGCCAGTGCATAAATTCCCTTCATGTTATATACAAATGCAAGAAAAAAAATCCAACCCCAAAATACAAAAACAAAAAAACTCCCAAACAACAAAAAGTTGTTTCTGAGTGTAGTAAGAATTATAGGAGCCCCAAAACTTAACTGCGGTGTGCGTCCGTTATAATCTGATTGGCTAGGCCTAACAATTTCAGGGTGAGGCTTGTTTATATTTCTGTGGAAGGGTCATGACTCAGCATTCCCCCCGCACACTTTACCAAGTGAAAGGCCCATGTTGAAATAAACAGGTACAGACCCTACTTGTCTTTTACGCGTACTGATACCTTACAGACGAATAGACTAGACTTATGTGTTTTCAACGGATTAGCATCTCTGATGTAGCTTCAGCAACATGGTGCAA
>CM054142.1:56408534-56448534 GCA_028751875.1 Rapana venosa
AGAGTACACCAAACCCATTTTTAAACATGGGTGCTACGAAAATCCTGGGAAACTTGGCATCATCCGAGCTTTCCAACCTTCTTCAGAATGAGACTGACGACGAAGAATGAGTCAAACGTGCCCTCAAAAGAGGTGAGTGAGAGTGAAGTGAAAAACTAATCTACTAGACAAGTGTTTGGTGCAGGTGAAAAGTGTGTGTGTTTTGTGTGTTGTGTGTGTGTGTGTGTGTGTGTGTGTGTGTGTGGGTGATTGTGGTCAAATAGAGATCAAAAGTGTTATGATACATAAACAAGAGGTGTATGTCAGTCTTTGTTTTTTTTTCTATTTGGTGTCTTCGTTCATAGTCTGCTCAGCGTTTTATTCAAAATATAGAAACCTCAGCCTGAAATACATGTTTTTGTTTTTTCCATTACAAATAAATGTCTCCTGGAGTACGAGGTTTTCATGGCTATGCATGTTGTGCATGCATTCACAGCGTTTTATTCAAAATATGAATGACCTCAGCCTGAAATACTTGGGTTTTTTTTTCCATTACAAATAAACGTCTCCTGGAGTACAAGGTTTTCATGGCTATGCATGTTGTGCATGCATTCACACACTCAAGCCTCTGATCACAGCAACTTTATGATTTTGTCAACTATTCTTTATTACATTTGTTTATTATATTTATTATTCTTTTATTTCTAGGATAATGAATTTAATAAGCACTCATGTGCTTTTTTAAAATCCAGTCCCTGTTTGCTCACTGTTTTGTAAATGTTGTCATCCGTTCCCACTGGTACACACAGCGTACATACTCTTCTGAAAGACAGAATGAGTTTTAACTTGTTCGCAAGATGTTCTCTGTGTGTTTGCGCAGGGGGTGTCGGTTTATAGTTTCATGTGAAGGACTTCCTGGAGGGGAGTGGAGTCAGCACTGCTGATAACTCCAGAGGAAAAATCCTCTTGAACGAGATTCGAACCCGGGTTAGCAGATTACAAGCGATCACTCTGACCACCAGGCTATCCTGTCCCCCCCTTGCTGGTTGAGATGGGTCAGAGATAGAGGTGATAAGTGGCAGGAATGACCACAAGAATTTATTATGCTTGTTATTCTTCTCTTTTACTGTTTAGTCTTGAATGTATGATATGAAAAAAAACCCAACACCCTACCCCAAATTCTTGAACAAAATATATTTCTTATAAACAGCAATTACCCCCCCCCCCCCCCCACCATCCCCAACATCCCCCAACGCCTCCACAGCCCCCAACTCCCCAGCAGGAAAAAAAAAAACCCCATCGAATCTTTTCCTGTTCTTTTCTGTTTCGGGAATCTAGGAGCTGGACAAAACCTTACCGGTCGTCAAACCGGACATCCGACAGTTCGATCAGCCTCCAAAGTCGGGCGTCCGTCTGATGTGGATCGGCCATGCCACGGTCGTAGCTCAGTTGGACGGGTACACCGTCATCACCGATCCCGTCTTCGCCCAGCGCTGCGTTCAGTGGGTCGGTCCCAAGCGCTACCGGGACCCGCCGTGCTCTGTCGATGAACTGCCCAAGCTGGACGCCGTGCTGATCAGTCACAATCACCTGGACCACCTGAACCACCCCACTGTCGTGGCTCTGAACAAGCGCTTCGGCGCGGGCTTGACGTGGTTTGTACCGATGGGGTTGAAGAGATGGATGAACGACGTGGGTTGTGAGAAGGTCGTGGAGATGTCGTGGTGGGACGAACACGAGGTGGAAGGGTGGCCAGGCATGAAAGTAGCCTGTACCCCTTGTCAGCACTGGTGTCAGCGTGGGGCCTTTGATACGAACAAGGTAGGCTGAATGAAAGAGTCGTGTCTTCTTCTTCTTATTCCTTATAGCTCCTAGCGGAGCGTAGGGCCTCAACAGCGTCCCTCCACCTTCTCCTGTCTCTGGCAAGGGTCTTGGCCTCTTCCCAAAGAGTCATGTAGCTTTTTGTTTTTTTTTGCACTCCTCAGCCAGAGCTCCTCCTAGGTTTGCCAATGGTGAGATTTTTGTGTATGTGACCTTTTTTTTTCTTCTCCCCATCATTTAGGTAGCCGCATCACGACTTAGGGGATGGTGTCTAAACATGACACCTGTGTGCATGTGTATTTAAAAAAAAAAAAAAAATTGCCATCCATTCCTCATCATCATCATCAATGCCTTTGTGCCTTATTGGCATGTAGGGCAGCAACAAATGTTCTCCACTCCTGTCTGTCCTGGGCCAGCTTCTGAATGGTTCCCCAGGTATGTTGGAAGGTCTTCAGCTCTGTTTCGACAGTTCCGACGCCAAGTGTTCTTGGGTCGTCCTCGTTTGCGTTTTCCTTCTGGTGTCCAGTGGAGGGCTGTTCGGGCGATGTTTCCCTGTTCCCGACGGCAGATATGCCCTATCCATCCCCATCGCCTATGCATGATGATGATGTCCATGCTTTCTTGGTTGCAACAGGCAAAAAGTTCTTGGTTGGAGATGGTCTCAGGCCAGAAGATGCGCAAGATTCTTCTGAGATTCTTCGTGTGGAATGTGGATAGTTTGTCGAGGTCACTCTCAGTCATCCTCCAGCACTCTGAGCTGTACAAAAGGGTGGAAAGTACACAGCTCTGGTATAGTCTTAGTTTGGTTCTGGTGCTGTACTGGGACGATTTCCACACATTGTTCAGATTTCTATAAGCATTTCTTGCTTTGCTAATCCGGTTCTTGATGTCGCTGCCTGCTCCGCCGTCATGCCTAACAGTGCTCCCGAGGTACGTGAACTCTTCAGTAGCGTGTACCCCTTGTCAGGACAAGGTAAGCTGAATGAAAGAGTCGTGTAGTTTAGGTTTTTTGCGCTCCTCAGCCAGAGCTCCTCCTAGGTTTGCCAATGGTGAGATTTTTGTGTATGTGACCTTTTTTTTTTCTCCCCATCATTTAGATAGCTGCATCACGACTTAGGGGATGGTGTCTAAACATGACACCTTTGTGCATGTGTATTTAAAAAAAAAAAAAATTGCCATCCATTCCTACTGGTACGAAATGGCCTACTCCTGCGAAAGGCGGAATGGGTTCATGTGTGCAAGAAGTTGTGTGTGCATTCGCACATGGGGCCTTGGTTTGTAGTCTCGTCCGAAAGACTGACATTCATTTCAATTTTTTCCGTCAAACTGGAAAGAAAGGGTGAGGCGGGGAATAGATCACTGAGGGTCACGGTTTACTTGTTTGGCGGGTGAACATCTTAACCATCCTGCCATCTTCCTTCTGATTTAGTGTAAATGAAAGAACTTAAGTATGAACCCCTGCGGTTCTCCATGATGAAAATTTACATCTTGTTCTGTGCTAAAAAAGAGCCTGGGAATTGACATTTCTTTTTCTGGTCATATAAATTATAAGAAGATCTAACATTGTCACTCTTCCAGAACACACCAGTGGGAAAGCTTGGTACTAAATTTTGGTCAAACTAGGTCATTGTTTTTCAAAACAGGCCAATGGGAAAGCTTGGTACTAAATTTTGGTTGAACTAGGCCAATGTTTTCCAGAACACACCAATGCGAAAGCTTGATACTAAATTTTGGTCGAACTAGGCCAATGTTTTCCAGAACAGACCAATGGGAAAGCTTGATACTAAATTTTGGTCGAACTAGGCCAATGTTTTCCAGAACACACTAATGGTGATGTCATATTCTTGCCACACAATCCATTCCCCTTTGCAAGTGTGACGGCAGAAGTTGACTCTGGTTCTGTTTTTCATTATTACCCTCTGTGGTCAAAGCACCACGGAAAGGAGCCATCCATTATTGTGCACAAATGAGGTGTGGCAGTGAATTAAGGGATTGGGATTTTTACAATCTCCTGAGTCAATTTTAAGTGCAGACCTGCCAAAGAGATTGGGATTTTTAAAAAGAATCTTCTGAGTCAATTTCATGTGCAGACCTGCCATTCCTGGACTCCCTTCATGCAAAACATCAAAGATGGATACTGAAGATTCTGTAATTCATGCTAGTGTTAGGTGGGTTATGGAAAGATAATTATATGCCCAACATGCACCTTCTATTTGGAAAGGTATGGGCTCTGCTAGGTTCGTTTGGCCCAAGAGACATACCCCATACCCCACAACTCTTAAGGAAGTAAAGAGAGTGTTAGAGAGAATGGATGGAGGCACCGTGGTCGAGTGGTTTAGGCGGTCAACTCGTGATCCAGAGGTCGCGGGTTCGATCCCCGCTCGGCTCGGTGTTGTGTCCTTGAGAAAGACACTTTACTATTTTCCTCACTCCACCCAGGTGTACAAGTGGGTACCAGCTCTGCTGGGGAAGTATCTGGCGACAGACTAGCGACCTGTCACAGGGGTGGTGAAAAACCATCAGTTCGCTTAATGCTACAGAAACCGGGATAAGCTCCGGCTCTATGGGCCTTCTGGCTCGAAAGAACATACTTTAGAGAGAATGGTACTAGGGTTATGTAGAAGTAGTAGTAGTAGTAGTAGTGGTAGTTGTGATAGTAGTACTAGTAGTACTACTAGTAGTATTTAAAAATGTTTTAATCAGTTTTGTTTTGTTTTGGAAAAATAAAGTTGTTTTTGATATGTGTTGCTTCGTAAACACATTGAGTGTGAAAGAAGGGTGAAGTGTGTGTGTGTGTGTGTGTTCAGGCTGTGTGTGTGTTTGTGTGTGTGTGTTGAGGCATATATATATGTACAATGGTGTGTTTCAGCAAATTCAAGAACCAGCAATCACCCTCATTTTACAAAACTCCCAAATGCCCTTGGCGTTAATGATAAAGCGCCGAGTTTATAAGTTAGAAGACTTGTAAACTGTTCTAGGCATTTGAAAACTGCAAGATTGTGTGCAGGTGTTGTGGAGTAGCTGGTGTGTGTTGGGGCCAAACCATTCCTTTCATTTTGCGGGAGACACCGGCTACTGTCGGGGATTTCAACAGATTGGTCGCAAATATGGGCCTTTCACTGCTGCTGCCATTCCCATTGGTGCCTACCACCCCAGGTAAAGGTCACTGAAAGTGTATAACGTGTGTGTGTGTGTGTGTGTGTGTGTGCATTTGGACTTGTTAGAACTATTACTTGCTATTGGTTGCATGGCTGTGTAAGAATGAGTTGAGCGTAAGCGCTTTGATTTGTCTGTGCAAGATACAGCGCTATATAAATTCCATTTATTATTATTATTATTATTAAAAGGGGGAGATAAATATTCACTTTGTTAGGTTTATACTTACGAGCTTCATGATTGACTGATTTCAAGCATGCAAAGTCAGTGGTCTATCTAGTTTTGTTAGAGAGAAAAGGGGTATACCATTAACACTGTCCCTACATTAAGGGAGAGAGCCCCTCTTTCCCAGTACACATGCACTGTGCACATTTGTATGTTTCTGTAGCCCGGTAGTGGGTGATAGGGAGGGAAGGGTTAGTAGACGGTTGGTTACCCTGTAGCAGGTTACCCGTAGGGAAAAGGTTTATTCATCTGTCATTATTTTGTCTTGGGATATCTAGGTTTCTAAAAAAAAAATACATTCTTAATTTTTTCCCCAGCTGTCCTTGTTTTCAGCCCTGATAAGACAAGACCTGAATGATAATAAGAACAATAATAAGTGATGTGCTATGGTGATGATGATAATGATGACTTTGATAACAACAAGATTAAGATGTGAAGCTCCTCTCGATCATAACTAAAGTGATGAAGCATTTTTAATGGAAAATTATATAAACTTTGGAACCTTTTGCAGTTTGTAGATATAGTCATTGTCAAGGATAAAAATGTACAACATTCCTCCTATTCATTTCAGTTGAAACTTCAAAAAAGAAAATTAGATGGTTTTATTCTTTATCTTGATCTGGCTGGCTGAAGAATGGTGAAATTAAGAGTTTTTAATTCCTTTACAAATTTTTTAATTCTTGTACTTTGAGGATAATAGAATAAGTATGTAAAGTATGTTCTTTCGAGCCAGAAGGCCCATAGAGCCGGAGCTTATCCCGGTTTCTGTAGCGTTAAGCGAACTGATGGTTTTTCACCACCCCTGTCACAGGACGCTAGTCTGTCGCCAGATACTTCCCCAGCAGAGCTGGTACCCACTTGTACACCTGGGTGGAGTGAGGAAAATAGGAGTAAAGTGTCTTTCCCAAGGACACAACACCGAGCCGAGCGGGGATCGAACCCGCGACCTCTGGATCACGAGTTGACCGCCTAAACCACTCGACCACGGTGCCTCTAATAGAATAAGCATTCATGCTTTTTCAGTTTTTCAGTTTTTTTAACATCCAGGCCTCATGTGTATGCAGTTTTGTGAATTTTATCATTTGTTCCCACCAGCACACATTGGCCTTCTCTTCCAAAAAGCGGAACAGGTTTTAACATGTGCACAAGATGTTCTATCCTTGAGATCAGAGACTTTCAAAAGGAAATGAATGATCATGATAAGTACCTCAGCAAGAAATTGCTTCTCTGAAAGTTGTTATGATAATGATGATAGGTGATAATGATGACGGTGATGTCGTTATCGTTGTTATCAAAGTCTTGTTATGATCTTTTTCCTCAACAGATGGTTCATGGGTCCACAACACGTGGACCCAGCTCAAGCTGTGGACATACACTTGGATATCAAATCCAAACATTCCATTGGCATTCACTGGGGAACATTTGTCCTTGCAAGTGAGGTGAGTAGGTCAGATCTCTTATGTGTGATGTTTTATCTGATGGCATTCGTTTGGCACTTCTTAACATCCCAACTGCTTGACTATGGGGAAACGTGCAACTAAATGCTACACATTTACATAGTTATAAAACAAAGACTACAGAAACAGCGTCATTGTATGGAATAAGTGAATCCCAGCTTCGCTTTACATGCATTTTATTTTCAGCACACACACACACACACACACACACACACACAAGCAAGCATGCACACTTGCTCCTGTGCATATGCGTGCAAACACATAAACATACCAAGATATATATCCCAGTACTTGTGCACCCACCATAAAGGTTGGATATCGCCTACCTACATTGTACTGAATCTTGTCAGACTGCTTGAAGAGACGGTTTGTCAGATTTGTGTTAAGAGGGTCAGAGATGGACTTTGACTGCAGAAAAAAAGAGGTAATTTATTTTAAGGTTTTTAACTGCTGAGAAACAGGTAAGTTTTCCTTCATGCTTTTGTTCTCTGTCACTGGGAGAAGAGTGGAGACATTTTGATGGAAGGAATTGAAGTGCATACCCAGACCTGAGATGATGTTGTTGTGCATTCCCCAGCTTTACACCCTGGGGGTCACCCAGAACACGCACCCTGACTCACTCATCCCACCTGGGAATCACTGTGAGATAGGAAGTACACCGGATGAGAAATTTGCGTGTTTTTGACTCTTCAAGTACTCCGCCATATAGGCAGCCATGCTCCAACTTCAGAGGATAGACCCGAGATGAAAACAAAGGTTTGAATAATTAATGATTCAGACCTTACCTTGAAGGCAGTGAATTTCGTGAATGGTATATCATGTTCTGATTTGTGTTCTTTGCAAGTGAGTGTGGCTACTGAATTTTAGAACTGTGGCACAATCTTTTTCATTGAAAGAAAAGGCAGCAAGTGTGTGTGTGTGTGTGTGTGTGTGTGTCGATGATAATGTACATGTATAATATAAGTCATCTTCTTTTTCTTTAATCTGCAGTATTACCTGGAGCCACGGGAGCTGCTGAAATCAGAGGTGGAGAAACGCAAGTTGAGTCCCGCTGCATTTGTCACCGTAGATCACGGAGCAGTAACAACGTTTGGTGCTGATGACTTTGATAAGGTGGACTAGACTTTGGGAATGACTTGCGCAGCTTATCTTTGTGTTCATTATATGAGCATTTGAAACAAAAATGTAAAACAAAGGGCTAAGCCATGAAGAGTTATGATTCCACATAAATGTTATGAGTTGGGTTTTGTTGTTGTGTTGTGTGATGTGCCAGTGCTGTTGTTGTCATGCTGTGCATTTTAACCTTACCAACACAGCCATGCCCAGCTTTGTCCTATCAAATTTTCAGATCTTCTTATCGGACGCCGTCAGTACTATCACTGTATGGCCACCAACCAGAAGACCCCTGCAGGGTCGCTTCGAACAGTGGTGTTTAGTTGAGTCTCTTCTGATATAGTTTTTCTTGCCCCTTCTCTCTGGGTCAGCACTGTCTCTTTTGCCCCAGGAATAAAAGAGGGACGAGGGAGTAGTCTCCGACTCTGACCAAGCAGCTGGCCTGGAGCATAATGGACTGTTGTGCTGGGGCACTGCTTCTAGGAGCTTGTGGTTCGATCTGTGCTTGCCTCTGGTTTAACCTATGCAGGACACCATGTAATAATAATAATAATAAATGGAACTTATATAGCGCTTTATCTTGCAAAGACAAATCAAAGCGCATGCATTCAACCTAATCTTACACAGTCATGCAATCAATGATAAATAATCAATAGTTTAAACAAACAGATATTTACAAACATGGTGCGCTGCAGACAAAATCTATGAAATAAAATTTCAATAGTCAGATGTTTTACAAAAGCACACGCACACTCACACAGGTCGTATACTTTAGCAGGGTGATAGGACATGGGTTAGTGAAGGTGGGATAGCTCTGATATGAAACAGGAGGGGGGGAATCTTAGGTTTGAAATAAATATGTCTTGAGGCTGAATTTAAAAGTGTCATAACTAGGTTTCTGGCGAAGAGAGAGAGGGAGCTAATTCCAGGTTGATGGACCCGAAATAGAGAAAGTGCGGCAGCCAACAGCTACCTTTGTGTGTGTATGTGTGTGTGTATTAAGCTACTCATATTGATCACAAACCCTGAAATGGCGACCATTACAATGTCTTTCCATTGATGGTTTTCCATGGATCTGGAGGCTCTGAAAGCCCCAAGAAAGGCTCACCACAGGTATGGTAGCAACAGAGAAAACCAAAACAGAAGTTGTCATAAGATCAGGGCAATAGGGGCCACTGAGTCAGACTATTGTACTGCTTGAATTGCAGTGATGATGAGGTTGACGATGATGATGAGTCCAGCATGATTTGAGACTATATGACTCCAGAGAGAACTATGTTCCATGCTTCCTTTAATAATATATCCTGGCATCAACCACATCTGAGACATGCAGACACAAGCAAGCAGTGTTGGACAAGTAATTTGAACAGTGCTCTCATGACTGCATTTGGAAAGCTAACAATGCTTGACTGTGTGGTCCCATGTAGCCTGAAGTTAAGTCTCTTTGAGGAGGACTGGGAGCTGGATGGAGTCCTGGAAACCGTCTTTGTCTCTGATGGGATTTCAATCCACCATCTTCATCCAGGAATCCACAGGCTAATTGTAGGTTTTTTTTTGTGTCATGACAGTTGATAACGATTCGGTATAATTGTTAGTTGATTGCAGAAATATGCATGTGAGTGCAGGAAAGAGCTTTGCAGGTGTTCTGTGCAATATCTTTTTCAGGGGTCTTGCCAGGATTGACATAAAGTTACACCACCGATAGCATTTTATTTTAGATAATGAGAAGTTACATGAAGGTGTGAAAAACACCTTTTCCACCAGACTGCTGGTACAAAACTGACACAGAAAATTACAAAAGGCACATAAAAGTGCCAAACTTTGAGGACCACACTTTAGTCAGAATGACAGTCCAACTGTTCCTGTTTCAGGATCATATTTCAGTCAGAATGATAATCCAAATATTTTTAAGTGTTTAAGGATAGATTTCAAATATGAAGGCCAACATAAATTGTTCATCCATATTTTAGTCAGAATGGTAATTCAAGCGTTTGAGGATCATGTTTTAGTCGAAATGAGAATCCAAATGTTTCTAGTTTTTGAGGATCATTGTGGAGAGTCAAAATATTTGAAGAACATGTAGAGAAGATCTACACAAATTGTTCAAACAATTTGCTTTTTAAATTTTCTTTCTTTTTCCTCTGCACAGCATAGCAATACCAGACAGCAATTTCAGATTAATCTGGTTATATAGTTATTCAGGTACAAGGGTTTTTTCCCCCCTTTGTTTATAAGTGACTTTCCCCCTTTATTTATAAGTGACTGGTTGATCCTTTTTAATCTTGATGATCATTGCAATTTTTATGAGGGGCTTGAAGTTGTTTTTTTACTGTGACTGCTTAGTGTAGTGCAACTATGGAGACAGTTGTCAGCCCTCCCTGTTCATTGTTGCCTTCTTGGCCTTCACATGAATTAATTTAATTTTATTCTTTTATATCAAGGATAATGGAATAAGCACTTATGTGCTTTTTTACATCCAGTCCCCGTGTGTATGTGGTTTTGTGAATTCTGTCATCCGTTCCCACCGGCACACAATGGCCTACTCATACGAAAAGCGGAACAGGATTTAACGTGTGCGCAAGATGTTCTGCATGCGTTCGCACATGGAGCCTCGGTTTATAGTCTCATCCGAAGGACTTTTGGGGAGAGTGGAGTCTGCACTGAAGTTAACTCCAAGGGAAAATATCCCCCTTGAACGGGAATCGAACTGGGGTTGTCAGATTGCCAGCACAATGTTCTAACCACAAGGTATCCCGTCCCCCAAAAGATTTGAAAGAAAATGTTAGCAAGTGGAAAAAAAGAAACAAAGAGGAAATAGCCAGATTTAAAAAAAGAAAAAGTTTTTTAGTACAGTATCATCAGTTAAGCAGATTTGTTAATTCTTTCAGTGTGATTATTTGTTGATATATTCTTTGTTGTATTGATTTATTGATATATTCTTTGTTGTATTGATTTATTGATATATTCTTTGTTGTATTGATATATTCTTTGTTGTATTGATATATTCTTTGTTGTATTGATTTTATCGAATTATTGGATATATTCTTCGTTGTATTGACTTACTTTCGCCTGAATGTGGGTCTTTCATTTTCAAACATTTATCTGTGGTGTTAAAATGAAAATACATGTACATTTCCTGACATTGTCATAAAATATACAAGTTTTTACCTGCAAGTGTTAACTTGCTAGCTTCTTGGCATGTCACAAACCGTATTTCGAAATGTGGTGGAGCGACCTCCGTCCAGTGGTTTTATCAACTTAAAATGTCATCCTTGACTTTTCTTCTTGTAGTTGTTGATGTTCGGGAGCTCATATCCCATCTCTTTTCACAGGGATGAATCGCCTTCCATGACCTCCTGTGCCTCTTGTTCTCAGTTTTCTACAAGTCGTGGGGTTTGTAGACAAAAGTGATATTTCTGTTTTTGAAGATTTTCTGTCCAGAGGCTTTGCAGCATTCTGGTCTTTCCATTGTTTAATGTACCAGTTACTTCACCCCCAGGAAAAGATTTTGTCATTTATATGTGAACATATCACAGAATTGGGATATTAGCAGTTTCGTTTTTGTCTTTTTGGACACTGTCAGCCTTATGACTAAAATACAGTCCGATAATCAAAATCAATTCCTTTCAATCGACCAGTTAGAAATCTTTTAAGGATACCCTTTCCCCTCAACCCAGTCCCCTCCCCAAGTGGTCGGTTGATTGACAAGCCTTTACAATCAGCCTGAGGCCGTCAGTGCCTGGGGTTTATCACAGTTCTTGATTAAACCATTGACGCTGGGGGCAACACAAAGTGAGAGGCTGTATGACCAGTGGCTTTTCCACTCATGGAATTCCACTTTACATCTTAAGTCTTTAGTGATCGACTATGACTCTCTGACTAGGAGGCTTGACTTGCACAGTCCTGGGGGCTGGCTGGCCTTTGGAGAACATCTCCAATGCTGACTGTCCTTATGCCCACTTGGCCGAGAGAGTGGGGATGTACTGTGGGCAAGGCATCTCCACTATAATCAAATTTCTGCCCAATTTCCGAAACAGCAGCTGCCTCCTCTGCTGTTTTGGAGGTCATCGTCGAAAACGACGGACTAACACACACACAATCAGCCTGGCTTTTTACAATAAACATGGAATCATTGTGATAATAGGTTGGTGGTTTTTGTTTTTAATGTTGGTTGTTCTTACTGTTGTATTTCTTTAAAGCAAAATTGTGGTTATTTTCACATTTACTGAGGTATTATGTGTTGAATTTAACTTTTTTTTAAAAAAAATTGTTCTTTTGTTGAGGTGAAGCAATTTGATACTTTATGTTGAAAGTGATGATGAAGCAATTCTATTCTTTGGTTTGATATTGAACACAGAAATTACTAATAAAATCGATTTGGATTTGCTATCTTGTTCGTCTTTTTCAGTCAGAATGAGATTTGAAGGTGAAACAAGCACACAAAACCAGTTTTCTTCCTCTTCAGCTACTGTTACTTGCACCAACTCTCATCACATAAAGAAAAGGTTTTAGTGTCATTCTTATAAAAACAATATGATTATTGTCGCAGAAGTAGAATACATGATCATGGACTTCTAAATGCATGTGTTTGGCAGACTTCAACTTATTGTGTGTGTGAGAGAGAGAGAGAGAGAGCATGCACATATGCTGTATTGATGGTATCTTGTATGAATAAGCTATTTTCCCCATGAAAAAACCAGTTTGTGACATCTCAACATCAAAGGCATGGACATTCTAATAAAAAAATTAATGCACTCTCTGGAGAAGATCCTATGCCTTTCTCAGTTTAAATATCAAGATGAAACCCATGTTAAAAAAACAAAAAAGTCATTTAAAAACTCATCTAATTTTCATCTCACTAGGACGTATTGTATGGTCAGAAAACATGAGCTGTGTTTTGTCACTGTCCAGTCTAGCAGCAAAGCAGGGGCTGTTCAGAAAGAGTCACTCTGCCATTTGATGTCTTCAACTGATTTTCTGAAGATTTGAATGGGTTGCTCTTCCATGATTTGTTAAAAGCTCAGCGCTTTTACAAGTTATAAGGGCCATATATTGTTACTTTCCGATCACATTTGATGCCACTTGCAAATAAAGTTCAAATTTCACTATTGCAAGAGACAGCTCAGGTTCCACATCTTGCTCTGCATAACAAACAGCCAATTTTGCTGTTTGTGCACTTATACCTGCAACTGCACATGTTTTCACCCCATCCTAGCCTGTTATCATTTTGCACTTCCTCCACATCTTTCTTCACTTGACATTTGTCAGCTTTTCTGTGAAAAGTCTCCACCATTTTCCAACATAGTGTTGTGAAAGTGATGCTGTCTAAAGTCATGGTGAACGTGCATCGACTAATGCATAGTAAGGGGAGACTGGTCTCTGAACGATAGCAGACGTTTTTGATTTTCAGATTTTGATATATTTTCTACCTTTAACCGGAACAAGTATGGAGAGTGCGCAGGTCTGTTACTGTATGTGGGGGCCATTGCAGTCTCATAATTGTGCCCCCTCCCTAAACACCACCACTAAATAAGTCACATTGTACTGGAGGTAGATTCCTAATTGTTAACATACTATTAATATGCAATACCCCCCAAAAAAAAACACACCAAAAAACCCCAAACCCAACCCAAAACCTATTCAATAAAAAAAAGATTGAAAATTGCTTAACAGAAAGTGATAAAATGATAAATTGATAAGCTTTATATTGTAACAGGTGATCATGATGAGGGTTAGGTGTTTTCAAACACGTTTTAAAGCAAAAGGAAACAAATTCACAACTCATTTCTTTGGTACAAGGTAGAAAAGTACTTTTCTAATCAATGGAAGTCTCAAAACTGACAACCGAACCTGTCTAAAATAATAGCTTCTTAGGGAAAAGAGGGTTAAATGCAATGCGACTCATTTCATGGTGGAGTGTCACATACTTTCTATGAAGTTTCTGTTCACTTCACTGTTCACTGGTCCCGTAACCCGCCAGGGTCGTAGGGGCGCTGCATGGTGGACGAACAGTGGACCAGCTGGCTCCACTTAGCACGGTCGTGGGCGAGTGCCTGGGTGACACTGAAGTCCTCCCCTGTCCAATCACGGATGTCGTCGGCCCACTTTCTCCTCCGTCTGCCCCGTCTTCTCTTCCCCTGGACTGTTCCTTGCAGGATGGTCTTTGCAAGTCCTTCTGAGCGTGTTACGTGCCCATACCATCTGAGTTTCCTCTTTTTCGCCGTGGTCAGTAGGTCTTCATAGTCCCGCACCTGTTGAGTGATCATTCTGTGGACTTCATTGTTGGTGACATGGTCCTTGTATGAGATGCCAAGGAGCCTTCTGAGGCATCTCATTTCTACTGCTTGGATCCTCCTTTGTAGGTCTGCGTTCAGTGTCCATGCCTCACATGCGTAAAGCATGATTGAGGTGACTAGCGCGTTTAGTAACTTTACCTTGGTTCCGAGAGGGATGTTTCTGTCTCTCCATATGGTCTTCAGTCTTGCCATTGCTGCTGCTGTTTGTGCCGCTCTTGCTAGGATTTCGGTCTTCGATCCCTCCTCACTTATGATGGCTCCAAGGTACTTGAAATGGTCAACTGTGAAGTTTACTTGGGAAAAAAAAGCATTATTATTTCCCTACTCCTGATGGCATGTGTTGCCATTGTGATAACCACAAAAAAGAAGGGCTCTTGTTGGATTTAGAAATGAAAAAAAATGACTGTACTGTTTGTAACCAGTTATGGTAAGCTATTCTGGTGACATCAGGCTTCAAAAATATTAATCCTCTTGTTGAATTCTATAGAGAATAACTGCCTGTAGATTATCATGCTTCAGCAAAATTAATTCTCTTGTTGAATTCTATAGAGATTAACTGCCTGTAGATTTTGAATTCTTCGAAGGTTTTCTACCGACTACTCCTAAGACATTTCTCTGTGTGTGTGCATGACAAGCTAAAATTTTGTCATGAGGTGGATTGTCTCTGTACTTCAATCCAATCCTGTTGTTTATAGCCCTGCTGACCACAGAGGCCTTGTGTGTCTGGTCACCAGATGTCTTGTCATTAATATTTGTCACCAATCACAGCAACGTGGAGAGAACTGTAGAAAGTGAGATGAAGGCCATGCAGCACTCTTGGGGATCAGTGACTAGGTTGGCCCAGGATAGGCAGGAGTGGAATCGCTTTGTTGCTGCCTTACACACCGCTGGGTGTAATGCTAATGATGAATGATGATGATAGGTAAAAGTATGGTATATAAAATGAATCAGCAAAACATGCATGGATATGACAATAGTTCGTAATGCATGTTAGTGGCGAATAAGGAACCAATGCCTAGCGGATGTGTTTACAATGGTTATGTGCAATTGTACTTTAAGGATGTCACACAATGTCCCCATAACACCTGTTGTTTTATATGTCTTGATGAGAAAAGTTTTGATAAACTATTTTTTCTTTGGAAAATAAGTCACATTCAATCAATATCTGACCTTTATGTTCATATCTGAATGTGTTAGCTCATGTTTAGTGTGCAGAAGTATTATTGTACAAGAGTGTCACATTGTTAGTGTCACTGCAAAGGTGTAACAAATTCGAAACATAGAACTTCTGTAATCCTACAAAATTTTAAGCTTGGTAGTCTTTAAAGTAGTCATAGTGGTGGCACAGGGTCACATCACATCAAAGAAAGCATAAATTGTGGATGTGTCGGGGGTGTACCCATTGCTGTCACCTGTCCAACCTTGGTGGACTGGAGACCAGTTTTCTTTTTCTTCTTGCTCATTTCAGCCAATGCAGTTTCAAAGGAAAAGTGTGGTAATAATGAGAAAATAGTTAAAAGGCATCACGTTTTCAGGCATCTATACCAGGAGGTCAAACTTCTCCACAGTGTGTGTAGTACAGGTCACAAATGTGTAGCATGTTATTTTCTGGGTCACTATTCTCCCTATCTGCAGCTTTTCCTTCCTCCTCAGCGTTTAATATCCGACTTGGATTTATTGTTCAAATTTTTCTACATCCAATACAATAACATTCAATTCATTGTCTTGTTAATCTGATGAATTGCCTGCTACCAAAGACACAATTTTTCTTCTTCACCACACTCCTATGATTAAAGTTCCATTCACTGGCTATGCTTCCTTCCTTCCCTCCTTACTACTACTGTACTACGTGTGTGTTAACCCTCTTGTTGTTGGATTCTACAGAGCTAAACTGCCTGTAGATTTTGAATTCTTTGCAGGTTTTCTACCCTCAACTGACTTACTTTACTCCTAAGACAATTGTGTGTGTGCATGACAAGCTATCAAACTGAAATTTTGTCACAAGCTAGGTATGTCTTTGTACTTGCATTTAGGCGCAAGTTTATGTGTCTGGTCACCAGATGTCTTGTCATTGTCGCCTTACTTTTCACCAATTACAGGTAAAAGTATGGTATATATGATAAAACAGCAAATCCTGCATGGATTTGACAATAGTTCATGCATGTTAGTGTCGAATAAGGAACTGATACCCAGCTGATGTGTTTACCAATGGTTGTGTGCAATAGTACTTCAAGGATGTGTCACACAATGTCCCCATAGCACCTGTTGTTTTATGGTACGTCTGGAGGAGACAGAAGTTTTGTTTAACTATTTTTTCTTTTGAAAAGTCATATTCAATCAACATGTGACCTTCATACTGCAGTTCATATCTGCGTGCGCTACCACATGTTTGTTAAGTGTACAGAAGTGTATTATTGTATATGACTGTCACCAGTGTCACAGCACAGGTGTGACAAATTCGAAACAGCACAGAACTTCAGTAACCCTACAAAATTTTAATGTTGGAGTCTCTAAAGTAGTTGTAGTGGTGGCACAGGGTCACATCACATCACAAATTATAGATGTGTGGGGGTTGTACCCATTGTTGTCACCTGTCGTACCTTGGCAGATCAGAGACCTATTTTATTTTCCTTCTTGCTATTTTCGTTATCGGTATATATGTTTCTGCCATTGCAGTTTCAAAGCAAAGTGTGGTAATAATGAGAAAACAGTCAAAAGGCATCACATTTTCAGGCGTCTATGCCGCTGACTGGTCAGGAGGTAAAATTTCTCCACAGTGGGTGTGTGTAGCACAGGTCAGGAATGTGCCGTGTAGCACGTTAGTTTCTGGCTCACTCTTCTCCCTAACTGCAGCATTTCCTTCCTCCTCTTCCTGGTAAGCGTTTAATATCGGACTCAATTAACCATTCTTGTTCAAATGTTTCTACTTCCAAGATAATAACATTCAATTAATCGTCTCACTAATCAGATGAATCGTCTGCTACCAAAGAAAACGCCATTTTTTCCCCGCCATGCTGCAAAGATTGAAAAGCGTTCCGGTCGCTGGCTGTTATTTCCTTCCCTCCCCACTACACGCATGTTAGTGGTCTAAATTTATCACTGGCACCCTCCCTGCATCGCCCCACCAATTTTCAGACACATAGTGTGAAAACCACGAGGTCTGTGTGATGGAAAAGTACTGCCCATGTGTGCAGCACCAACTGTCGGCTGCGGTCGTATTGGAATCTAGCGGCGGCCTCCGTTACTGTCGGCTGCATCGGGGACATGAGGGTTAATGGTATTAATTTATCACTGGCACTCTGAAACACTCCCTGCATCGCCCCACAAAGTTTGAGACACACTGTGTGAAAACCACAAGGTATGTGTGTGTGATGGAAAAGTACTGCCCATGTGGTCTTTGAACACAACCAAAAGTATACCATATTGAAACAGGTGGTGCTTCAGAAATGTCTTCCTCTTTGAATGGCAACCAAAAGCATACCATTTTGTGATCGGTAGTTTTTAATGTTGTCAAGCCCCAATATACTTTTATGTTGCTCAGAATGTTTTAAAGCCCTAACATAACTTTTGAATCTCTTCCTATTTTTTTCAATGAATTAATCTGGAAAAGGAAATGAGAAAACTTGAACATCGTGCTTTGTTGATTGACAATCGTTTTCTTGCAACACCTCTACACCCTTCATCTTTTATTGTTTGCTATACATTGTCAGATGTGTCTGGAAAAAGAAAAGGCATGTCCTTTCCCACTCCTCTTGTGGGCCATACAGCTTGGTTTGCAGGGTAACACCCTTCATCAGAAGATGGTTTTTTTCTACGCTGCTTAGGTTTCCTGTTTATCAATGCACTGAGAGTGAAATGTTTCCAGTCTTAGTGGTCTGAATGTATACTGTGATATGTACAAAACTTGTCAGGCAAACAAAGCAGGCTTACAAACAAACCACTCCTGAAGATTACGGTCATAAATTATTTACTATCATACGGGGAAAGAAAACGGCCAAAATTACACAGCTCTAAACAGAATGGAGAAAAGCAGTTAAGCCAGACAAAGATTACATGCTAAAGGGGATATACCAGTACAATTTGGACATCCTACTTTAAAAAAATTATTTTAAAAAAGATGAAAAACAAAATCCCCTAAAACAAACCAAAAACAGGCAATGAATTTTTCAGCAAAATACCACCAAATAAGAGCAAGGTAAACTCTTTTCATAAAAATTGGATTGAAAGAGGCATGAACAACAAAACAACTTATAATACAATTTACCCAAATACACAATGATCGTTTCTGAGTTCTAAAGATGAATTGAAAGAAACATGTACAGCCATGATGTTAGAAATACTTAGCTATTGTGTGGCTACAGGTAACAGAGCAAGAAAAGAGGGAAAGACATTTGCTCCATCTTTACTAGAAAGTAATCATACCATGCACAGTTAAATAAAGGACAGGGAATGATGAAACTAGACAGACAAATGGACAGGTAATTTCACTTCATTCACACCAAATGAAAAGCATATTAACTCTTTGTTCCCTCAGATTACATTCTAACCACAAAGAGTTCATGACTGATCACTTCAAAAATCATTCTAACAAAGCATTGATAAAAAGGTTTCTTTTTTTTTAACACTAATCCTACGATAAGGGAGAGAACCCCTCTTTCCCAGTATATGTGCACTGTAGGCATTTGCATGCTTCTGTAACCCAGTAGTGGGCGATACAGAGGGAAAGCTTAGAAGGTGGTTGGTTACCCTATGGCGAGTTACCCGTAGGGAATAGGTTAACTGATCAGACTGGCACATGTACAGCCTTCAAAGTTCCAGAGGAGTAATAATGTTCCTTTGTGATAAAAAAGTGCTGACTGGCCTGAATTTAGCATACACTTCACATAGCGAAAGCTACAGTGGTAATAGTAAATGTTCCACATGAACAGTAAATACTGTAAACATGTAGTAGCCTATTTATTGCAACTAGCATATATCGGAATTTGCCTTTTGTGTTATTGCAAGATAACACATGATGATATGATATACTGACGAGTCTGTTCCATATCGATGATTGTTCTCCAAAATATGTGCACAGTGTACACTCCTGAAATTCATTCACATTTGATATACTAATGGGATTGACCCCTGCCCTGATCCATATTGCACCTGAGAATTCATGGCGGATTCTTTATTTTGAACCTTTGCTGGTCTTACTCTTTACTTGCTAATGGTAAATACTATTCTGTCCTATATGAACCTCAGTTCTCTATGTTTGTATTCCTGGTCATCGTATTTATGTACAACCAAGAAAACACCCTCCCTCCAAAACAACTACATCCGGATCACATTTGAAGTGCATTTTCAGGTTGTTGTAGGACATCAAATACGCTTGGGTCTGTCTGATTATGAAAACATGTTTGAAGGCTCTCAAACTAGAAATGCAAGAAACTTTACAGGGGGAAAACCTTTTTATAGCAGAGTCGTGCAAATGAACAGTTACTCTTTTGGAATAGTAGCACACTTGAAATCACCCAAAAACACATGGGACACATTCACGATTCCTTTGCAGCACAGCATACACTCTTAACAGGCAAGACTAAGGAACATGGCAAAGAGAATTTAAAAAAAAAAATTAAAAAGCAAGAAAAAGCTTTTCATTTAACATTGTCCACTTCTGAAAAAACTTTATTAAATGAACCACACTATCACCCCCTCCCCCCCAAACAGAGACACCAGGCACTGGACATGGTTTACAGCATAAACGTACAACATGCGAAAAGACCCTAAAGATAAATCTGCCAACAACTTGCACTGTAGAGGCTTACAAATCACCTGAACATACCCGACATCAGCTGAACATTCACCATTCATGACAAATGAGCAGGCGAGTACAAACCTAGCACAGTTCAATTCAACATATACCAAGTTGAAAATGATACAAAGCCTAATGAAAACATTTTTTTTACATGGAGATTGACAGTCACAGCCAGGCTTTGGGCAAGGCTGCATCATGGAAACTGGTGTTGCAGAACTGGGTGATGTACAGTGGCCAGGCCTTCCTCAGACTTTGCGGACAGGATTCCATGGTCGTATTTATCTTGTACCAGACTGGACCAGTTCATGCATACGCTGTGCTCACAAAACAATGCAGCCACCCTTTTTCTTCTTCTTGGTTTGTAGAGCTGCCCGAGTGGCGGTCTCAAAGACCTCCCTGACTCCCTCCTTGGTTTTAGCTGAGCATTCCAAGTATGAGTAAGCGTTGATCTTTTCTGACATGGCACGCCCTTCGTCTTGCCGCACTGGCTCCTGCTTCATCTTCATCAGCTCTCTCTTGGTGTTCTCATCACTGCGTAGATCCTTCTTGTTACCAACAAGAATAATGGGGACATTTGGACAGAAATGACGGACCTCGGGTGTCCACTTTTCTGGGATGTTCTCTAAGCTGTCAGGACTGTCAATGGAGAAGCACATGAGGATGACATCAGTGTCGGGGTAGGACAGGGGTCGCAGGCGATCATAATCTTCTTGTCCAGCTGTGTCCCACAAGGCTAATTCAACCTGCAACACACACACAAAGCAAAACTTATGAGCTCCATGGTAATGTAGCAACAACGTAGACAATTGTGCTGGAACGCACACATCGTTTAACATCAACCCTCTCCCCTCCATATCAAAATGAATATGGAGGAAAAGCGCAAAGCTGATGTTATCAGCATTAACATCAATATCCATTTCTCATGTTTCATCTTGTGAATGAACTATTTGTAAATGTATAATGAAGTATTTGTAGATCCCTGAAGTACTGGGTTGTTCTCCAGCTTCAGGCAAAAGCAAAAACTTACCTCGGGCATCCAAAACAGCAGTCTTCCCTTTTTCTGCATGTAATGGGTAGGAAATCACCCATGCCCTAGATTTTCCTCTGCAAGTCTAACTAAAAAATGTTAATGCTACTTCCCTGACTGTCATCGAACTTCTGTCCTACACATCCACAAAAAACAAGTAGTGAAGAGAATCTATGTGTGCTGCTAGGCTTAGGTGGTATAATCCATGATGGTCTTTTCAGAGAGAGAGAGAGAGAGAGAGAGAGAGAGAGAGAGAGAGAGAGAGAGAGAGAGATCTATTGTTTGGGCATGCACTGCATCGTTACATGAGATTTGATTGACTATCTTTGCTGCTGTGAATTTTCAATATTATTGATGGTGTTAAAACTTGTGAAAAAAGTTTTAAGTCAATTGTGGCCTAAATATGAGCTTGGACCTAGTTATGAACAATGATCCTCTGCTTGTTGACTATTTTTTCTCTCATCCCATACCAGTTATTAAATATAGAAAACAATTACTGTTTTGGGTACTGTCGTGTCTTTTAAATTTTTTCCATTTTCATACATTTGGGGAGAACATTTTTTTTTTTAAATTTCATATTTAGTACTTTTTCCCTTGATGTATGTAGCACTGTGTATGTGTTGTAGATTTACTCCCCTTGGCATAGTCTTTCCAGTCTCTGGTGCATGCAAAAAAAAAAGGATTTTTGCAACTTGAATTATGGGACCTGAACTTTGCAGTTCATTTTCTGCAAGCATGTACAGGAAGACGAGTAGGACATGTCAGGTTTGAGGGTAACAGTTGGCATGGGCAACAAAAGCTGGGCTCTGTGAATGCGTTTTTCTGGGATATTTTGTGAACATTTAAAACTGTCACAAAGAAAGCAAAGAGCTCGCACTTCAGACTGCTACTGCTGTTCAGTTAAAAGAAATTCCTAAATTACAACATGTACACACCATCAAAATACACCTATCTGAATTTACTCTTACAATCATAATTTTAGAGCAACTGTTAGTTAAATGCTGGGTTTTTTTTAATCAGCTATGCTCATAAAGCTTTCCAGGCAATTCAAAGAATGAGATAATTTCTTGAATCTCAATGGTATTCAAGGCTTTGTGAACAGCAACACACCCTTAAAATTCGTTACTGTTGGTCCTCCAGGCACCATCACAATTCAGACTCAGAAATTCAGGACACACAGGATCCAAAACCCAGTGCCTTATCAAGATATTTATTGGGCCACTGCCTCTGTCATGTATGGCTTTGGGTATTTTTAGGTTTTCATTACTAGCCGTATATTTTCAAGATGTCATCACAGCTTTCAGTGTTGTCTATCTTTCCCATGCAGTTTCTGAAGAAACTATGGTCCGTATGGAAGACAAAAAAAGGCCCAACAAACTCTTTTTCCTCTGGAGTTGACATCAGTACTGACTTGACTTCCCTAAAGTTCTGACAAAACTGTAAACCCAAATCCCTTTGTGAGCACATGCAGAGCATGATAAAACCCATGGAAGTGATAATGACTGGCAGATCTAACTCTCCATTGATTGACTGAGGTACTGTAGGCAGGGTGAAGTACAGTCACCAACTGACGATCGCTGATACTCGGTGGAAAGTATTTTACCCCCAAATCTAGGAAATTTACATTAGTCCCTAAGTAATTGCAATCAACAGGAAAAAAAATTGTAATTAGTCTCAGTGATGAAGGCAGGCATGATAATTACGTCACTGAATCAGTGTTTTTGTAACAAAAGCCACACATATGATGTTATGTATACTTTAAAATGGTGTGCGGGCATGGTCTTTGTTAAAATTACTTTTTGCACTGGTAATAAAGTCCTATCAATCATTCCATGTTTTAATTGTACAAATGGTTGGTTTAGGGTTTAAAAAAATTACCTCAGTTTAGCACAGTTTTGTTTTCCTTTAGCAAAATGTATTTTTTGTTTACGAATTTTTTAAAATTGACTTCAAACACTTTTAACACTATCCCTAAGTTAAGGGAGAGAAGCCCTCCTTCCCAGTACAAGTGCACATTTGTATGTTACCGTAACCCAGTGGGGGGTGATAAGCAGGGAAGGGTTAGTATATGGCTGGTTACCCCTAGGGAAAAGGTTAACTCAATAGCTATACAATCTGACCGATTTGTAGTTTCTTTACCTGACATTAGCACTATGAAATACACCCAATACATAAATCAGATGTTAGCATTTGTTTTGTCAACATGCTTCTGCTTTCATGCACACCTGACTGCACAGCTATGAAGGGAAGAAAACTCAAGTTGCACTTTATGGGGCAGACAGAATCAATGCTGGGCAAAATCTCACCATTGGTGAGCCTAGGAGTTTTACCCCAGGAATTTTTTTTTCTCATTGTTTCACTTTACATGGAAATGCATTTCCTTCCTCAGATTTTGTTTTGCAAATCTGGACCACAAAAACATTTAATATGGTTTTTGATGAATGTGTACTCATCTTGTGTTTTAAATTTTTTAAAAATGTTTACAGTTGTAGATTTGCATTAAGTTGTTCATATTCCTTTTCAAAACCATACCATTCTTAAATCTTCCAATTAAAAAAAAAAATCTTAAAAAAACCCAACTAATTAATGCACATAGATGAGAGGGTTCTCGAAACATAATTATCTAAAGATGATTACAGCAAAACATGTGAGATAACTATCACCTTATCACAGAACACCATGCAAACAATTCAGTTTTATTGCACGCAGCCATAAAATACAAAACACATGTTAAGACCATACAAAATTTATTAATTCTGTTAGCAATGTACACAAAAGGCCTTGCTTGTACAGACCTGGTGGAAACATAATAAGAGCAACACATTGTAGGAATCAACCCAGTGGAAAATAATTTGCCATACAATAAACAGATGAGAACAAAGAAAGCAAATATCCAGTGACAACTACGTAACATGACTGAGCACATAAATAGCATGATTTAACTATAAAATGGATCATGTTAAGTGAGAAACACAATGGAACAAGAAATCTTAAGCCAACTTTCTAACAAAGAAAGAGAGAGAAGATTAAGACATGACTTGTGCATATGTTCCAAGTTGATTAACATATCACATAGTTAAAAAAAAAAAAAATCCTCAAAAGGCAGATTTTTTCCACAATGACACACTACTGACAAGCCATTACATAAAAGGTTGTTGAAATAACATACATCACAGCTTTCACACTCTGAATACCAGTACACCAAGCTTGCTCAAACTAGTCAAAGGTATTGTTCATTACACACTTGTTATACACAGTACAGTACGCCACACCACTATAATAAATATGAACTTTTCATCATCACTCTGAGGAGAACTGACAGTAAAAGTTAAGTATGCATTTTTTCCCCTTCTACATATGCTTATGATTTACTTTACAAATCTAATGTTTCACAAATACATCAGATGTCTTTTACATACCTAATCTTGTTAAACAAAACTTAAGATTTTAGAGCCTTCTATTCCAAGAATGCACATGACATTACTGACAAATATTGGTTTATCTTTCTGTCCAGTCTGCCAGCTCAGCACTGTTGTAGCACAGAAAATAATAAATGAAATTTGTATAGCGCTATATCTTGCAAAGACAAATCAGAGCGCTAATCAACAGTGACAATGTGAGAAGTTAATTGAATCTGAAATCTTTTATGCATGCCTGGAATACTGTTATCAGTGTTAAAACTTTTCCCATTCCTTCTGTAAAGGTAAACAGACATGAATCTTTTCCGAGTGGCAGACATAACTTAAGTCACCATGAAGCTTCTTGGCCAGAGGTGGGGTTCTAAGGGTGTGGTTGTTGACAGTGTTCTTTGTTGTTCCCCAAGAGAACCCTGAAGAATCTAAAATGGTTCTTTAAAAATGTCCATAAATTTTTTACTGTCATTGAAGCACTTAAATCCATCATAGAATTGGGTTAAAAAGAAAAGCACTAACTACTCCAGAGCCAGGCATAAAAGGTGCACATGTCTCCATTACACAATTAGACTCTTCTTTGATCAGGATTAAACAAAAAATATTTAAATGGTTTTTATTAAGATTATGCAAAACCCCCTTAGAGAGAGAAAGAAAAGACCCCTTGGAGAAATGCAGAAATGGCCCTCCCCAAAACCACTATAAGGAATCTAGGTGAGGATAGGAGCATTTAACAGTAAACCATTCACAATGACTATGACATTCACTTACACATATACAGATATACAAAGCCAAAAGGATGATGTGCAGCCATGAAAAAGGAAACTTACTGTTCTCTGATAATTTACAGACTACATGTCAAGTGACAGGCTTAAATACATACTATACTTATTTTTGTTTTATGTCAATCTTTTCTAAATTTTGCACTTTAATATATACCTGTCTACAAGCTTCTCTACAGTGCAAAGCAGCATTACCTTGAAATTCTGTGCAAGTACTTGAACACATTGAAAAGAAGAAAAAAAAAATCTGTTTCTGGATTACTGATGTGCTCTCATATTTGACTTCTTCACCTGCTGGAAGGGCCAGTCTCGTTGTTTCTCCCACTAACCTTAATTCCAATATAATAAACTTTTTACCTCCTGTTTTTCAATATACAGACCCCCCCCCCCCCCCCACAAAGTTTTCATCGAGTATGAGCACTTTGCAGAGCTTTTGTAATAACCGTATAACTGGTGACAGAAACCTAAACATAATGTGATCACTGTCACTGGACTCAAAATGGGATTAAATTCTAAATATTAGCAATGTATTCCCACAAAAAGTACAATGTGTCAGCTTCAACATTCTGAGATTTCAAATTCACACATTTCAATACTTCAAATATTATGTCTCATGTAAGCAGCAATTTGAAAAAAAAAACCCCACCAAACAAAACTGCCAGTTCATACGTCACTGTTCATGAAAAAGTGATTCTCATAAACATTAGAAAAATCAAAATTTTTTGTTTGCATATTTAGATAATCCCCCCCCCCCCCCCCACAAAACAAAACAAACAAACAAAAACCACCCCAAACAAACCCTTTCTACTACTAATTACAAGATAAAAATTTATCAGGACAGTCAAACAACGTCCAATGGCGGGGGGAACCCCTGCCCAACCGTATGGCAAGGGGAAAAAAAAAAAGCACCCAGAAAAAACCCATACAGTTTTCTTTAACAGGGCACAAGATTTCCTCTAGCTTGCTGCATGCAGGATCTCTTTCTTAAAATTATAATGCCTTTAGTCAGAATTATTACTGTTTATCTTTTCAGAACTGCAAAGACAACAGATACTATAATGTAGAACTTGAAAACACAGAACACATCTTGCTAAATTAATAGGGCATATGGCGTCACCAATTCATTAAATCTGAACAATCAACTTCAGCCATGTGCTTTAAAAAACAAAACAAAACATAAATGGGAAAAACGTGAATGTGAAGTATTCTAGGAAGTCATTATCAGTGACAAGCTCTTCCAATTTTTTCCCCATTTGTCTTTTTTTGCTACAAAAAAAAACCAACTGAAAATTGCTAGTGACTTTTATGGCAGCCCAGTAGTATCTAAGAGAAAAGGAGAATGTGTATCATCTAGCATACAGAGTGCATGCACCAGAACATGTATGAATTTATGTGCATATATAACAAATTACCCCCCCCCCCCCATGCATTAGAACATATCAAACTGAAATAGCCATGCATATCTTTGCACAATACAAACTTTAAGATGCCAGCAATGAACACAAGCTAAAAGACAAATTATTAAAAAAAAAGGCAGGTATGATAAAATAACAGCAAAGTAATATTCAGAATAAAATTTAAAAAAAAACGTTTGAAACAAACGCAGAGAAGATTCTAAAGTAATTCAGAATAATAATAAATAAGGTTTGATTCAAATACAGCGAAGATTCTAAAGTCCATCTGATTTCATCACTTTCAGGATTTTACAAAGAGCGAAATATTTTACATACAGTTTTTCCCTATTAAAAAAGTAACTACAGGAAGTGTGTCCCACTCCTATGGCTGTGTCAGGAAATAATCTTTTTTAGACTGAGTTACAGGAAAAGTCTGCCTTGTTCTATAGCAAACTTTTCCTTTGGCAATGAGATCACTGCCTAATTTTCCCCTTGAAGCACCCCCCCCCCCCCCCCCTTTTCAACTATTCATTCTCTTCTGATTTATTCATTTATTTTCTGTGCTGAAAAGCCACTCCAATGCCTCTCAGTTCAGATACATAGTTATCTAGGCGCATCTGATGCCTTTTGGTTCTAAGCATATACAGCTGACCATGCACTACTGTATCAATGGGGTTAAGATAATACAATGGCCCCACAGATTCTTGAGTATTGCACATATTCATTAATAATGGCTGAATAAACGTTCATAAATCTTCCCTCCATTTGTCCTCAAATTTTAAGAAGGTATACAAAAAATTGTAAGATCAATCTTGTACTTTTTTTGGGGGGGAGGAGAGGGGTGAATATGCTAAAGGGTGTGGGTAGTGGAGTTGATTTTTGAAGCAAACAGTTATGGACTAGCAGAGTGCACTTCAAGTAAGTGACTCAGGGATTGTTAGAGCATAAGTTATTGTAGACTAGAAATGTGACTGAAGGAGTGTTAGAGCAATACAAATTGTCAAGCAAACTGAAAGCTCACAGGCTTTCTTTGAACTTTTTACCCTCTTTAAATCAGTCTTATCATTCAATAAGCATGTCAATGAAAATCACTTTTCCAAAAAGAAATATTCAGACTGTTCTGCTTCTCTGAAATTTTACAAGAAAATGCTTACTTCATGTCTAAGTGCCCTTGTTTTTGAACAGATTATTTTTTTGTCTTCTGTTACCAAACTGTAGGGTCTTCATAAAAAATCAAGTGCTTCAGATCTGCCAGATAGCATCTCAGCAAAAATGACAAAACTAGTAAAACAAAGATATCTTCATGAAAAAATGTTTTTGTTAAAGTTGTTTCCCCCCTTTATTTCTCTCTCCACCCCCCCCCCCCCCCCTCCCCATAAAGCATTTGTCTGAGATCTGAAGCTCATTGATCTACAAAACTCCATTCACACAGTTCTTTCCAACAAATCAAGATGACTAAACACAGAATACCAAAAACAAGATATTGACAGGATTCCAGTTTGTGCTGCTCTGCATTTTTGCTTTCATAACTTTATACAGTTATCTATCTATATGGCATATGTCACGTCTCATAGAAGTCAAGAGAATACATAATCTTATGAAATCATGACCCATTTCAATCACAATTTCTACAGATGTATTTCAGTATTTTGATTTGTTAGATATTGCCAGACACAAGGGTCTAAAGCCATTTCTATTCCATTTTCCTTTCATTTAAGCCATCTTTCTATATAAGCACTTCTTTAAGTGCAGAGAGAGAGAGAGAGAGAAGAGAGAGAGAGAGAGAGAGAGAGAGAGAGAGAGAGAGAGAGAGAGAGAGAGAGATAGTTCTGATGAAATTGAGAGAAGCTGGGACAAAGATGAAAAAAAAAACCAGTCCAATAAGATTCAAGACATCACAATATGGTGTGTAAGCAGAGGGTGAGTGATGTAACAGCAAATGCCCTGGACCATCAAATTGGAGTGGATGATCAATAAGCTGTGATGCATTTACAGTTCCATCTTAATTTTCCCTGTAATAACAAAAAGACAGGAAATCTTGGCCAGACTGAGAAGGAAAGGAAAAAAAAAAAAAAAAAGAGATATGATTGCCACTGTGTTGCACTAAGCCTGAGGCAGTTGACAGCCCTTCTCAAAGCACCACACATTTAGCTTTCTTCTTTTTCTTCTGGATAAGTGCTGCATGTGTTGCTCTCTCAAACACCTCCCGTACGCCTTCTTTGGTTTTGGCTGAACATTCCAGATAGTCCGCTGCACCTATCTTTTCACTCATCGCATGCCCTTCTTCCCACTTGACTGGCTCCTGCTTCATTTTTTGCAGCTCACGGATCGTGTTGGCATCATTGCGCAGATCTTTCTTGTTGCCCACAAGAATGATGGGAACATTGGGACAGAAGTGTTTAACCTCTGGTGTCCACTTTTCTGGGATGTTCTCTAAGCTGTCAGGACTGTCAATGGAGAAGCACATGAGGATAACATCAGTGTCGGGGTAGGACAGGGGTCGCAGGCGATCATAATCTTCTTGTCCAGCTGTATCCCACAGGGCCAATTCCACCTGTAATTCAAACAAACACAAAACATATAAAATGAAATGGATAACATCTGTGGTAACCTACAAAATAAATGAAGTGAGCAATAAATAAAATTTAGCTTTTCTTTATGATGCGTACTGACTGGTATGCCATGGACTTCCTGCATACATAAAAATAACAAAAGCTGTACCGTCCTGGAAGTCAGATGAAGAATTTGACACCTCTATTTTCAGGTTTCATCAGATAGCAAATAGAATTCATTCCTCATCCTCTAATGTACATAGCAACCATTTGCTTCCTCACTCCCTCCCTCCCCCCCTTTATTATTTATGTTAAATTTTTTTTTAAGGCCAATTATATTTTAATTAAGGAAAAGTTTCAATAGGTAACATTTGTATGAGCAGTAAACCCACATGCACTTTAAAAATGAAACAAAATTATTTTAATTAGCAAAAAGGGGAAATCTGGGTTGCACAAATGACAGATGTATTTCCGTATGTCTTCTAAATGTGAAATGAACTTGAACGACAGTTTCATTTACAAATGTGTGGTCAAACATTAAGTTTTGCTCCTGTCTGTTTAAAGAATATTTAGACTTTAAATCAACGAGAGAGAGAGAGAGAGAGAGAGAGAGAGAGAGAGAGAGAGAGAGAGAGAGAGAGAGAGAGAGAGAGAGGGAGGAGGGAGGGAGAGAGAGAGAGAGAGAGAGAGAGAGAGAGAGAGAGAGAGAGAGAGAGAGAGAGAGGGAGGGAGAGAGGGAAAGAGAGAGCGAGGGAGGGAAAGAAAGAAAGAAAGAGAGAGAGAGAGAGAGAGAGAGAGAGAGAGAGAGAGAGAGAGAGAGAGAGAGAGAGAGAGAGGGTTTTGAACCAAACCAAATCAAACTGGTATGAATTGCAAGACTCAACTGATATAATATTAATAGCTCCATGGGACAAAGCAGGAATAAAATCAAAGCAACTGCACAATCAGTTAACTTTTAAACTGCACAATCTCTGTTGATTAATAAAAAACAAAAACAAAATCAACAATAATCACATCCAACTATCCTACAAAGAAAACAAAACAAAAAAAAAAAAGTGCAGGAATTGTGTGGGGAGTACTATTCAGTGTTAGCCAATTAAAAAGAAAGAGTACAGTGATCAAGTTATTTGGGAATAAATCTGTGTCCAGTTAGTGTTCTCGAATGACTGGCTATGTTCTGTGAATATGTGCGTGTGAGAGAGAGGGAGAGAGAGGGAGGGAGGGGGGAGAGAGAGGGGAGAGAGAGAGAGAGGGGGAGAGAGAGGGAGGGAGAGGAAGAGAGAGAGAGGGAGAGGAAGAGAGAGAGAATGCACATACTGAGTTGAAAAGGGAATAGTGTTAGATAATCAGTCAATAAATTAACTATTGGGCATATTAAATGATTGACACTACCACATTTGCTGTTCCATACCAATATGACAACACCTTTCCATTCATATGCTTCAGGCAAGAACTGTAGACTTAAGAAATCCAACTGTAAAACACTGGGATGCTACCCTAAAGGGTAAATAAAATATTGACAGAAATCAATTCTGAAAAAAAAAAGAGACGGAAAAAATTCAATGGATGCTTAATGGAGTGGAACTGTATAGGCCCAAATATTTCACACAGAATGGATTCAATTTCCTGGTCATCTTTTGAGGTGATTTACTGGTCATAAGCAACTTTAGCACAACACTCAGCGCCATGGAAATGCTATTGAAGGTAAGATTTCTCTGACCCTTGCAGACAGAATGGATTTTAAAAAAAAATCTAAACTCTTTCATTTTACAATGGTGACATGGCATATTACTCATATCGGACAATGTTGAATCGACATAAAAATTAAGGTAACCAGAATGCATATCCAGTATATGCCTGTAAATTTTTTTTCAAATCTAAAATCAAGGTTAGTTTTGATATTTCTCAAGGAAACCCAAAGACCCATTACAATTAAAAAAAAAAAAAAAAAGGGAAGGGGTGCGGCACCTCCAAAGGATCATCAATTTGGATAATTTGTTGTGTACCTAAAATCAGAATAATCTGTGAATAACAATAATCATGATAAATGAATAACTAGTTAATAGACTGGATTTAGCTAAACTGCATCTTTACATCTCCCCCCAATATACTCCAAGACAAAATGGAAAACAAACCACACACTCCCTACATACACACATTGGCCAGTTGACCCCCTACACCAAATTTATTACCTACCTGGAAAAGTTGTCCTAATAGTTACAATCTATTTGTTGGATAATGAAATGGCATGTCCACCTTTCTGCTGGGATACTTTTACTTTTCAAACTGTGATCACTAATTCTGTTTTGCCTTCTGATTTCCCTTTTATTAAAAACAAACACACACACAAAACCAAAAACAACAACAGTCTATCAGAATCTATTAAAGCTGCCTTTGAATTTGCATTTAGATACAGATACAATCATTTTTCTATCTAGAGTTGTCTTTCACTGACCAAGACAGATTGCAAAAGAACAAAGGTCTTTTGTAACAACTGAAAGTCGGACCCTGTCCTGTGCAATGACAGTTTTTCTTTTATGCAGTATGTGGACTAACATGTGGTTTAGCCGATTCACAATTCCATGATATATTGTTTTGATGTAAGATTTCCTTTTTCCCCGTGGATCAGGGTGCAGATATTACATGTCAATTAAAAGTTAACTGACGTTTTCAATTTTTTCATCTTTTTTTCTTCTTTCTTTGGTGGAATAATTTAAACATCATCAGAAACTAAGCAGATACTAACATGGGAACACAGTAAATTTTAATCAGCATGATTTTATCATTCAATAAACTATGCTGATTTTTAACAAAAATACACACACGCCAAAAATTTTCAAAGCTGAATGGACAGGTCATTTTCCCTGCGCCTCCAGGTTAATGTCAAATGATCAGCACAGTGAGTGAAGGCTTTCACTTGGCAACAAAAAGGAACACCCTTAGGGCAGCAAGATTTAAAAGTATGCGTGTGTGTTTGAATCAGTTCTCTTTTGCTCATCCTATTTGAAATCATCAAGCCTACTAGCACTAAATTGCTGATCACTCTGACTGAAAATGAAGTGAAATTGAAGTCGCCAGACAGACTGGTCTAAAAAGCTTGTGCATGGCTAACCACAATCATGTGAAAAATAGCTGTGATGCCACATCCTCTTTTCTACAATACTTTTCTCAATGTTTTGTCATTGATGGGGTGGACAGCTTACAAATCTATGCAGCCAGGTAATAAAACATGCAGAAATCTAGCAATGCTGCTGTCCACAATCAAAACTGGGTATTAATGTAAGTTTATCAATATTCCAGGTTCAGTAAACAAATACTTGTTGCCCGTGACAGTTCAGACATCAAACTTTTAAATGTTTTCAACCTTCTCTGCGTCAAAATTACAAAAGCATATTGGTCTTAATCTGTAGTATTTCTGTTACTTGCAGTCTGTGATCACACTTTTTTTTTGTGTCTTTGCCTCCTGTACTGCTGCCAATTCAAATAGAAACATATATTGTAACACTGATTTTTTTTTATAGAGCCGATAGCGCAAAAAGGATCAAGAAAAAAAGGCCAGACAAATTAAAGCAAAACGCAACATACAGGTTTCCCACACTGCACTTCTATCTAACAGAAGAAGTTTCATTATTGACTTATTCCCTCAATAGTTTTCTTCCCAATCATGAAATCAAATTTTATCTAAAAGGCCTGCAGATGTGATCTTTTCTCCTCTTTCTGCTTCATGCAAAGCAGGAAAAGTCCATCATGCTTGGGACAGCAAGACACATAGTGACAAAAGGCAACATACCAACAGGAAAAAACCATGCACTAACTTCATACAATATCTCTGAACATTCAAGAAAATGAATCTTGGATTTTGATTTTCTTTTCATATATATATTTTTTGCATCTGGCTGCTCAGTATATATGAATTATGTAAAATAACATACACCAGGGAAAACAACAAATTGCAACCAAACAGCTAGATTTTACATAGTGAAGCTAAAAGCAGGACAACAGTGAAATGTGCAAGACCCCTAATTTTTTTTTCTTTGGTGCAGAATACTTTGTTAAAAGGTGTATATCAATACACATATTTTTATATTACTGTTTGAATCTACAAATGTTTTCACATTACCATTTGGAATCTTTTATAACAATACTTAACAAACAACCCTCTCCCAATTGTAGTGAAAATATTTGTTTTATCTTTTGCATGCTGAGTTTCCACTTCACTGGTACTTTTATGAAGAACTTTTTATGCTTTAAAAGATGAAAAAGATTCTCATTCAAATCTTTTGTCAAAAGTGGAACTCCTCTTTTCATGTAAAAGCTATCTGAAATATGTTTATTGATAAACAGAAAAATCTGTTGAGTTTCAACAGATTTAGACTTTTTACATGTGTAGTCCCAAGGACTCAAATATATATGCAACAAGACAATAATACCTTGAAAAAAGAACAAAACCCACCCCCTTAAAAAAAAATTTTTTCATTACAGATAACTTACTAAAAATGAGAAGAAAACAAAAGAGAAAGAGAACAAAAACTATTGTATAAAGTCAAAGCTTGACAATAAGCATATCACTACATGTTTACTGAAACTCAAATGCACACAAAGCACTAAAATCTAAGCACAAAAAGCAAACATATTTTCATAAATAGAAAAAGCCCTTACACTTCCTCCATCACTCATGTACACACAGGCACAGGAAGCTTCAGAGAGTAAGTGTGAGGCCGAAGAAAAAATATGTCGCTCAGTGCTCAGAATCAAATACAATGTTTCGAAAATGAAAGGAATTTTTCTCCATGAAAATATTAAGAAATGAATCTTCAAACTGATCTAGTACTTAAAAAAAAAAAAGACACAAAATGTGGGATGCAAAATAGATCAAGCAAGTTTGTTATTCAAAAGCTGTTAGGAAAAGTATGATTTAAAAAGACAAAGCTGAAATAAACAAAAATAAAACTGAAAGAAACGTTAGCAAACGGCTTAAATATCTATGCAATGCAACTCCCACAAGAACACAGGTATCTAACCAAATAATGGAATTCAAGTCCAATCAATACCCAAATGATAGCATGCAGATAGGAACTCACCAAATGTACTGTGACGAGACTATCGCTGACGAGGAAAATACTGATAGTGAAATGACCATCAGCTGCTCGAAAACAATCCACGAAAAGCCACGGACTACGGAGAAAAGTCTTGCACGGGGACGACGAAATCAAACTAAAGAAAATCCACCAATGGTCACAAAATTGTAACAACCTAAGTCATACGACTGCATAATGGAAACATGATTGCCTGAGAAACAAATCCTGGGGGCATAAAATGAGCGGAAGGGAAACAATACTCTTGTGTAAACTGATAATACATACAACAAAGATGCTATTTCACAACATTTAACTCACCACAAAAACATATAACAAAGGCAACTAACAACAGAACAATGAATCTAAAACCAACAAGGTGTAATCCTAAATATAACAGATTAAAGAAATCAAGTGAAAAAGAAAGTTGACAAATCCAACAAATGAGCAACCTTAATGAACTAAAAGGGCTAATTTTTCACATCATCATTAGATCAGAAAATGGATCATCTCTAAGAAGTAGAACCCAAATTATAAAGAATATTGAGTTGGATTTTTAACTGGCACAATACTACATTTGAATTTATGCTTCCTGGTGTTCTTTAATACTAACACCATACTTAGTGATGCTGACAGGTGCACATTATAGTAAGCATAACTGCAATTACCATTTTCAACAATGTACCCATACTAAGGCCTCTGGGCACTACACTTTCTAGTGAAATGGGTAAAAAGAGAACTTCAGCTTGTCTAGTTATTTCCCGAGTAACATGTTAAACTAAACACAGCAGAGCTGTTTCATTTCTGGCTTGCGACACATTCTTAATCTTCCCTCATGATTTTTCTCACATTTCTTAACAAGAACCAATCACTAATTTTACTAATGGCCATCAATGTTTCTACCCTGGAGACTATCACTCCCAAAATCTGTGCTGATGAAATTTTTTTCTTCACTCTCTGATAGCCAGATACAGCAAGATACAAACCAAAAAGCATGCTTTCAGTGTATTAGTCTATTACTTAGGTGTTCCTACAAGTCTCATTACTTTAGTGCTCCCATAACTGTGCTGTGATGCCTCTTGTTATTTCTGATAATTTTGACACAGCACTTGGTGACAAAGGTAAAGTGAAATGCACTGGCATGTTGCTAGAAAGGGTCATTGTAACAGTAAAGCTGAATCCCATTGGTAATTTTTTCCCCTCAGAAACTCTTCTGAGATTTCAATCACATGAATCATCCTTCATCAAACACTCAAAATCCTGGTCAGAATGCAGCTATCTAACTGGTGGGCAACAATGGTCACATATGCAAAAATCTCACCATTGGTACACTTAGGACCTCTAGCTGAGGACTCCCCCGCCCCCTCCCCAAAGCAGAACAATGTAATACAGCTGAAATATTCCAACATTCTTCAGAAATAGCCATTTAAATCTAGTTTATAGATACTGAGAGAGCAATGTGCTGCCATCACAGCAATAACTTTTTTCTTTTACTAATTTTTGTTTGAAGGAACTGGAGTTAAGGTATGACGAAATAATAAGCTTTTACTGTGACCCCCCCCCCCCCGAAAAATATCTCATCCACTGAATTGTTCAACATCTGCGATAAACTGTTCAGTGCAAATAATGATCCCAATATTCTCATCAGAGCCAGACAAAAATCATACCTTGGTTGGTGTAAAACCACTGATCCATAAGTTTTGGATTGTAAAGGCTTATAAAATAAATGTAAAACTGCCCCCCCCCCCCCTCTAGTTCTTGATCATGGTTTAATATAAAGACTTTCCCCTCTAATTTCTCACTGCACAATTCAAGTTCCAGGTTAATAAGGTTGAAAATCAACCTGCAAAAGAAAAGCGAAAGCTTAAACATTATCTTTTATTACTCACCTGTTTATTATCTACTTCTATATCCGCTACGTAGTTTTCGAAGACAGTGGGCACATATACTTCAGGGAATTGGTCTTTGCTGAACACAATGAGCAAACAGGTTTTACCACAGGCACCATCACCTACGATCACCAGCTTCTTTCTTATGGCAGCCATTTGCACTGTGTAACTGAAACACACAAAAACACAATGTCTGATGTCACCCCCTCCAATATCATACATTTGTTTTTTTTTAGTTTAACGTGAACATCTGAAGAAAACTACATGCATATAGAGCAAAGCAAACATTAAGAGTAAAAATGAGGATTACAGTGGATGAGGTAAAGGGAGAGGGGTGACTCCTCTCCCTACCCACCCCCCAAAAAAGGACCCCTCCTAAAAATTTGGGAGGGGGGGGGGGGGGGGAGCAGCCCCCTGAAGCTGAAGCATTAAAAAAAAACCCAACACCCACCAAACAAACAAAAACCCCAAACAAATGCTAGACAAACCATCTGAAATGAAAACCAAAGTTCTTAACTTATGTATGAAAACAATATCTAAAATCCCATTACTGTCTGGAATTATAAACCAGAGTCGAGGAAACAAAAAAAGTAGGGTTTTTTTCTTTTTTAAAGAGAAAAAAGTTTTGTTGTATAAGCCCAATCCAAAATCTTTTCAAAATGTGTTGGGTCATTACCGTACCGAAGACTTTTTCCACATTAGATTTAATATAGGGTTCATATACACCTCTTTACAGTATACAATTCAAAGAATTTTCAAAGAGCTTTCCCAGAAATCCAGGGGTGTGATTAATGTAGTATTGTAATTGTAGCCTACCCACACTAAGTTCTATCAGTATCACTGATAATAAAATTACCAATTTGACACATATTTCCGCATGCGAGTGTTTAAATAGTTCTTACAGTACATGGTTACAAAAGCAGTCTAGTCTCATAATTCAATTTGTTTTTGGACAGGCATGTGTCATTAGACTATTTGTTGGCAACAAATTAACAACTGATGAAAATCTACTATTTTCAACAAATACAGATTAATTCCATATACCTGTGTGTGTGTGTGTGTGTGTGTGTGTGTGAAAGCTGTATTGTTAAACAGATATGCTGCATGGCATGTTTACATTGAAAAGGTTTTGTACCGTATACATGTATTTCATCTCTATATATATAGATTTTAAAAAATCACATGTTTAAAGTTATCTGTAAAAAAAAGAAGTCTTTGAAGTTCATAACTGTTTCCTGATATGTTGGATGTCGCATTGATCTACTGATTTAGTAAACAAAAGAACAGCATTTTGAGACAAAATGTCCACATATTTATGTATGCAGAAATCTTGCCAGTGGTAAACCTCAAAGCTGTAGCCCTGGGGTATGTACATGTGTGTACTATGTAGCCTAATCATACTAAATTAGTAAATATCTAGGTGTGGTGTATATATAAGACCTTGTTCAAATTCACCAATGACTTGCACAGGATAAAAGCTAAAGAGCACAAGATATGTCACTGTGTGTCCACTTAGAAATACTATTTTTATTTATCAAGAAACAATCAAGGCCAATGACACTGTGCAGCACTGCCACAGGAGCACCTCAGTGCACAAAATGGTCAGCACATTTCCTTTCTTCAGGCTATTTTTCCCCCCTCTCAGGCATCTACATCCTTCAATATCTTTAAAAAAATTAAATACTTCACTTCCTATTGACCCTCATCTTTCCAGAACATGCCATTAGCTTGATTAGGAAATGGCATGCAATGCTTCCGAAGGCAAGTACCTGGAAACAGTACCCCCCCCCCCCCCCCCCAAAAAAAAAGCCATATATAACCATATCACTGATAAAACAATCAACACACAAACAACCAAAAAACCCTACAAAGAAAAACATCCACTGAACATACCTTTTTTAATCATGAAAACTTTTTACCAGCCACAAAGTAATGAAATATAGTAGAAGACATCAGCATGCATACAAACAATACATTTATTACATACCGATTACTAGCACTCAGTGAGCAGATGCAGTTGAACCAACATTTAATCCACAGCCTTATGTGAACAGAATCCAATGGTAAAGGATTACTGCAGACAACTTACATTTACAAGAAAATCTTGTCTACATGTAGTGATGTACAGCCTATGTTCTTGAAGAAAACCGCTGTGAATGAAGTAGACTGTGCCATGGCTTAACTTATGTACAGGCTGCTTTTCTAAAAATAAAAATCTACACTACCTATATTTAGATGAAAAGGCTGCTGTGAAAGTTACTAATTTTAGAGGTCCATACTCATACTGTATGCAGTCTTTGCACACATTCAGTATTTAAAGGCTGACATTCTCTTCCTCACAAGTTTGGTTGTTTTTGGTTGTTAAAAAAATTGTACCCGTGTAAGACTCATTCAATGAATATCAAATAAATTAATTCTGCAGTTTTGTGACTCATGACAATGGAAAATGAATCCAATCAAATGACCAATCATGTGCTTTGGGTGGGGCGCAACAGGAAAACAGATCTTATTTTTTTCTTGCGAGAATTAACTGGTGATGCATAACACTTTGGTGTCAAGTTGCATACAATCATTTGCAGAATCTGCAGTAAGCTGTTTGAACAATATATGGTATCATATTTGCGGATTAAAAAAAATAAATAAATCGGGCACAAAAGACCGTTCACTTGGCTAACATTAGGCGTCGACGTTAACATTATGTTCGACTGGCAACAAGCAGATGAAAACTTTATTGACAGATGAAATGTGGTATCCATAATGGATACTTATATCACTGAATGGAACGAATTATATCAGATTTATCATCACTCACAGGATCTGCAGACAAAATATCGGAAGATTTCACCAGCAACCCGGCCCAATGATGTCATCAAAATGGCGCCCTCTACTGCTCCAGCAGACAGCCGGGAATAGTGGTAAAAAATCAATTATAAATATTCCAATCTAAGCAATCAGTTTACTACGAAGACACAGCAGCCAAATCATCAAGTCAATCAACGACAATTTCTACAAATAGCTGTTAAAACACAAATCATCTACCGCTTCATCAAGTTTGCTTGTCTAGAGCTAGGCTACTGACTACTGAGATATCGTCTTCACTTCCTGGCATGCTTCTTTGCTCTTTGCCAATACATTTTCTACTCTGACTTGTTAAATTCATCGCAAAGAACGCATCTTCTTGTTGCTCATGAACAAAAGATTAATGCACACTTACCTTCCAGACTATAAACTCCTCTCAAGCATGAAAAAGAATTATTGAATGAGCATGTACCAGTGTGCCAACGGTCAAACCACACCTCATTAGCTGGTAGAGGGGGATACGAGAAATAGAAGCCGGAATTTTTGACGTCACAGTTGGACTCTGGGATGTGGTGGCCAATAGAATTCTGGAAAGAAACGAAAGTAGATCACGTGCAAGTCTTCGTTCTTTCCTTCATTTTCTTAGGCCCAACTCTTTTACCTAACCCTGATTGTAAATAAATACTCAGCCGAACTTAAACGTTTAGTTAACCATTAGGCCTAGATTTTATAGACACCGTCGATCCAGTGAATTGGTATTACAAAAGTTGCACTGGTGGCGTATCGTGCAGTCACGGTCGGGCTCGACAAGCATGCAATTAAAATCGATTTCTTTGGTTATTTAGTTAATTACTTGGATACAAAGTTTGTAGGTAACTTTAGCTTTTGTAAAGCAAGTTAGATAATTTGATGTGGTTCAGCACTTTGCGGTCGGTTCAGTTTTAGTGCTTGACTAATTCGTCAGTTGTGTATCTACCGGCTATCGTAACTAGGACTTCTTCTAGCAGACTGCGACCTATAAACATTTCTTTTTATGCTCGGGTTACAAAAATAAAGAACACTCTAGCATTGAAACGAACTTTTCCAGTGTGATGATGAACGTGTAGAACGAGGAAAGCGGTCACACAGGTGTCACAAAGTCTACAAAATTAATGTGCCTAAACTGAATTGCGACAACATAATTATTATGCCGCGGCCGTCGCCGTTATCGCTCAGTAGGCATAGGCGA
>CM054142.1:56456034-56463534 GCA_028751875.1 Rapana venosa
AGCCAGTTGACACAGCAGTGTTCCAGAAAACATAAAGAGAAGCAGGCAGGGGTTGTGTGTGACAGTGACTGTGTCTTCAGTGCCTGGTGTCTGCCTGACAGTGGTGTAGAACAGTTGAGAGCAGTATGTGCAGATACACATGAATAGACATGCCAACTGTACACACACACGATAGCAGCAAGAAAACATCAGTTGTGTTGCCATCATCAGTTGATATGGAATCCCCAGGTGTGTCTGACTGTGATGCTGATGTGTGTGTGTGTTGTACATCCTGATGTGGACAATCAACTGAGGATTGATAATATTGTTGGTGGATTTGACACACGATTGTCACACAATACGTTGCTACTCTGACTGACAGATCTGTCCAGAAAAGACTGAGAGACAGCCACAGAAATAAACACTTCAGAAAAACTGTCCTCCATCATTCAGATTGTAAAGATTTTGTGACATGGAGTCTGATGACATTGTGATCCAATACGCATGCAAATCAGACACTGATGCAGAGTGTGTGTACTGGTTTGTCAAACAGCAAGACAAAAAGAGGAACATGTCAGGCTCGCCAGTTTGGGAAAGGGAAGCGAATCCAGGACACACCATACAGGGAAACCTTAGCAAGTGCTTCACGGGATTTAGCAACTCGTGATCTCCAGCAGTTTTACCTTGGCTGACAGTGTATGTGTCGCAGAGACTTGGCACAAGAAAGGCTCCAAGTGTAACAAATCTGGACAGTAAAGAGTTTCGTGATAAGCTGTACATGTAATTGCATTGTGCTGCAATGCTTCGCTGCTGTATGAGCTTATCAGCTTAACGGCAATAAAATTTCGTTCTCTCTCTCTCTCTTTCCACCTCCATCCTGGAACGCTCCAATGGAAGGCGCGGTTGTTGGTATTCCGGGCCTCAACCGATCCGGCATGTCTTTCCTTGCAGTGTTGTCCATGTAGGTATTTCTGTGGGCGTGGATTGCTTGGCGGCGCCCATCTCCTCTCCAAGCTGCTATTTGCCCATAGCTGGGGATTTTTGGGTCGGGTTATCTCCCCACTGAGACAGGTAGTACTGGGTTACAGGTTACCAGTAGCAGAGGAACACCTCTGACTGAGCGTTCCAGGATGGAGGTGGAAAGTATGCGACTGGGACGCAAACAACAGCTATCAAACTCCAGGCTGAAAGAACCATCATTGGTACATGGAACATCCGTACCTTGTACGCATGTGGGAAGCTTCAAGAGCTAACCCACGAACTTCGAAGATACGAATGGGACATACTGGGACTGGCCGAAGTCCGTTGGGTCGATTCGGCGAAGCAACTACAGAGGAGGATCACAAACTATGGTATAGTGGCGACGACTCCAAACACCAACACGGAGTAGGATTTCTTGTCAACAAGAAGAGGACTAACAGTGTCATCAGCTGTACCCCAATTTCAAGCAGACTGATCTCCATGCGTGTCGCAGCAAAACCACACAACATGACCATCATACAAGTCTATGCACCAACATCAGACTACGATGATGAAGCAATCGAGTGTTTCTACGAAGATTTGGAGAGCGCCATCAAATCAACTCCAAAGAAGGACTTTCTCGTGATCCAGGGCGACTGGAATGCCAAGATGGACCTGACGCTTATGACCAATGGCCAGGGACAGTAGGCCGTTTTGGCGTGGACGAAACTAACGATAGAGGTCTCAGACTTTTGGAATTCGCAGCAGCCACAATCTTACTGTCGCCAACACCTATACCCCCACAAGACATCAAGAAGAACGACGTGGCACTCACCAAATGGAAAGACACATAACCAATTGACTACATCTTGGCCCCCAAACGATTTAAGTTCGAGCATCAACAAAGCCCAGACAAGAAGTTCCCTGGCGCTGATATTGGTAGTGACCACGACATGGTACTCATGACCCTACAGATCAAGCTGAAGACCAAGAACCAAAGAGAAATCCCCGTTTGCGGTTCAACATGGAAAAGCTGAAGGACCCCGAAGTCGCTGAAATCTTTAAAGCTGAGATAGGGGGCAGATTTGCAGCATTGAATTTCCTCCAAGATGACATCAACAACCTCACTGAGACCTCAGCAAGACCATTCAGGAGACAGCGCTGGAGATCCTTGGGAAAGAGAGGAAAAAGAACCAACCGTGGGTTACCAACGATATCCTGGACCTGTGCGACCAACGTAGGGAGCTAAAGCCAGTGAAGAACAAAAACCCAGAAACGGCCGAAGAGTATAGAACAGTCAACAGGTCAATCAAGAAGAAGATGACTGAGGCCATGGGGAACTGGATGTCAGAACAATGCTCCAAGGTTGAGAAGGCAATGGCGAAAGGAGACAGCAAAGAGGCGTACCAGACCATCAAGATACTAACCAAGTCCCAGCAGCCAAAGACCTCCGTTATTGAAGACAAAGAGGGGTCAGTCCTTACAGAGAGCGCCACTATCATGAAGAGATGGACAGAGTATTGCAGAGACCTGTACAACTACAAGCTGAAGGCTGATCCGAACAAACTTCACGAGTGCAAGATCCCAGACCATCAGATCCTGAAAGCACACAGGTGCTGGAGAAGAGGTAGAAGAAGCAGTAAGATCCCTGAAAGGAGGCAAGTCACCAGGATTGACAACATCCCGGCTGAGCTCATCAAGAACGGAGGCCCAGAGATGATCAAGGCATTAACAATCATCTGCCAACGCATCGGACCAGCAAAGAGTGGCCTGAACATGGACCCAATCCATCATAGTGCCACTTCCAAAGAAGGGAGACCTGAAGAAGTGCCAAAATTACAGAACAATCAGTCTGATAAGCCATCCAAGCAAAGTTATGCTACGCATTGCCTTGAACAGACTGAAACCACAAGCAGAAGAAATCCTATCAGAAGAACAGGCAGGATTCAGACCAGGTCGAAGCACTGTCGAACAGATCTTCAACATCAGAATGCTCATAGAGAAAGCATCTCCAACATCAGCTACAGCTCTACAACAACTTCATTGACTTCAAGAAGGCCTTCGATCGAGTGTGGCAAGAAGCCTGTGGCAAGTCATGAGAGACTACAGCTTCGACGAGGACCTGATTCAAGTCATCCAGGCGCTGTATGACAGCTCCCACAGTGCAGTCCTCATGGGTAGAAATTGGGGAGTTCTTCCGGACTTCAGTTGGAGTTCGACAAGGCTGCCCGCTATCCCCCGTTCTTTTCAACGTGTTCCTGGAGAACATCATGCAAGAGGCCCCCTTGGCTTCAAGACCACAATCACAATAGGAGGAAGGCCAGTCCTGCAATCTCGATTCGCAGACGATATTGATCTCATGGGCCGCAGTGAAGAAGAACTCCAGATCTCACCACCAGACTGGAAACATCAGCCAATGCCCACGTATGGAGATCAGCACAGAAAGAGCAAGATCCTAGTGAACAGTACCACACCGACCACTCCCACCAGCATCAAGATGAGTGGCGAGACACTAGAGGAGGTGGAAACTTTCAAGTACCTTGGAGCAGTCACACCAAAGAAGGCACGAGCACACAAGAGGTGAAGATCAGACTTGCTGTGGCACTCTCCTCCATGACTAAGCTGGCGAAAGGTGTGGAGAAACCACAACATCAGAACCCACACTAAGGTCAGACTCTACAAGGCACTCGTCACATCCATTGCCTTGTACAGCTGTGAAGCATGGACACTTACTGCCGATTTAGAACGTCGCATTCAAGCCTTTGAGATGAAGTGCCTCAGCGGATCCTGAACATCACCTACAGAGACCGCAAAACCAATGACTACGTCTGGCAGCAGATCGAGGCACTGCTGGCAAAACAAGAACCATTGCTAGATACAGTCAAACGGAGGAAACTGAAGTGGTTTGGCCACACAACAAGGCATAACAGCCTGTCAAAGACAGTCCTGCAGGAATGGTGGAAGGAGCAAGGAGGCAGGACGACCACGCAAAAGCTGGATATCCAACATCAAGGAGTGGACCGGCCTCACTGTACCAAGCCTCCTGAAAACAGCCCAGGACAGAACCATTTGGCGGTCCACTTGCAGCGTCCATGCGGGTACCCCAACGGTTGTCCCGACCAAGGGATGAGTGAGTGAGTGAGCTCCTCTCTCTCTCTCTCTCTCTCTCTCTCTCTCATCTCTCTCTCTCTCACTCTCATCTCTCTCTCCTCTCTCTCTCTCCTCTCTCACTCTCTCTCCTCTCTCTCTCTCTGTACGCGTAGTGTGTGTGTGTGTGTGTGTGTGTGTGTGTGTGTGTGTGTGGTGCGCGTGCGTGCGTGCGTGCGTGCGTGTGTGTGTGTGTGTGTGTTGTGTGTGTGTTGATTTTTGGGGGAGGTTTGTCTGTTTAGGGAGGGTGGTGTCAAGGGGGAGTTTGTCAGTGTTAATTGGTTTTGTCTATTTATTCGATTGGTTTACTTCTGTGGTCTTTCATTGATTTCATGACTTCAGTCAATAATTGAATGGCTATTTGAATGATTCATTTCTTTGCTTTTTGACATTATCTTGTTTGTTGATCAATTGGTTTATTCATGTTTGTTTCACTTTTTTCCCCTTGAGGGCCTGGTGTAAAGAAGCCTCTGGCTTATCCAATTACCCTCATTAAAATATTCGAGTTCGAGTTCGAGGTCGAGTTCTCTCTCTCTCTGGGGACGGGATAGACTGGTGGTTAGAGTGATGTATTCGTGATCTGCTGACCCGGGTTCGATTCTCGTTCAAGAGGATTTTTCCTCTGGAGTTAACATAAGTGCCGACTTCACTCACCCTAAAAGTCCTTTCGATGAGACTATAAACCGAGGTCCCTGTGCGAAGGCACGTAGAACATCTTGCACACACGTTAAAACCCGTCCGCTTTTCGGAAGAGTAGGCCATTGTGTGCCGGTGGGAACGGATGACAAAAAACTGCACACACACTTGGGTTGGATGAAAAAAAAGCACATGAATGCTTATTCCATTATCCTCGAAATAAAAGAAATTTTAAAAAAATCTCCTCCCCCCCCCACACTCATAGGCACTTACACACACACACACACACACACACACACACACACACACACACACACACACACACACACACACACACAACACACACACACACACACACACACACACACACACACACACACACACACACACACACACACAGAGTCTGGTTTCGTGGAAGGACATTAAACTGAAGAACTAAGTAGCCATCTTTTCCCAATCGTCTAATAATATAAACTTACAGGGGAAAGACGTTCAAGCGAAGAACTAGCCCCTTTCACTTTTAAAAACCTTTTGCCGTCCACACACAATGAATCACTTGATGGCATATCTATCTATCTATCTATCTATCTATCTATCTATCTATCTATCTATCTATCTATCTATCTATCTATCTATCTATCTATCTATCTATCTATCTATCTATCTATCTATCTATCTATCTATCTATCTATCTATCTATCTATCTATCTATCTCCTTCCTATAGTCATTGTTGTTGAGAGATTCCACAGGTTAGTGACTCTGTGAACTGGAATGGATACTTCAATGTGATTAGTGGGTGGTGTGCAGGGGGTCAAGATGTAGTCAGCTGACCATCAGCTTGATATTGAAGCTGATCATGTTTCTATTCCATTGTCTTGTTCACTGTTTACCAGGCCATACACATCTCCCCCCCCCCCCTCCCTCCCCCCGTTTCTCCGCTGGAGCTCCAAGGTTCCTCAATCGTGACATTTTTACGTCTGCAACCGTGTTCTCATAACCTATGCGGTCGTTGGGGAGCGAGATGTCAGAGACCTCAGCTTCTCTAGGGGCCAGCATATTGAGGGCGGTGCCCATCTCCTCTCCCTCGCTGTTTTACCTTCCCTGACCCTAAAGAGGGCAGGTGCCCATTTACAGCTGGGTGAACAGTCATTTGAAACAAAATGCCATAGAAAACTGCTGGGCATATCCTGGAGAGAACGAAAGACCAATGAATTTATCAAGAGCCAAATAACACGGCTGGCAGGTCCACAGGAACCCCTTCTCACCATCGTCAAGAAGAAAAAGCTGATATGGTTCGGCCACGTCACCCGCCACAACACTGCCAAAAACAGTACTGCAGAGAACACTCGAAGGTGGCAGAAAGAGGGGAAGACAGAACAAGTCATGGATGGACAACATCAGAGAATGGACCAGGATGAACGACTCGGCACTACTGCGCAGAGCCGAGGACCGAGATGGATGGAGGAGGCTTACCACGGCATCGTCTCTCGTGTCTCCTCCACGACCGCCAAGGTCACGGGACTGATGATGATGATGATGATGATGATGATGATGATGATGATGAGAACTGGGGGAACTGTACTGAAGCCAAGGCGCGCAAACGGTCACCCATCCACTTGGTAACTACGCTCAATTCTGATTAACCTTTGCTTGGGGAAAGCGATTGCTCTGACCACTGAGCTATCCTGTCGCCATTCAATACACACTGACATTGAAAACAAAACGCGTCTGTTTGTTGAGAGAGATGTCTTTTATTCAACTACAGTTTGTAAAAGCTATTGTCAGGATGTTGCTACATGCATAGTTACATGGTGTATATAGTGTGTGTGTGTGTTGTGAGTGCATGCGTGCGCGCGTGTGTGTTTATGTATGTATGTATGTATGTATGTATGTATGTATGTATGTATGTATGTATGTATGTAGTAGTATGTATGTATGTTGTATGTTGCGTGTGGTGTGGTGTGTGTGTGTGTGTGTGTGTGTGTGTGTGTGTGTGTGTGTTGGTGTGTGTGTGTGTGTGTGTAGGTAAGGGGAGATTGAAGAAGAAAAAGAATTGCCAAGAAGAATTGCAAAAAAAATTGCCAAGAAAGAGAAGAAGAAGAAGAAGAAGAAGAAGAAGAAGAAATGATGATAATAACGAAGATGAAGAAGAAATGATGTGATAATGAGATGATGAAGAAGAGATGATGATGGTAATGAAGATGATGGTGATCAAGAATTAAAAAAATTAACGTAACCGAAGAAAACCGCCCCCCAACCCCCCCCCCCCCCAAAAAAAAAAAAAAACAACAACAACAAAACCCCCCCCCACCCCCAAACAAAACAAAAACAAACGAACAAAGTAATAAACAAACCGAGGCTATTTTGGCTTTACTATTAGCATCAGAGAGAAAACAAACAAACAAACAAACAAACAAACAAACAAACAAACAAACAAACAAACAAACAGCGCTGTTCTAGTCCATAATATGCAGGCAAGTTAGCATTTCATTTTTTCTCTTCTCTGTCTACCCTCTAATTCATAATCGTATTAATAACTATAACATATAATATGATATATTAATATAAATATAATTAATATATATAATATAATATAATATAATATATATAAAATATATATATATATATATATATATATATATATATATATATATATATATATTACCAACCTAATTCACCCTAATCAGTCTGGATTTAGACAAAATCACTCATGTCATACTGCACTGATTAGTCTCGTAGACAACCGGCTATCAAACATTAACGACAATAAATTTTGT
>CM054142.1:56468534-56471034 GCA_028751875.1 Rapana venosa
ATCATTCTCTCCCCCCCCCCCGACCCCACCCCACCCCCACCTCCACCACCCCCCACCCCCACCTCCACCACACCCCCCCCACCACCCCCACCCCCACACCCACACCCCCTGGTCACATCACACATCACCACACCACACCACACCATAACATACTAACCTGCATCAGTGTTCCGGGGCTCATGAAGAAATGACCGCATCAGGAGAGGGATGGTGCCCGTGAAGAGAATGGCGTAGAACTGAAGGTTGCCGGAGATCTCGTAAGCGCTGGCGTAGGCCATGAAAGGCAGGAGAACCAGCAGCAGGAAGACCACGGTGCGGGCGAAGCGGCCCAGAGCCCTGAAGTAAGCCTCTTCCAGCACACCCGGGCACCCAGGACACGCCATGCTGGTCGTGTGCTCCAGAAACTTCTTAGGGATGTACGGGATGTCGTACTGAAGAAAGAAAGCGGGGTCGGGGATAGTCTAAGTGGTTAGATAGACCATTGCGCTGGCAATCTGACTGACCCGGGTTTCGATTCCTGGTCAAAAAAAGGAGTATTTTTTCCCGGGGATGGCGGAGCTAGCGGGTCGGGCGATAAGCCAACTGTGGTTTAATTAACACATTGCGCTGCAATCTGCGCCGATACATTCCTGCAAGGTGGATACCGCTCTTTTACCCTGGGGGGGTGGGAAAGGGTAAGGGGGGGGGCGGGATAAACCGCACTTGGTTAAACATTCGCGCTACAACACTGACCCGGGTCTGATTCCTGGTCAAGGGGGATAATTTTTTTTCCCTCCTTTGGAGTTAACAACAACATCAGTGCAGACTGCACTCTTTCCCCTATAAATGTTTTTCGGATGATGAGACTGTAAACCGAGGTCCCCCGTGTGCGAACGCACGCACAACATCTCGCGCACGCACACGTTAAAATCCTGTTATTCCGCTTTTCGGAAGAGTAGGCTATTGTGTGTGCCGGTGGGAACAGGTGACAGAATTTACAAAAAACCCGCATACACACAAGGACTGGATGTAAAAAAAAAAAAAAAGCACATAAGTGCTTATTCCATTATCCTCGATATAAAAAAAAAAAGAAATGACAAAGGGAAGAGAAAAAAAACACGGTTGACTGACCTCAGTGACTGACAAGGACAACTTACTGAATGCAGAAACTGACTCCACGTGAAGAACGAAGAATGTGTAGATCCGATCAATTCATTTTATACTATTATTTAAAAAAAAACACCACCCTATCTTTTATTTCGAAGAATAATAGACAAAACATCATGAGCTTTTTTTTCTAAAACATCCATCCCCCGTGGTAATGCAATTTTGTTAATGTTGTCATCCGTTCCCCAACAGGCACACACAATGGCACATTCTTCGAAAGGACGGAAACAGTTTTTATCTAGTGCGCAAGATTTTCCTGCTGTGCTGGACTCAGGCTTATATAGTTCATCGAAGGACTTTTGGGGAGAGTGAGTCGGCACTGATGTTAACTCCAAGGAAAAATCCTCTTGAACGAGATTCGAACGGGTTAGCAGATCACGAAGCACATCATCTAACACCAGGCTTTCCCATCTCATTACACTATATATATCTATCTAGCCATACTATTATACCTTCGTAGAGACCAAAGAACAGGGCTGACAGAAAATGGGGGGAAACTAGATGACAAAGACTCGCAGACACACACACAACACACCAGACAGACACACAGACACACACATACAACACACACACAACACAACACACACATACAACACCACCCCCCACCACACACATCAACACACACACAACAACACACACACACACAACACCACAACACAAACACACACACACACACACACACACCCACCCCACACAACACAAACACACAACACACACACACTACAACAACAACACACACACACCTACCTTGTCCAGAAAGAACACCAGGCTCCTCATCCTCATGCGCAGAGCGTCATTCTTGAGGACGAACAGTTTCTTCTTCCTGTACTCCTCCTCCTCCTTGCTCCAGCGGCCCTTGCTGTCGGCTGCCGAGCTGGGCACGATCTTGAAGATGAGGTTCTCCTGCTCTTGCCAGTCCTTGTCCGCTTGTCGCTTGATGTCCTCCTCCTCCAGCGCCTTCACGAAACCCAGCACCGTGGCGTGATGAGCCGCGTAAGTGTTGTTCACCTGTAAAGAAAACCACCAATCAACCAATCAATCAACCACCCGGGGGACCACAGGGTCTGGTCTGGTGCTGGAGTTTCGCCTGTGAAGGGAAGTATGTGCATTTCTGAGCATCCGCTCTACACCTCTGCTTCCCGGGGATCATAGTGAAGCTGCAACCTCTTGTTTGGCTTGCCAGGCAAGAGAGAGAGGAGAGAGAGAGAGAGAGAGAGAGGAGAGAGAGAGAGAGAGAGAGAGAGATAGATAGAGAGAGAGAGAGAGGAGAGAGAGAGAGAGAGAGAGAGAAGAGAGAGAGAGATGTTGGTTTGAATGCGGGTGTGTCATTATCACCAAGTAGTGAATGGACATT
>CM054142.1:56481034-56498534 GCA_028751875.1 Rapana venosa
CACCCTACCCCTACCCCACCCTACCCTACTCTACCCCCCCCAAACCCTACCCTACCCTACCCCCTAACCCTACCCCACCCACATCCTACTCTCCCCCACCCTACCCCCAAAACCCTACTCTACCCTACTCTCCTCTCCTCTCTTCTCCTCTCCTCTACTGTACTCACCGGGTACTCCAGTCTGTCGGCCGCCAGGACGTACAGCGTGGGCAACTCCTACCCCTACTCCACCCTACCCTAATCCTACCCTACTCCACCCTACACTACCACACCCTAGCCCTCCCCCCTAACCCTACCCTACTCTACCCTAACCCTACCCTACTCCACCCTACCCTACCACACCCTAACCCTCCCCCCCTACCCTACTCCACCCTAACCCTACTCTACCCCCTACCCATACCCCACCCTACCCTACTCCACCCACCCTACCCCCTAACCCTACCCTACTCCACCCATACCTACCTCCTAACCTTACCCTACCACACCCTTTAACCTCCCCCCTAACCCTACCCAAACCCCCTAACCCTACCCTACTCTGCCCCACCCTACCCCTACCCTACCCCTACCTCCACCCTACCCCCACCCAACCCCACCCTAACCCTACCCCTACCCCACCCTAACCCTACTCTACTCCACCTACCACACCCTACTCTCCCCTCCTCTCCTCTCTTCTCCTCAACTCTACTGCACTCACCTGGTACTCCAGTCTGTCGGCCGCCAGGACGTACAGCGTGGGCAGAGCCGGCACAGCCAGCAACAGCAGCACCAGAATCGTGCGCAGCGCGCGCACGCAGGCGTGCCAGGGAGGGCAGCACGTGCAGCACAGCTCCCCGCACACTGGAGCGTTGCAGCAGTCCTCCAGAGAATCCGCGTGACGCACCTGTGTTCCATTCCATTTCGTTTCGTTTCGTTTCGTTGGTTCGTTGGTTGGTTTGGTTTGTTTGGTTTGGTTGGTTTGGTTGGTTTGGCGTTTTGTTTTGGTTTGGTTTGGTTTGGTTTTGTTTTGTTTTGTTTTGCGGTCTGTGCATAGCCACAAACAAGAGACTTTAGTAATGTAGTAGTAGTAGTAGTTAGTAGTAGTAGTGGTTTAGTGGTAGAAGTAGAAATAGTAGTAGTAGTAGTAGTAGTATAGGAGGAGGAGGAGAGGAAGTGAGGAGAGAAGAGGAGAGGAGGAGGAGCAGTCGTAATAAGTAGTGGTGGTGGTGGTCGTGGAAGTAGATAGTAGTAAGTAGTAGAGCAGTGGTGGGGTGGTTAGTAGTATCGTAGATCGAACGTAGGTAGTAGTATATGGTGGTGGTCGTGGTGCGTGGGTAGCAGTGGTAGTAGTAGTAGAAGTGGTGGTGGTGGTGGTAGTAGACAATGGTAGGTGGTAGGATGTAGTATGTAGTGAGTGGTTGGTTAGTGTATGCTAGGTAAAAGTGATAGTAGTATAAGTAGTAGTGGTAGTATAGTAATATAGTAATAAGTAGTAGTACGCAGTAGTAATGGATTAAAGTAGTCATTTGGTAGATGTAGTAGTTGTAGTAGTAGTAGAAAGTACAGTAGTGAGTAGTCAGTAGTAGTAGTAAGTTTTTTCGCAGATGGCAAGTTATTAGTATAGTTTGTAGTGGTAGTAGTAGTAGTAGTCAGAATAAGTTAGTAGTAAGTTGTAGTACGTAGTAGTTGTAGCTAGTTTAGTAGTGAGTAGTATATTAGTAGTAGCAGCGCAGTGGTGGTGGTGGTGGTGATGGTAGTAGTATCATAGCATCGATATTAGTAGTAGTAGTAGTAGTAGTTAACGTTTGGTGGAGGTAGTAGACCATGGTAGTGATGTAGATGTCGTAGTAGTTTAGACGTAGTATGTAAGTATGGTGGGTGGTGGTGGTAGTATTAGTAGTAGTGGGTGAGGTTAGTAGCAGTGTATGTAGTAGTAGTAACTCAGTATGTAGTATATAGTAGTGGTTAGTAGTAAGTAGCAGTAGTAAGTGTGCGGTAGGTGGTGGTAGTAGCAGTAGTAGCTCCCCCCCCCCACCCCCAGCCTACCCCCCCCATTAGTAGTGGTAAGTAGTAGTGGTGGTGGTAGGTAAGCAGTGGTAGTAGTAGTAGTAGATAGGTAGTCGGTGGTATAGTAGTAGTAGAGTTAGTAGTAGTATGTAGTATGGTAGTAGTAGTAGTTTGTTGGTATAGTAGTAGTTATCGTAGTAGTAGTAGTAGTTAGTAGTAGTTGTATGTAAGAGGTAGTTAGTATTTTAGTATTGGTAGTGTAGTAGTAGTTAAGTGATTAGTAGTAGTTAGTTAGTAGTAGTGGGTAGTAGTAGTTAGGTTAGTAGTAGTAGTAGAGGCGTGTTTTTGTGGAGTGGTAGTAAAAGTGTGATAAAGTATAGTTGTAGAGGCATACACGGCAACCAGAAATGTTAACGATGAATGCCTCTGTATTATATCTCTACACATAATCATCCATGCATCATATTCATACATCATCATCAATCTATCAATCAATCATCATCATCATCATTTTCATCATCATGCATCATCATCATCATATTCTCATTCTTCGTGAAAGCTCAGACAAAAATCTATGTAGTCTGTCATAATGAGTCTGTGAGGAGGCACCGTGGTTGAGTGGTTTAGCGGTCAACTCGTGATCCAGAGTCGCGTGTTCGATCCCGTCGTCCGTGTTGTGCCCTTGGGAAAGACACTTTACTCTATTTTCCTCACTCTCACCCAGTGTACAAGTGGGTACCAGCTCTGCTGGGGAAGTATCTGGCGACAAGACTAGCGTCCTGTCAAGGGGTGGTGAAAAACCATCAGTTCGCTTAACGCTACAAGAAACCGGATAAGCCTCGGCACTATGGCCTTCTGCTCAAAGAACATATATCTATAACTAATAATGAGTCCATTAACCAAAGTTTCCTACTAAAGTCCTTCGGATGAGACATAAGAACCGAGGCCACCGTGTGCGAACGCATGCAGAACATCTTGCGCACACGTTAAATCCTGTTCCGCATTTCGAAAGAGTAGGCCATTTGTGTCCGGTGGAACAGATGACAACATTTACAAAACCGCATACACACGGGGACTGGATGTAAAAAAGCACATGAGTGCTTATTCCATTATCCTCGAAAAAAAATCATCTGAGGCTTTGATTTGTTGCTTTACAAGATTCAGCGCTATATAAATTCCATACAGTCTATTACATTATTATTATTATATATATATTATTTATTATTAAATTATTATTATTATTAATTATTAGTATTTTTATTTTATTATATTATTATATATTATTAATTATAATAAATAATTATATATTAAATTTTATTGCGCTGCGTTAAAGTGCCGACAATCAGGAAGCGCATTGACCTCAGCGTGGAGAGAGAAAAGATATCTTGTAAGTCTTTCTGGACAAAAGAAATTAGGCAGGAAAATGGACCTTCCCCCCCTTCCCAAAACAAAAAAGGCAGAAAGTAAATAAAAAGGAGGTAACAGGAAGAAAAAGAACAAGTCAGAAACAAAAAGATAAGGGAATAGAAAAGAGGGAATTCGTAGCACAGAAGTCCCAGAAGGTGGGGATGCTATTTTATGATGAAAGCCCCCCCCCACCCCCTTCCAAAATAAAAAGGCAGAAAGTCTATAAAAAAAGGTGACAGGAAGATAAAAGAACGAAGTCAGAACACAAAGAATAAGAGGAGGAATTCGTAGCACAGAAGTCCCAGAAGATGGGAGCTATTTAAGATGTAAGCCCCCCCCCACCCTTCAACAAATAAAAAGGCAGAAAAGCTATAAAAGTGACAGAAGAAAAAGAACAAGTCAGAAACAAAGGAATAGAAAAGAGGGAATTCGTAGCACAGAAGTTCCAGAAGGTGGGGGATGCTGTTTTATAATGAAACCCCCCCTCCCTTCCCCCCCCCCTCCACAGGGGAATTTCAGAAATAAATGAATAGATAATTTTTTTTTAATTAAAAAAAGTTATAGATAAAAAGGAAATGTTGTACGTTATGAAGCTGTCCCAGGAAACACACAGCTGCCATTTCGAATACTTGTTCAACAATGTTAGGGATTTTCCTCTCTCTGATTTTCAGATAACACTGTACACTCTATCACAGGCTGGTTGGCGATGAGGACCGCTACTGGAACCACTGGCATAGCACTTTGCTCCGCAGCTGACATCTACAGCTACTGGAACCACTGGCATAGCACTTTGCTCCGCAGCTGCCATCTACAGATATCATAATCCATACACAAGTTACACATGGTTACAAGTAGTTACACATGGTTACATATGATTACATATGATTCCTTGGACAGTTTCAGAACGTACTTACTACGTCAAGGTATAATTTTTTTTTTTTTGCAGGTGGGTGTCTAACCTATTTTTCTTTTTTGGCCAGGACAGTCGGGAGTAACCTCCCTGCTCTTTTCGATTTTCCAACTGTCGTGGGTTCTTTTAACGTGCGCAAGTCCGAAAGCACACGGGCCTGACTGGTTTTAGAGTCTCCTCCGAAAGACTTGGACGTTCAGTTCGATTTTTCCCCCACGTCAAACTGGGAAGAAAGGGCGAGGCCGGGAATCGAACCCAGAACCTCACGGTTTACGTGTTAGGCAGGTGAACGTCTTAACCGTCCTGCCACCTTCCTTCCTGTGAAGTGGAGGAAAATGGGACAGTTTTCTGGCTGGTTTGAAAAGAGGCATACTGCTGGTCTTACCCCCCTCTCTCCCCCCCCCCCACCCCCCCCCCCCGGCAGTTAGGGGTAGGCTTAACTGTGTGCACGTGCAGGTGCAAATAATCATGTGTGTGAGAGAGAGCGGCTTGGTGTGTGTGTGTGTGTGTGTGTGTGTGTGTGTGTGTGTGTGTGTTTCAATTTTTATTCTGTTCACTTAAAGTGATATTAGACGATGGAGGCAGGGGTGGGGATGGGGGGTTGGGGGGCAGCATAATGAGATAAGGGCTTTAAGTAGAAGAGATACGTGTTGGTATAAATGCACATTAAAAGACTATTCCAAACTATGTAAATAGTATGTTGCCAAATACATGGCAAAGAAATACAAAAATTAACAAATACACAGAACAATTGAAAAATACTATAAGGTTGGAAAACAAACAATTGTGAACTACTTGTAACGGCAGCTGTGAAACAAGCAAAATGTAGATTCCGACGATCATCCTTTACAAAAAAGAGAATACTGGGGATTACAACAGAGACAAGGCTATCTCACATAATAACTCTGGAATGGTTAAAACTTCCTGCAGAGAATTATCTTGAAATGATGGTAAAAACGTTTTTAAACCTTGACATTGACACAGAACATGAACATTGGAAAAATTTTCACCGCATATTCATGAACGTGTATTTATATAAAACGTGTGTGTGTGTGTGTGGTGTGTGTGTGTGTGTTTTGTGTGTGTGTGGTGTGTGTGTGTGTGTGTGTGTTGTGTGTGTTGTGTGTGTGGTACGGTGTGATACGGATACGAACTTTTCTGAGCGCGCGTGCGCGTGCGCATATGTGTGTGTGAGAGAGATCAATGACAATGACAAATTCTTTTTTTCGAGGATAATGAATAAGCACTCGTTTGCTTTTTTACATGCAGTCCCCGTGAGAGAGAGAGACGCACGCACACAAGTGTCCTTTAGACACCATCCTCGCAGTCGGAATGCTGCTACCTTAACGGTGGGTTAAAGAAAGGTCGCATATATACGCAAAATCTCACCTTTGGGGAACTTCGCAAAATACGCAAAATCTCACCTTTGGTGAACTTCGGAGGAACAGAGAAAAAAAATACAAATAATATCAGTGAAATTGGACCCGAAACTTCCCCCCCCATCCCTTTCCATTAGATCATGAGTGGTGGTGGGGGTGCTAGTATTTCAGATGAGACGATAAACCGAGGTCCTGTGTGTTACACATAATTATTTAGCGCACGTAAAAGATCCCATGGCAACAAGAGAGTTGTCCCTGGCAAAATTCTGTAGGAAAAAAAGTCACTCCTATAGGGAAACAAACACAGTTGCAGACAGAAAAAGAAAAAAAAATTGGGTGGCGCTGCTCTTGTGGCGACGCGCTCTTCCCTGGGAGAGCAGCCTGAATTTCACGCAGAGAAGTCTGCGTGACTTAAAATCGTATGAATAAATAAATAGTTTGCAAACCTCTGGTACAGTTCACTGGTATGCAGCTCTAATAACCCCCCTCCCCCAAAACCCCCAAATAAACCAACAACAACAACAACAGCCCTCCCCCCAAAAAACCCAACAACAAACCAAACCAAACCAAGCCAAAACAAAACAAAACCCTAAACCAAAACAAAACAGCACAAGTCCTCACGCAACTGTCAATTTTTTTTTTATAAGCAAAGCACATGATTGGATGTCGGGGAGAATTGGTCCTTCCCTGCTTGTTTCCCTTCGGATGAGACTATAAACCGAGGCCCCGTGTGCGAACGCATGCAGAACATCTTGCGCACACGTTAAATCCTGTTCCGCTTTTCGAAAGAGTAGGCCCTTGTGTGTTGGTGGGGAACAGATGACAACATTGACAAAACCGCATACTCACGGGGACTAGATGTAAAAAAAAGTATATAAGTGCTTATTCCATTATCCTCGATATAAAAGAAGAAAATAAAATAAATATTGTCACAAATGTGAATCACCACTTTGCGAAATAGATTGTCCCCTTCCCCCTTTTTAAAAAAATTCCTCAGACGTCTGTGCTTTGACATTTATCTCCAATGTAAATCAATGGATGAGGGAGGTATTACATCTTTAAAAAAAATTGGGTGGGTTTTTTTCGACTCTAGGTTTGATGTTCGTATCAACATATTCTAATATTCCATCATCCTCGATATAACCAAAAAAAAAAAAAGTCATCTGAGCGTTTGATTTGTTGCTTTACAAGATTCATCGCTATATAAATTCCGTACATCATGATGATGATGATGATGATGATGATGATGATGATGATGATGATTATTATCATTACCAGAGTCAGGATCTGACCACACACACACACAAAATGGTTGGTCCTGAACCTGAAACGAGATGGACTGTGGCAAGTCCCACTCACTTTCACAAATAGAAAGTTCTTCGTTTCTTAAGCGCTTCGATTTGTTTGCTTTATACAAGATTCAGTGCTGTATAAATACCATACGTTATGATTATGATTATTGTTGTTGTCGTCGTCGTCGTCGTCGTCGTCGTCGTCATCATCATCATCATCATCATCATCATCATCATCATCATCATCATCATCATCATCATCATCATCCTTCTTCTTCGTCGTCGAACGCTCAGACAGCAACCATTGTTGTCTGTCATAATGAGCGAAAATGCGTTGCGCGGCCGTTAAACGCCTGGCAAGTCAGGCCCAGCGCATCTGACCTCAGCATGGGAGAGAAGATAGATATCTTGTAAGTCTTTCTGGAAAAAAGAAATTAGGCAGGAAAATGGACCCTTCCCCTTCAAAAAATAAAAAGGCAGAAAGTAAATAAACAGATGACAGGAAGAAAAAGAACAAGTCAGAAACAAAAAGATAAAGGAATAGAAAAGTGGGAATTCGTAGCACAGAAGTTCCAGAAGGTGGGGTATGCTATTTTATGCTGAACCCCCCCCCCTCCACCACCCCCATCCACAGAAGAATTTCAGAAATAAATGAATAGATAATTTTTTTTTGAAACAAAAGGTATAGATAAAAAGGAAATGTTGTACGTTATGAAGCTGTCCCAGGAAACACACAGCTGCCATTTCGAACAGTTTAGAGGGTTCAACAATGTTAGGGATTTTCCTCTCTCTGATTCTCAGATAACACTGTACACTCTATCACAGGCTGCTTGGCGATGAGGACCGCTACTGGAACCACTGGCATAGCACTTTGCTCCGCAGCTGACGTCTACAGCTACTGGAACCACTGGCATAGCACTTTGCTCCGCAGCTGACATCTACAGCTACTGGAACCACTGGCATAGCACTTTGCTCCGCAGCTGCCATCTACAGATATCATAATCCATACAGAAGTTACACATGGTTACAATTAGTTAGACATGGTTAAAATATGATTCCTTGGACAGTTTCAGAAGTACTTACTACGTCCAAAGGGATAATTTTTTTTTTTTTGCAGGTGGGTATCTAACCTATTTTTCTTTTTTTCCAGGACAGTCGGGAGTAACCTCCCTGCTCTTTTCGATTTTCCAACTGTCGGGTTCTTTAACGTGCGCAAGTCCGAAAGCACACGGGCTGACTGGTTTTAGAGTCTCCTCCGAAAGACTTGGACGTTCAGTTCGATTTTTCCCCCACGTCAAACTGGGAAGAAAGGGCGAGGCCGGGAGTCGAACCCGGAACCTCACGGTTTACGTGTTAGGCAGGTGAACGTCTTAACCGTCCTGCCACCTTCCTTCCTGTGAAGTGGAGGAAAATGGGACAGTTTTCTGGCTGGTTTGAAAAGAAGCATACTGCTGGTCTTTTTTTTCCCCTAGGGGTAGGCTTAACTGTGTGCACGTGCAGGTGCAAATAATCATGTGTGTGAGTGAGAGCGGTTGTGTGTGTGTGTGTGTGTTTTGTGTGTGTGTGTGTTCAATTTTACGTCTGTTCACTTAAAGTGATATTAGACGATGGAGGCAGGGGGTGGGGGTGGGGGGGCGCATAATGAGATAATGGCTTTAAGTAGAAGAGATACGTGTTGGTATGAATGCACATTAAAATACTATTCCAAACTATGTAAATAGTATGTTGCCAAAAAACATGGCAAAGAACTACAAAAATTAACAAATACTCAGAACAATTGAAAAATACTATAAGGTTGGAAAACAAACAATTGTGAACTACTTGTAACGGCAGCTGTGAAACAAACAAAATGTAGATTCCGACGATCATCCTTTACAAAAAAAGAGAATACTGGGGATTACAACAGAGACAAGGCTATCTCACATAATAACTCTGGATTGGTTAAAACTTCCTGCAGAGAATTATCTTGAAATGATGGTAAAAACGTTTTTAAACCTTGACATTGATACAGAACATGAACATTGGGAAAATTTTCACCGCATATACGTGTATTTATAAAAAACGTGTGTGTGTGTGTGTGGGGTGTGTGTGTGGTGTGTGTGTGTGTGTGTGGGGTGTACAGATACGAACTTTTCTGAGCGCGCGTGCGCGTGCGCAGTGTGTGTGTGAGAGGAGACAATGACAAAAAAATTCTTTTTTCGAGGAAATGAAAAGCATCGTTTGGGGGGGGAAAAAACCCCGGGGGGGAGGGCCCCGGTCCGGGCCCCCCCCGGGGGGTGGATTTCGGGGGTTAAAAAAGGGTTTGGGGAAAAAAACCCCGGGTCGGGGGGAAAAGAAAAAAAAGCGGGTGGGGCCGAAAACCCCCCCCCCCCCCCAAAAAAAGGGGGGGGGGTTTGGGCGTTTTCCCCAGGGAAAAGGGTGGGAAAAAGGGTGGGGGGGAAAAGGGGTTGGTTAGAAGAAAAAACCCCCGGGGGGGGCCCAAATTGGGGGAAAAAAAAAGGGAGGGGGGGCGGGCCCCCCCGGGGGGGGGACCCGTTTTGAGGAAAATTTGGGGTTTTTAAAAAATTAAAAAAGGAAAACCGGGGGGCCCCCTTTTTTAAAAAAAAAAAAAAAAAAAAAAAAAAAAAAAGAAAAAAGAAAAAAAAAAAAAGCCCCTTTGGGGGGGGGGGGGAAAGATTTAAGGTGGGGGGATTGGTTTTTGTTTTTTGGGGAGGGGAAAAAAGGGGTGGGGAGGGGGGGTGTGTGGGAGAGGAGAAAATGACAATGACAAATTCTTTTTTTCGAGGATAATGAATAAGCACTCGTTTGCTTTTTTACATGCAGTCCCCGTGAGAGAGAGAGACGCACGCACACAAGTGTCCTTTAGACACCATCCTCGCAGTCCGAATGCCGCTACCTTAACGGTGGGTTAAAGAAACGTCGCATATATACGCAAAATCTCACCTTTGGTAAACTTCGCAAAATCTCACCTTTGGTGAACTTCGGAGGAAAAGAAAAAAAAAGATACAAGGAATGTCAGTGAAATTGGATCCGAAACTCCCCCCCCCCCCCCCCACCCATCCATTCGATCATGAGTGGTGGTCTGGGTGCTGGTCTTTCAGATGAGACGATAAACCGAGGTCCCGTGTGTTCCACATAATTATTTAGCGCACGTAAAAGAACCCACGGCAACAAGAGAGTTGTCCCTGGCAAAATTATGTAGAAAAAAGCCCACTCTCATAGGGTAACAAACACAGTTGCAGACAGAAAAAAATGGGTGGCACTGCTTTTGGGGTGACGCGCTCTCCGCGGGGAGAGCAGCCCGAATTTCACGCAGAGAAATCTGCGTGACTTAAAATCGTATGAATAAATAAATAGTTTGCAAACCTCTGGTACAGTTCACTGGTATGCAGCCCTAATAACCACCCTCCCCCCAAAACCCCCAAATAAACCAACAACAACAACCCTCCCCCCAAAAAACCAACAACAAACCAAACCAAACCAAGCCAAACCAAAACGAAACCCAAAACCAAACAAAACAGCACAAGTCCTCACACAACTGTCAGGTTTTTTTTTTTTAGCAAAGCACTTGATTGGATGTCGGGGGGTATTGGTCCATCCCTGCTTGTTTTCCCTTCGGATGAGACTATAAACCGAGGCCCCGTGTGCGAACGCACGCAGAACATCTTGCGCACACGTTAAATCCTGTTCCGCTTTTCGAAAGAGTAGGCCCTTGTGTGTTGGTGGGGAACAGATGACAACATTGACAAAACCGCATACACACGGGGACTGGATGTAAAAAAAGGCACCTGAGTGCTTATTCCATTATCCTCGATATAAAAGAAGAAAATAAAATAAATATTGTCACAAATGTGAATCACCACTTTGCGAAATTGATTGTCCCCTCCCCCCCCCCTTTAAAAAAAAAATCCTCAGACGTCTGTGCTTTGACATTTATCTCCAATGTAAATCAATGGATGAGAGAGGTATTACATCTGTAAAAAAAATTGGGTGTTTTTTTTCGATTCTAGGTTTGATGTTCGTATCAACATATTCTAATATTCCATTATCCTAGATATACCCCCCCCCCCCCAAAAAAAAAAAAGTCATCTGAGCGCTTTGATTTGTTGCTTTACAAGATTCAGCGCTATATAAATTCCATACATTATTTTATTTCATTATCGTTATTATTATTATTATTATTATTATTTATTATTATTATTATTTTATATTATTATTTTTATTATTATTATTATTATTATTATTTTTAATTATTTATATTATTACATCATTGTTTACATTTTTATTATTATCATTTTTATTATTATTATTATATTATTATTATTATTATTTTATTATTATTATTTTTAGTAAAAAACTAGAGTCAGGATATGACCACACACAAAAATTGTTTGGGCCTGACCTGAACGTGATGGACTGTGGCAAGTCCCATTCACTTCAAAAAAGAAATCTTCGTTTCTAAAGCGCATCGATTGTTTGCTTTCTACGAGATTCAGTGCTATATAAAATACCATACGTTATGCTTATGATTATTGTTGTTGTCGCATCGTGGTCACGTGGTCAACGTTGCGTTCGGGCGTTCGTCGTCCATCATCATCACCACATCATCACATCAAACCCATCTCATCACTCATCATCCTTCTTTTTTGTCGTCGTACGCTCAGACAGCAAATATTTTTAGTTGTATAAAAAGCAAAAAATCGTTGCGCTGCCGTTAAAAAAGCCGGCAAGTCGGTCCCGCTTACCCAGCATGGGAGAAGAAGGGGGAAACTTGAAGTCTTTCTGGGAAAAAATAGGCAGGAAAATGACCCCCTCCCCCCCTCCCAAAAAAAAAGGCAGAAAGAAATAAAAGGGGGGACAGGAAAAAAAAGAACAAGTCAGAAACAAAAAATAAAGGAATAAAAAGGGAATTCGTAGCCAGAAGTTTCCGAAGGGGGGTATCTATTTTTTTGCTGAACAACCCCCCCCCCCCACCACCCCCCTCCACAGAAAAATTTAGAATAAATAATAGATAATTTTTTTAAATAAAAAAAAGTATAGATAAAAAGGAAATGTTTGTACGTTATGAAGCTGTCCCAGGAAACACACAGCTGCCATTTCGAATACTTGTTCAACAATGTTAGGGATTTTCCTCTCTCTGATTCTCAGATAACACTGTACACTCTATCACAGGCTGGTTGGCGATGAGGACCGCTACTGGAACCACTGGCATAGCACTTTGCTCCGCAGCTGACGTCTACAGATATCATAATCCATACACAAGTTACACATGGTTACAAGTAGTTACACATGGTTACATATGATTACATATGATTCCTTGGACAGTTTCAGAACGTACTTACTACGTCAAGGTATAATTTTTTTTTTTTTTGCAGGTGGGTATCTAACCTATTTTTCTTTTTTGGCCAGGACAGTCGGGAGTAACCTCCCTGCTCTTTTCGATTTTCCAACTGTCGTGGGTTCTTTTAACGTGCGCAAGTCCGAAAGCACACGGGCCTGACTGGTTTTAGAGTCTCCTCCGAAAGACTTGGACGTTCAGTTCGATTTTTCCCCCACGTCAAACTGGGAAGAAAGGGCGAGGCCGGGAATCGAACCCAGAACCTCACGGTTTACGTGTTAGGCAGGTGAACGTCTTAACCGTCCTGCCACCTTCCTTCCTGTGAAGTGGAGGAAAATGTAACAGTTTTCTGGCTGGTTTGAAAAGAGGCATACTGCTGGTCTTTTTTTTTTCTCCCCCCCCCCCCCCCCCCCTCCTGAAAGTTAGGGGTAGGCTTAACTGTGTGCACGTGCAGGTGCAAATAATCATGTGTGTGAGTGAGAGCGCTTGTGTGTGTGTGTGTGTGTGTGTGTGTGTGTGTGTGTGTGTTTGTGTGTGTGTGTGTGCGTGTGTGTGTATGTGTGTGTGTGTGTGTGTGTGTGTGTGTGCGTGTGTGTGTGTTTGTGTGTATGTGTACGGATGCGATAGGGATACGAAGTTTCCTGCGCTAGCGTGCGCGTGCGTGTGTGTGTGTGTGTGCGCATGTGTGTGTGTGTGTGTGTGTGTGTGTGTGTGTGTGTGTATGTTAGTGAGACAATGACAATGACAACAATGACAAATTCTTTTATTTCGAGGATAATGAATAAGCACTCGTGTGCTTTTTTACATCCAGTCCCCGTGAGAGAGAGAGAGAGAGAGAGGAGAGAGAGAGAGAGAGAGAGAGAGAGAGAGAGAGAGAGAGAGAGAGAGAGAGAGAGAGAGAGAGAGGGAGAGAGAGAGACGCACGCACACAAGTGTTCTTTAGACACCATCCTCGCAGTCGGAATGCCGCTACCTTAATGGTGGGTGAAAAAGGTCGCATATATACGCAAAATCTCACCTTTGGTGAACTTCGGAGGAACAGAGAGAAAAAAAAAAGCTAACGGAATGTCAGTGAAATTGGACCCAAAACTCCACCCTCCCATCCATTAGATCATGAGTGGTGGTCTGGGTGCTGGTCTTTCGGATGAGACGATAAACCGAGGTCATGTGTGTTACACATAATTATTTAGCGCACGTAAAAGAACCCACGACAACAAAAGAAATGTCCCTGGCAAAATTATGTAGAAAAAAAAGACACTCTGATAGGGAAAGAAATGCAGTTGCAGACAGATAAAGAAAAAAAAAAAGGGTGGTGCTGCTCTTGTAGAGACGCGCTCTCACCGGGGAGAGCAGCCCGCATTTCACGCAGAGAAATCTGCCGTGACTTAAAATTGTAGAAATAAATAAATTAATAAATAAATAGTTTGCAAACCTCTGGTACACTTCACTGGTATGCAGCTCTGATAACCCCCGCTCCCCCCAAAACCTCCCAAATAAATCAACAACAACAACAACCCTCCCCCCCAAAAAAAACCCCAACAACAAACCAAACCAAACCAAACCAAAACGAAACCCAAAACCAAAACAAAACAGCACTAGTCCTCACACAACTGTGAATTTTTTTTTTTAGCAAAGCACATGATTGGATGTCGGGGGTATTGGTCCTTCCCTGCTTGTTTCCCTTCGGATGAGACTATAAACCGAGGCCTCGTGTGCGAACGTACGCAAAACATCTTGCGCAGACGTTAAATCCTGTTCCGCTTTTCGAAAGAGTATGCCATTGTGTGGCGGTGGGAACAGATGACAGAATTTACAAAACCGCATACTCACGGGAACTAGATGTAAAAAAAATAGAAGTGCTTATTCCATTATCCTCGATATAAAAAAGAATAAAATAAAATAAAATAAATATTGTCACAAATGTGAATCACCACTTTGCGAAATAGATTGTCCCCTACCCCGCCTCCCCCCCCCCCCCTTTTAAAAAAAAAATTCCTCAGACGTCTGTGCTTTGACATTTATCTCCAATGTAAATCAATGGATGAGGGAGGTATTACATCTTTAAAAAAAATTGGGTGTTTTTTTTTCGATTCTAGATTTGATGTTCGTATCAACATATTCTAATATTCCATTATCCTCGATATAACCAAAAAACAAAAAAGTCATCTGAGCACTTTGATTTGTTGCTTTACAAGATTCAGCGCTATATAAATTCCATACATTATTATTATTATTATTATTATTATTATTATTATTATTATTATTATACTACTACTACTACTACTACTACTACTACTACTACTACTATACTACTACTACTACTACTACTACTAGAGTCAGGATCTGACCACACACACAAAATGGTTGGTCCTGACCCTGAAACGAGATGGACTGTGGCAAGTCCCATTCACTTTCACAAAAAGAAAGTTCTTCGTTTCTTAAGCGCTTCGATTTGTTTGCTTTCTACGAGATTCAGTGCTATATAAATACCATACGTTATGCTTATGATTATGATTATTGTTGTTGTCGTCATCGTGGTCATCGTCGTCGTCATCATCATCATCATCATCATCATCATCATCATCATCATCATCATCATCATCATCATCATCATCATCATCATCATTCTTCTTCGTCGTCGTCGAACGCTCAGACAGCAACTATTGTAGTCTGTCATAATGAGCGAAAATGCGTTGCGCTGCCGTTAAACGCCTGGCAAGTCAGGCCCAGCGCATCTGACCTCAGCATGGGAGAGAAGATAGATATCTTGTAAGTCTTTCTGGAAAAAAAGAAATTAGGCAGGAAAATGGACCCTTCCCCTTCCAAAATAAAAAGGCAGAAAGTAAATAAACAGATGACAGGAAGAAAAAGAACAAGTCAGAAACAAAAAGATAAAGGAATAGAAAAGAGGGAATTCGTAGCACAGAAGTTCCAGAAGGTGGGGTATGCTATTTTATGCTGAACCCCCCCCCCCCCCCCCCCCACCACCCCCATCCACAGAAGAATTTCAGAAATAAATGAATAGATAATTTTTTTTAAAATAAAAAAAAGGTATAGATAAAAAGGAAATGTTGTACGTTATGAAACTGTCCCAGGAAACACACAGCTGCCATTTCGAACAGTTTAGAGGGTTCAACAATGTTAGGGATTTTCCTCTCTCTGATTCTCAGATAACACTGTACACTCTATCACAGGCTGCTTGGCGATGAGGACCGCTACTGGAACCACTGGCATAGCACTTTGCTCCGCAGCTGACATCTACAGCTACTGGAACCACTGGCATAGCACTTTGCTCCGCAGCTGCCATCTACAGATATCATAATCCATACAGAAGTTACACATGGTTACAATTAGTTAGACATGGTTACATATGATTCCTTGGACAGTTTCAGAACGTACTTACTACGTCAAGGTATAATTTTTTTTTTTTGCAGGTGGGTATCTAACCTATTTTTCTTTTTTGCCAGGACAGTCGGGAGTAACCTCCCTGCTCTTTTCGATTTTCCAACTGTCGTGGGTTCTTTTAACGTGCGCAAGTCCGAAAGCACACGGGCCTGACTGGTTTTAGAGTCTCCTCCGAAAGACTTGGACGTTCAGTTCGATTTTTCCCCCACGTCAAACTGGGAAGAAAGGGCGAGGCCGGGAGTCGAACCCGGAACCTCACGGTTTACGTGTTAGGCAGGTGAACGTCTTAACCGTCCTGCCACCTTCCTTCCTGTGAAGTGGAGGAAAATGTAACAGTTTTCTGGCTGGTTTGAAAAGAAGCATACTGCTGGTCTTCTTAAATTTTTTAAATTTTATTTGCACGTGCAGGTGCAAATAATCATGTGTGAGACAGAGAGCGGCTTGTGTGTTTGTGTGTGTGTGCGCGCGCGCGCGCGTGTGTGTGTGTGTGTGTGTGCATGGGAGAACACACACTATTTTATCTTCACACTTTCTGGGGGAGAAAAAAAAAGGGCAGGAGAATGGACCAAGAAAGTAGAAAACAGACAAGACGGAAATGACAGGAAGAAAAGGAACAAGGCAGAAACAAAGTGAGGGATAGAAAAGAGGGGAATTTCTAAGCGCAGAATTTCCAGAAGGTGAGGGGATGGTGTTTATACTGGGGGCAGGTCCCCCTGGCATCCACCCGGGAGAGGTCACAGTATTAAAACATCCGTAGGTATGATGGACGTTTTTCTTGATTGTCAAAAGCTAGTTTTTATGACACCTTTAAAGTTTTTTGTCGACAGCTTAGCCTGTTGTCAAGAGTCCTATTTCTGCGAATGATTGATGTTGGCTTTATTTGTTTCTTTCTTTATTTGCTTGAGAACTGCGGGGAGTGGAGGAAGCTGGTTGCAAAATCTTCAGTGGTGCTCCTCCCCCACCTCACGGTCTACAGGACCATGGGATAGGTGGAGGTGAATTTGATTTCTTTTTAAAGTTGTTGTGTTTTTAGTTTGTTTACTACTATATATTGACTATAATAATAATAATGTATGGAATTTATATAGCGCTGAATCTTGTAAAGCAAAAAATCAAAGCGCTTTAAAAATTTTTTATGCGTGTGTATGCGGTTTTTAAAATTTTGTCATCTGTTCCCACCGGCACACAATGGCCTACTCTTTCGAACAGCGGAAAAGGATTTTACGTGTGCGCAAGATGTTCTGCATGCGTTCGCACACGAGGCCTCGGTTTATAGTCTCATCCGAAGGACTTTGACATTCAGTTCGATTTTTTTGTCAAACTGGGAAGAAAGGGCGAGGCTGGGAATCGAACCCAGAACCTCACGGTTTACTTGTTTGCAGGCAAACGTCTTAACCATCCTGCCACCTTCCTTCCTAAGGTTATACTTACTAGAGTGTACAAAAACATTTTAGTTTGCAAGCTTCTTTGTTAGTGAGTTTATTGCGAGTACAAGCATTTTTGTTTTACGTTTCCAAGCTCTTTAAAAAATGCATTGTTTTTATTGCTGTTGCTGTTTGTCTGGTTACGGGCCTTTACTTCCCTGTTTTCGCAAATCTTTGTCACTTAAGTTTTGTTGACTTTTTATGGTCTTTGTTTGTGTCGTTTCTTTTGAACCAGACTAAATCAATAACAGAGATTTACATTTTGTTGTTGATTATTCTTGTGTTTTCTTTTTTACATATAGATTTTATGAAAAAAAATCGTTTTCGTTTTTTTCCCCTGCGGTTTTCTTTCTTTTTATTCAA
>CM054142.1:56506034-56522614 GCA_028751875.1 Rapana venosa
GACACCTTTGTCTGTGCATCTCCGTGTCTGTCTGTCTGTCTGTGTCTTTGTGTCGAACTGTCTCTGTCTGTCTGTCTGTCTGTTGTCTGTCGGACTTGACTGTCTATCTGTCTATCTGTCTGTCTGTCTGTCTGTCTTTTCTTTCTTTCTTTAAAATTTTTTTTCCTTCTTTCTTTCTTTCTTTCTTTTCCTTTCTTTTTTTTTCTTTTCTTTCTGTCTTTCTTTCTTTCTTTCTTTCTTTCTTTCTTTTCTTTTCTTTTCTTTCCTCTTTCTTTCTTTCTTTCTTTTCTTTTCTTTCTTTCTTTCTTTTCCTTTCTTTTCTTTTTTTCTTTTCTTTCTTTCTGTTCTTTTCTTTTTTCTTTCTTTCTTTCTTTTTTCTTTTCTTTTCTTTTCTTTTCTTTTCTTTCTTTCTTTCTTTCTTTTCTTTTCTTTTCTTTCTTTCTTTCTTTCTGTTCTGTTCTTTTTTTCTTTCCATTCTTTATTTTCCTTCTTTTCTTTCTTTCTTTCTTTCTTTCTTTCTTTTCTTTCTTTCTTTCTTTGTGCTTCTCTTCGACTCTCTCTCCCTCTCTCATATTCTGTCTTTTTCTGTCGATCTCTGCCTCTGTCTCTCTCACTGTGTTGCTGTCTCCCTTCCTCCTCCTCCTCCTCCTCCTCCTCCTCTCTCTCTCTCTCTCTCTCTCTCTCTCTCTCTCTCTCTCCTCTCTCTCTCTCTCTCTCTCTCTCTCTCTCTCTCTCTCTCTCTCCAGTTGGTTTTGTACATGACGTAAATTTTCAAACAAATCGCATGTCTGAATGAATCACAAGACGCAGTGCCGTATGGCTGGTAAACTTTTGACAGAAATAAGTTTTGGTCATCGTTCTCGCACTGCCAAAGAATCACAGTAATCAATCATAGTTGACAATAACTGTGTTTTGTTGCAGCTGTTGAACCATGACACGGAATCCATGTCATGATGATTATCTGATCTGTTGTGAATTGTTTTTCTCCTCTTAGTCGAATATGTGTTTTGTGTCCAGTCCCCTCCCCACTGTCCCCATGTGAATTGGCTTGAAAGCTTACATTTTTATTTATTTATTCTTTTATATCGAGGATAATGGAATAAGCATTCATGTGCTTTTTTTAATATAGTCCCCCTATGTATGCGGTTTTGTAAATTTTGTCATGTTTCCACCGGCACACAATAGCATACTCTTCCGAAAAGCGGAACAGGATTTAACGTGTGCGCAAGATGTTCTGCATGCGTTCGAACACGGGGCCTCGGTTTATAGTCTCATCCGAAGGACTTTGACATTCAGTTCGATTTTTTTGTCAAACTGGGAAGAAAGGGCGAGGCTGGGAATCGAACCCAGAACCTCACGGTTTACTTGTTGGCAGGCGAACATCTTAACCATCCTGCCACCTTCCTTCCACAATAAATTATTGTCATTCTCTCTCTCTCTCTCTCTCTCTCTCTCTCTCTCTCTCTCTCTCTCTCTCTCTCTCTCTCTCTCTCTCTCTCGTACTGACCCGAATATCATCAGAGAAAGTCGTGCTGTCCCTTTCGGTTTCATTCTTCAAGTCGTAGTACAGGAATTGCCTCAACTTAGTTTCCAGCTCCAAGGGAGACAATCCATCCAAGCATCTGGTGACGTTGACGCGTAAATGGAGGTTAAGATGGCGGGCTCCGATCCCCAAATACGGCCTCAGAATACCGTAATAGTAGTGGAACAGCAGCAAGAGCCTTTGTGAGTGAACTCCTGGAATAAAGGGAGAAGCACAAGTAAAAAAAGGTAGAGGTGTCCCACAACCTATACGGTCGTAGGGGAGCGAGGCGTCAGAGACCTCAAGTTCTCCAGGGGCCAGCATATTGAGGGCCAGCGCTCATCTCCTCTCCCTCGCTGCTTTACCTTCCCTGACCCTAAAGAGGCAGGTAGGTGAACAGCTGGGTGGTGAACTGGGGGAACTGTACTGAAGCCAAGGCGTGGCGCAAACGGTCACCCATCCAAGTGGTAACCACGCTCGATGCTGCTTAACCTTAGCTTGGGGGAAAGCGAGTGAGTGCTCTGACCACTGAGCTATCCCGTATTGACAGAGGCACAAGTAAGAGAAGTATTATTGAGAGAAGAACAAGTAGGAGAAAAGAATATTTACAGAACGCGAGTAAGAGAACGATTATTTTCAGGAGAACAAGTAAGAGAAGGATTATGATCATATGTGTCTACAGACATCCCAACCCACAATATAAGAAAATGTTGAGGAAAAAAAATCCCCTTAACACAAAAAAGCAGCATGATTATGTACACGTATGGACAACTAAACACACACACACACACACACACACACACACACACACACACACACACACACACACACACACACACACAACACACACACACTTTTGTCTTTTGTCTTTTGTCTCATGAAAATATGTACACTCATCATCATTATAAAGATTCATTTCATCCTAACGTTCATGGTTCAAGTATTCTGGCAAGAAACATTGGCAGGCACGTTCATGCCTTGTTTTGGGAAACACCGAAGAGGAAACCCAGAGCTAGGTTTCATCGCATGAACCAGTACCAGCCACCACCCTACGCCTTTGAAGACCGCCAGCAACAGCCAGCCTACAGCCAGGGACAGTACCTCTACCAGCAGGACAGCCGCAGGTGGAGGCAACATACCCGGCAGAATAATGTCCGTATGTTGAAAAATCACTTGGAATGGTGACATTTTGTATGTCAATGCTTTGCACCAGCTGCAGTACAGATAGCAGACACTGTAATCTCCGCTCACAGCAGCTGTTTCAACCGATTTGGAACTGTTTTTGTTGCTCTGTTTTAGTTATTTATTTATTTTTATTTATCTGTTCTCCTCTTTGTGTTGTGATTTAATTGAAATAGTTTACCTTGTATTATTTGTTTACTTGCACTCTTTTAATTCAATACCAGTTCATTCATATTTTACTCTATCTATAGGTTGCAATAGCATTTTTGTTTAAAACTGTATAATGCCTCTGAAAAATTCACAAATGCTTAAGATCATGCAGTGGAATGCTAGATCAATTTCCACTAATCTGCCATATTTAATTCAACATCTTTCAAATAACAGGTATCAAGTTCTTATGTTACAGTCCCTGAATGTAAAGAAATGTAAACTACCTAAACTTCAGGGTTACTGTTATCCACCTGTACATGAACATGTAGATGCTGTTGATAAAATCAACACAGCAATATATATACAAGAAGGAGTAGATTATAATGTATGTTGTTCACCAATGCCTAATAACATTCCAGATTCATATTCATGTGCTGCACGTGTAAAGTTTACAAATGATTTAGTCATGAATATCGTATCGGTTTATTTACCGAAGGGAGCTAATGATTCTAATACAGAGTGGGCTGCATTCACTACAAGATAATCAGAAGTGGCTGGTAGGAGGAGATTTTAATGCCCACGCGCCTTTTTGGGATAAAGGAAGTATATCCATTTCCTGCAATCGTTTTTTAGAAAACATAATAGACTCTTGCCCTGTGCCTACTAAATGATGGTATATCACGAGAATACCTGACATTTGTACTCACAGAGCATCAGCATTAGATTTGTCTTTGATATCTTCTGCTCTTGCTCCAGAATGTACATGGGTAACAAGTGAAGATACATTGGGAAGTGATCACATACCTATTGTAATAACATTTAATGAAATGCCAATCCTCTGTGACACTGAAAAAGACATAATTCCAAAATTTAAATATAAAGAGGCCGATTGGGAGAAGTTTAAAAGTATCCTTGCTGCCTACAATACAAACAACTTAGATTCTGATAATATTGACCAATTTTATTCCACTTTTACAAATGCCATTATTCAAGCTGCGCACCTATCAATTCCCATCATTAAATCACTTAAATCAAAAAAGTGTTCAGGGAATGTTTGGTGGACACCTGCTTGCGAAGAAGCAGTGACCAACAAGCATTAATGTTTAAAATGTAATGTAAAAAACAAGACATCAGAAAACCACGAAAAACAGAAACAGGCAAAAAATTATAGCAACATGGTCATAGCTCAGGCAAAACGACAATATTGGTCGTCATTTTGTTCCAGTGACATATCAAGTCATACAGATCTAAAAATAGTGTGGAAAAAAAATTCATGAAATGAGAAAAGGTGTGACTTTACCAACTTGTCCGATTAAGCTAAAAAACAACGAATTTCCATCCAATGCAGAAAAGGCTGAGGCTTTTGCAGATATTTTCTCAGAATCCATGCGTATTGAAGGTCTCTCACTTAAAAGCAGTAAGTACAGAAAATCTGAAGAGAACAAAAAAGAATATGAAGACCCACTTTCTAATAACACCGAATACATCAATGCCCCAATAACAATCAATGAAGTAAAAGATGTATTACATTCTCTTCCTAATAAGAAAACTTCTGTTGGATTAGATGCCATATCCAATGATATGCTTAAACATTTACCAGAAAAATTCATTTTTCTATTACATAAACTTTTCCAAAAGATTTGGACTGAAAGTGTTATGCCAGTCAACTGGAAGCAGTCCATCATTGTTCCCATTCATAAGCAAGGAAAGCCAAAAAATGACAAAACTAGTTACAGACCCATAGCGCTGACTTCTAACACAGGTAAGCTAATGGAGCGAATCATTCTAAGAAGGATTGTGTATTATTGTCAGAAAAATAAGGTAGTTCCAATCAATCAAGCAGGCTTTCAAAAAGGCAGATCTGCAATTGATAATCTAGTTAAACTAACAACACAAGTCAAACAACAGTTTGCAAGAAGAAAAAACTTACTTGCAACATTTTTTGATGTCAGAAAAGCCTACGATCAAGTCTGGCATGCTAAATTACTGCATAAATTGAAGACTACTGGATTATCTGGGCATGTTTTATTATTAATCAAAAGCTTTTTATGTAACAGAAGTCATACAAGTGAGAGTAGGGAATACATATTCACCCTCTAGGTCACTCCATATGGGTTTACCACAGGGTTTCTGTTATAGCCCCTTTTCTGTTTAATATACTGTTATACGATCTACCCACAAAATGTCTAAAAAATATCATCCTAGTACAATATGCTGATGATATATGTATGTGGATGAATGTCACTATGAAGCGCAGTACAACAAAGAGGATGATTCATTATACCAGAAAAATCTATCAAAAAGAGTTAGATAATTTATATAAAATATATTTTTGAAAATGGTCTGACATTTTTCAACAGAAAAAACGCACATTATGCTTTTTAACAATGGCAGTGATCCAGATACACTACCGCAGTTTAAGATTGGAGGGGAGCTAATTCAGTACACAAATACTGTCAAATTTTTAGCATATTACTTACATCAAAATTGACTTGGAATGCTCATATTGGATACATTTTAACAAAAGCTAGAAAATGTATTAATTTTCTTAAAATGGTTACCAACAGTCTTGGGGACAAGATATAGTCACTCTGAAATGCTTAGCTACGTCACTTATACGGTCCAAGCTGTCTTATGGACAAGAAGTCTTTTTTAGTGCTCCCAATTATTTAACTGAAAAAAACTCCAAAGTGTAGACTGTAAAGCATATAAACTTCACTTGGTGTACCATTCCCACACCTCCACCATAGGAACTTATAACGAAATTGGGAACTTCCCCTAGCCGAATACCGACAACTTTCATGTGCCAAATATGTTTTACGCAGCACAACAAATGAAAACTTTGTTTCTAGTGAAATAACAGTCGAAGCAAAAACAAATTATCCTAAAAGGGCTAGACATAATTTCGTGTTTAACGCCTATTGGTACTTATGTATCAGACCTTTTTCAAAAGTCAGGACTTAATCATTATGAATTAGAAATGCAGAAAGAAGCTTTGCCATGCCCTTCGTGGAAATAAATAAAGCATATTTTGATATAGAATGTACTAATGAAAAAAAAGAACGAAAACCAAAAATATCATGGTTGCAGATATCCAATCACATATTGAAAAATAAGTATACTGACAACTTAAAAGTATATACAGATGGTCAGTCTTAGAAAATAATGAAGCTGGTTCAGCATTCGTCATACCAGCTCTAAAAACAGAGAAATCATACTATCTTGGTAAACATCATTCAATATTTACAGCTGAACTTATTGCAATTCTTATGGCTCTTAACTATATTCTTGATTTTGCATTTCCCATCATTCCTATCTTACTTTGTGTAGATTCTAAGTCGGTACTGTATGCTATCAAATCCCCAAATTCCAGGAAAGTATCCAGAATCATTTTTGAAATTAAATATGTCATACACCTTTTAAGTTTAAGAAGTATTCCTGTCTCCTTTTGTTGGGTACCTTCGCACGTTGGAGTTTTTTCAAATGAGTGGGCTGACAGAGCTGCAAAAAGGGGGCAAGACATCATTTGAATCAATAGAACTGCATGTCCCATTATCTCTACAGGAGGGATACAGTTTATTAGAACAGACGTCGTGGAGTAAGTGGAGAGAATCAGATCAATTCAAGGAACGATCTTTAAAGAATTGCCTGACTAATGGCTTTATTTCATGTTACATGACTCCTTCTCAAACACATTTAAGTATTGCAAACCACAAGAAGAGTTAATGCACTATATTTTAGATTAAAATTAAATGCATTTATAACAAAATTTTGTAAAAATGTGAGGTGCCTCTGTGGGGAACATATTTCCAACACTCACATCATATTTGAGTGTTCAATTGTAAAACCTTTTTTACCCACATTTTGTGAGCAGTCTGTGGAAACTGTTTTTAAAAATCCGAAATTAGCCTTTGCCATTGTTAAATGTCTATTGCACAGCCCATTAGAGTATTTGTTGTAGTTATTTTATAGATGTTTCATGTTAAAAATTTGTTGAATTTAAATGTTTACTCATGTTTAAGATTCCCCCCACCCCTTTAATTGCATGAAAATACCAACACACATGTTACCTAATCAGTCTTTTTCTCTGTACATTCCCCTCTCCACTACATCCACTACATTTTCCACATCCTTTGTCTAATATCACTAAGAGTGAACAGACGTTAAATTGAAGACAATAACAACACACACACACACACACACATCTTCCTATGAAATTGTCGAAGGAAGTCGTCTTAGTACAATATGCAGATGATATATGTATGTGGATGAATATTTCTATGAAACGAAACACACCAAAAAGAGCGTTAAACTACATTAAAAAGGTATACCAGAACCAGCTTAACAACATCGATAATTATATGCTCGAAAATGGATTTACTTTATCCACAGAAAAAACGTACACTGTGCTTTTTAAAAAATGGAGGTAATCCAGATGACCTACCAGCATTTAGAATTGGGACCAACATGATTGAGTATAAAGACACCGTAAAGTTCTTGGGTGTTATTCTCACTTCTAAGCTAACTTGGAATGCACATATCGAAGACAATTTAACTAAAGCAAAGAAAGGCTTAAACTTTTTGAAGATGGTAAGTAAACAGTTCTGGGGCCAAGACACATTAAATATGAAATATTTAGCTACATCCCTTATTCGTTCAAAATTATCGTATGGTCAAGAGGTCTTTTTCAGTGCGCCTAAGTATTTACTTAAAAAAGTTACAAAGTATAGACTGCAAAGCATACAGACTGGCTCTTGGTGTGCCTTATCACGCCTCAGCCCTGGGAACATATAACGAAGTCGGCATATTGCCTTTAGATGATTACCGTCAACTGGCATGTGCTAAATATTTGCTTAGAAACAAAACGACAGAAAACTTTATTTCAGAAGAAATAGAAGTGAAATCAGAGTTTAATTTTCCTAAAAGAGCGAAATATATATCCTCTTAAATGCCCATAAGTACATATGTTGTCTGATCTGGTAGAAAACTCTGAAGTCAATCAACACAGCATGGACACACGAGAAGCAATCTTACCTTGCCCATCATGGGGAGATGAATAAAGCACACTTTGATATAGAGGTGTCTAATGAAAACAAGAATGACAACCAGAATATAATGGTTGCTGATGTCCGATCCCACATCCATCATAAATATTTTGACCATTTACAAATTTATACAGATGGATCACGCCTAGATAATCAAGAAACAGGTTCTGCTTTTGTTATACCAGCGTTAAAAATTGAAAAATCATATTATATTGGTAAACATCACTCGATATTTACAGCAGAACTTGTAGCAATACTAATGGGTCTTACTTATATCTTTGATTTGCCGTTGGGTATATTTCAAATTCTTCTTTGCGTTGATTCTAAATCGGCATTGTATGCTTTAAAATCGCCATGTTACAAGAAAACTTCGAAAATCATATTAGAGATTAAGCATGTCATACATCTCTTAACCTTAAAGGGCATAAGTGGAATTTTTTGTAGGGTGCCTTCACACACTGGGTTCTTTCCAAATGAGTGGGCGGATAGAGCTGCAAAAAAAAAAATCGGGTGCAAAAACATGGACGGGAATGCAATAGAAAATTGCATTGCTGCCTTATCCATACAAGCAGGGTATAGCTTACTAGACCAAACATCATGGAGAAAGGTCCTGATAGTCATAGCAAATGAGAGACTTTTTAACTAGAACTGCAATCAATACCTTATCTAAAGTGGGGGAACCATCCGAAGTTAGTACAAGTGTTTTTACGTACAAGGAGAATAATACTTTATTCTATAGAAAGAAACTAAATGATAGATAACCAAATTCAGCAAAAAATGGTAAATGCCTGTGTGGTGAGAATATCATAATACTCATATACTTTTGACTGCCAGAGGTGGTTTAAACACTTTATGCCCATTTTTCTGAAAAACTCCTCACCAGCATTTTTAGTATTGAAATTGGATTTGAAATGTGAAAAGGTCTTTGTTCAGTCCCATAGGACATTTGGTATAGTTACATTAACGTTAATGGACTTGTTGGGTTTTTTTTGTTGTTTTTTTAAAATTCCTGTTGCATTGCCTAGTTTTCTCTGAGATTATATTATTATTATTATTTTTTTAACACACATCACATCTCCCGGTTTTTATATTTTTTTTTTGAGGGGGGGGGGGGGGGGTGGCATGCGTCTATATCATAAATGTGACAGACGTAAAATTGAATGTCAACACAACAAACAACAAACACACAACTACCAACACACACACACCCCCACAACACACACACACACACCCACACAAACACACACACACACACACCACACACACACACACTCCTGCCCACCTAGCTGCACAACCCTTTACGACAGACAGGCAGCCTGAAGCGGAAACACCATCACACACACAACGAGGCAGGCAACAGGCAGTACTGATAAGACAGACGACAGACAGCAGAGACAAAGCATCTACAGTGATTAGCAACAAACCAACACACAACACACAAACACACACACACACACACACACACACACAAAACCACACACACACACACACACACAACACAACACACACACACACCCACCACCCCCACCACCACCACCATTGACAAACCTAAAAAATTACCACAAAAAACATCAACCTAAACTGAAACAAGGACAGAATTACTCCCTCCCATCTCCGTCCTTCCCCATCCCTCCCCTACCATCCACCACACCCCCCCCCCCCCCCCCCTCCCCAGTGCTCCTCTCTCCCTTTCTCCCTCCTACTTTTCACACGGTACCAATTCCAAGGCTGGAACCAGTCATTTTTCACTCGCATTGACCCAGAACTTTCGAGGTACGGCATCCACCGAACAGCATTTCCTCAACGCACAAGTCTTCGTTGAGCAGCGTCCTGAGTGTGGATGTCCGTTGCCATCCTTGTCGTGCACAAACTCGCATGACTTGCCCAGTGAGCCAGGGACGTAGCACCAACCGCAAGAACAGCCTGTCGCATCTTTGGTATATACTTAGGAAATAATAATAATAATAATACTAATGTATGATTTTTATATCGCGCTGCATCTTGTAAAGCAACAATATCAAATCGCTCAGATGACATTTTTTAAATTTAAATTTTTTTTTATTACTCTGTGCTTTTTATTTTTTTATTTATACATTAGTCCGTGTATATGCGGTTACTTAGCATAATTTTCGAGTATATTCATATACTTTTCCTATATAGGCAGCCATACGTGTGATTGAGAGAACCACCCTTTTTTCTCCGTTTAAAGGGTGGCGGTGGTGAAATTATTTCCACCAACAGGGAAGTATAGGGGGGCTGCCTCCTTCCCTCCGTAGCCTGAGGGAGATCCATTGGGCAGATCGGGTACCCCTTAGCCTCCGATCAGGGTTATGAGAAGTATGGAGGCAGGTGACGGAAGATGTGTTGAGCAGGATGTTTTTGGGAACTGGTCAGCTCGTCAATGTGTTAGGCAGATGATTACTATATGAAGTACAAATGGCTACTCAGACCTCCGCTCAGTACGAGACACTGTCTTAGAAAGTAAATTGCAGCCTACTATAGAATACTTCTGCAAAGAATGTATGGTAATCAGACAGAAACCGGAATCCAGATACAGCGGAAGGGAGCTTCCAGTTTATCTGGAAGTTCTCGTCGGTAGGGTGGTTATGTGCGGACGGTAACCTCCGATCGTATCAGCGACTGTCCGCATTCAGAAAACCTCTCAGAATGGGGTACATGGAACGTACGGACTCTGCTACAACAGGAACTTGGACAAATCTCAAACAGGAAATGGAAAGAATGAACCTCAATATACTAGGACTTTCAGAACATGGATGGAAAGGAGAGGTGCCTATACATCGACAACTACACATTCTTTTCCTCAGGAGGGAGATCAAACACCAGGAAAGGGAGTTGCATGATCTAGATCAAGAAAATCAACGCCCCATCAAAGGTTTCTGGACTGTAAATGGACAGAGTCCTGTAGTAAAACTTAAGGGCACACCTTTCGACATTGAATAGTACACTTATATGACCACAGCTGATAATGATGACGCAGAAATGAGGAGGTTTTATGAAAAATACGAACAGTCAATGAAGCAACTTGAAGTCTCAAGATATCAGAGATAATTAATGGTGTGACTCATTCAAAGGGTAGGACTCGGGAAAGATGAAACCACTGTTGCCCATTTGAATAGGAGGGAGAAATGAAAGAGGAGAGCGGTCACGGGGATGGTGCAAGGGAACAAAGCTGGCTGTCCTGACACCATGGTTTGAAACCATCCAAGAAGATGTGACATGGAAACGCCTGGGACAACCAGAAACAAATGGTTACATTGATTCAGAACGCTTCCGTAATCTATAACGTCTTTGTAGACCCATGCAGGTGCAGGATGTGGAAGTGATCTGTCCCAGTTATCGGGACAATGCGACTCTAAATTGAAAAGTTGTCAAAGACAACAGAACCCAAAACTGAATGAAATGTACAAACTGGCCGAAGAAATCAACGACAAATACAAGATCAAAGTTCGGGAACAAATTCGATGGCCTTAGATCAACTCACCACAACAGTGGAAAAATGGCAGATGATGAAAGAATAGGCCATCAGCGAGGCAGCAAAAGAAAAATTATAACGTCATAAATCGAAAGAAATATGAGTGGATGGCTCCGATATTTTAAATCTAATGGAAACAGGAGAAAGGCAAAAGTAGATGAAAAGAAGTACTACAGAAACTCGAAAACTGGGTTAGAAAACATGTAATGCAAGCAAGGCAAGAATGGATCAATATGCAGTGCAAGGAAATTTAAATGAATTGCAAATTTTGATAGCAACTTATGCATGAAAAATAAAAGACGAGACAGGGAAGAAATATCTGCAAAAAAGGTAGTATTAAAAGTGCGAGATGGAGGATATACTATGGAAAAGAAGTATTCTTCCAGGTGGTCAGAAATACATCGAAGAGTTATACACGACGCAGAGGTTCACTCTCCTATTAGCAACGAAGATGGCCACATAATCATGGAAGACGAAGTGAGACATGCACTCAGCAAGATTGAAACAGTGGTAAGGCGCTCAGGACCTGAAGATATCCATCTGACATTGATAACAGCATGGATGAAGGGGAATTAAGGCGGTCACAAACTACTAAACAATAAATATGACACAGAGAGATTCGACAGATATGTAGACGTCATCTACCTTTGCGAACCCTAAGAAACTGGAGGGAACAGGTGACTGTGACCAACATCGTACAATCAGCCTGATGAGTCACCACACAAAGTTCTTTTACGAATATCTGAAGAGAATGAAAATAACTACTCCCGAACACACAAATTATCGTACGCAATTTGGTTATGGCAGGAAAGGCACCCGAAATGCAATCTTCGCATTGAAACTCTCATGGAAAGATTCATCGAGGTCCAGAAAGACCTGTACCTCTGCTTCAATGACTACTCAAAAGCGTTTGACAAAAGTACGACACTCGATTGTTTGATATTCTGGCAGGGCTATACATCGACGGGAAAGATTCGAGTCTAAGAAACCATATATTATTAATGGTTGGGTTAATCAGAACAGGAGGCGCATTAGAGTCGCCAATGCCATCCTGTCACTATAGCACCAATCTTGCTTGGGGTGTGAGGCAGGGTGGCGTGTGTTCTGCTGATTTATTTAATGTATATAGTGATAATTTACGAAATATTGAGAATTCATGAGGGACTTAGTGTAGGTGGCCACAACATCAAAACTGAGATATGCGATGACACAGTCCTTATCGCCATCTCTGAGACAAAACTGCAAAAGAATTTAAAACAGTACAGACGAAGCGAAAAGAATGGCTTACCGCTCAATGCAAAGACGACAGACTGCATGGTGCTCTCGCAAAACGTGTACTACCACCATGCAACATCGCTGAAAAGGAGAGTGAATAGACAAGAAACAACCATTAAATCCTTGGTGGTACTATCACCGGACGGCAAGTGTGGACACAGAAATCAGAAGAGAATCGGTCTATCTAAGGCAACTTTTAAAACAACATGAATGCATTTTTACCAAAGGTAAGATTAGCCTCCAGACAAAGATCCATGTTTTGGAGAGCCTAGTCTGGACTTTTTGTTAACCGCTGTGAGTGCTGGACCCTAGCAAGGACACAGAACAGGCCTGGAAGCAGTGGAAATGTGGTTCCTCCGGAGAATAAGAAGTTCAGGACAACAAGCAAAACAATTGCAGAAGTCATGGAAAGGGTGGGTACAAGAGATCCACTTCTCATCACATCAGAGAAAGGACAAGTCAAATTTTTCGGCCCATAATCAACAGGGCTGCAGGGACTAGAGAAACTGTTATGGAGTGGCAAATCTGATGGAAACAAGGAGCAGAGGAAGACAACGCACAAACTTCACAGGACAGCTAACAAATTCGCAAACGTATAAAAGAGGGGCACCAACCATGAGTCATGAGCGGGACCGAGACAGGGAAGATGAGAGCCATGATCGTCGATGTCCTGCAGGACCAGACGCATGAAGAAGAATGAAAAAGAATGGAGGAAACAGATGTTAAGCTAGGAGTTCGTTCTGGGAAATTCGTAGACGGGGTTAATGATAAAATCACAGGATATATTATATATAAAAACAGCTTATGGCAATGGTCTGGTTTGTCTTTTTTGAGGGATTGCTTTAGTGTGGCGCACGTTGAATGCCATTCATGAAAGAATTGGAATCTCATGCGCGCTGGCGTGATCGACTCTCTACGGCGACGATCAAATCTGGGTATGGTATCAATCGTAAGTCTTCGGTTGCTTTCCCTTTACTGTCGTACCAGCAAGCCAGAGCTTCACTATAGAACAATGCTACGCAATCTTTCGACAAATGAAGAATTTAGTCTATCTGTTGAGTGAGTGGTCTCGTGTATCTGTTGTCCGCCTGTCTGTGTTTCCGTCTTGTCTGTGTTCATGCTGTTCTGTCTTGTCGTTGCCTGTTGTCTGTGTCTGTCTGTCTGTCTGCTGTCTCTGTCTATTGTCTGTCTATGTCTCTGTCTGTCAGCCTGTCTCTGTCTATCTGTCTGTCTGTGTCCATCTGCTTGTCTCTATCTGTCTGTCTATGTCTTTGTCTGTCTGCCTGTCTCTGTCTATCTGTCTGTCTGTGTCTATCTGCCTGTCTGTCTGTCTGTGTCTATCTGTCTGTCTGTGTCTATCTGCCTGTCTGTCTTGTCTATCTGTCTGTCTATGTTCTGTCTGTCTGCCTGTCCTGTCTTTGTCTGTCTTGTCTCTCTGTTCTTTGTCGGGGTTGTCTTTTTATCGTTGTCTGTGTCTATTTGTCTGTCTGCCTGTCTCTGTCTGTCTGTCTGTCTTGTGTCTGTCTGCCTGTCTCTGTCTATTGCCTGTCTGTCTCTGTCTGTGTCTCTGTCTGTCTGCTGTCTTGTCTATTCTGTGCTGTCTCTGTCTGTGTCTCGCTGTCTGTGTCTGTGTCTGTCGTCTGTGTCTATCTGTCTGTCTGTGTCTATCTGTCTGTCCCTTGTCTATCTGTCTGTCTGCTGCCTTTCTGTTTTGTCTGTGTCTGTCTGCTGTCCTGTCAAATTCTGTTTTGTCTGTTGTTATCCTGTCTGTCCCCTGTTTTTATCTGTCTGTCTGTGTCTATCTGCCTGTCTCCTGTCTCTCTGTCTGTGTCTATCTGCCTGTTGCCTGCTCTGTTACCGTCTGTTGTCTCTGTCTGTCTGCCTGTCTCTGTCTATATGTATGTATATGTCTCTGTCTGTCTGCCTGTCTCTGTCTATCTGCCTGTTTCTGTCTATCTGTCTGTCTTTGTATATATATGTTTTTTTCTCGTTTGTGCTTACTGTTTGTGACATGGAACAAAATCATTGGTTTAAATAGATTTTTTATTCAGAAAACATGAATATTATACGGATATAAATTGAGAGCAATAACAAGCAAATAGCTTAAGGCATGCTCGAAACATTATATTTTACTCATTTAATTCGGCAGCTAATGAGCATTAGTTATAAATCAACGTAGCATGAAGGTAGTGTTTTCCGAACACCATTTTAGATCAGACATTTCAGAACAAGCTCTCCCCAAGCTGCAACCATGCTCATACAGGAAGAAGGCAAAGAAAAAGAAAAAAACAACAAAACAAAATCCACCTACAACAACAAAACCACTAACAAAACATCAAGAACTAAAAAGACACCCCCCACCCCCCCAAATTAAACATTTGTGAGGGGAGAAAAAAACAAGACACTTGGGAAGAATCGATTGTTCCATAAAGATTCTGTTGCTCTTTCACTTAGTGAAAGAACAAAATCATTCGGGCCTTACAATTCATAGCGGCTGGATCAGCACAATACGAATGGATATGAGGTGGGGTGGGATTTGGGAGGGGGTAATGGGGTGGAGGGTGAGGGGTGAGGTGGGCTTTTCAAAGCCATGATGTAAAGGCTATAGATTGCATCACTTTCATGTGCATGTTTATTGTGTGGTGTAGGCTTAACGATGAATGCTTGTGTTTATTTCTTTCTTAACCTCTCTCTCTCTCAATTGTCAAAAATATTGTCAAAATTCTCTCTCTCTCTCTCTCTCTCTCTCTCTCTCTCTCTCTCTCTCTCTCTCTCTCTCTCTCTCTCTCTATCTCTCTCTCTCTCTCTCTCTCTCTCTCGATATTGTTATCGTAAGTCATATTTTTTTTGTAGCTGACTTTTTGTTATATGGGAGGCACCGTGGTCGAGTGGTTTAGGCGGTCGACTCGTGATCCAGAGATCGCGGGTTCGATCCCCGCTCGGCTCGGTGTTGTGCCCTTGGGAAAGACACTTTACTCCTATTTTCCTCACTCCACCCAGGTGTACAAGTGGGTACCAGCTCTGGTGGGGAAGTATCTGGCGACAGACTAGCGTCCTGTCACAGGGGTGGTGAAAAACCATCAGTTCGCTTAACGCTACAGAAACCGGGATAAGCTCCGGCTCTATGGGCCTTCTGGCTCGAAAGAACATACTTACTTTACTATTGCTTTTACCCCCACCAAAATACTAAGCAGTTCGGCAACGCCCTTCATGTATGGGCCAATGGCCTTTTTTGTGAATAAATCCTTCGAGTTCGAGTTCGAGTTCGGAGTTCTCTCTCTCTCTCTCTCTCTCTCTCTCTTCCTTCCTTTCTTTCTTTCTTTCTGAATTATTTATTTGTGTATTTTTTTCGAGGATAATGGAATAAGCCTTCGTGTACTTTTTATTTATTTTATAACATCTACTTCTGGTGCGTGTACAGGAGGGGGTAGCTCAGTGGTCAGAGCACTCGCTTTTCCCCCCAAGCTAAGGTTCATCAGCGTCGAGCGTGGTTACCAACGGGATGGGTGACCGGTTGCGCTCCTTGGCTACAGTACAGTCCCCCGACAGTTCACCCAGCTGTTAAATGGGTACCTGCCCTCTGTAGGGTCAGGGAAGGTAAAGCAGTGAGGTCTCTGATGCCTCGCTCCCCTTCGACCACATAGGTTATGGGAACGCCTTTACCTTTTCCCTGTGTGTATGCAGTTTTGAGATCATTGAGTGGGAGAGTTCTTATGGTGTCTGTAAAGATAGGGAAAGTCTGAATGTTGTGTTTACTATTGGGTTTTGGACATGCATGCATGCACGCGAGCACACAAGCACGTGTGTGCGCACGTGCACACACAGAGGCACATACATATGCATGCACGCACGCATGCACACACATGCACGCACGCACACACATGTACGAGTGTAGATATGTGTGAACAAAGTG
>CM054142.1:56523114-56528114 GCA_028751875.1 Rapana venosa
TATTTTTAGGGAAATTTTTTATTTCAAAAGTTCGAAATATGTCATGTTTTGAAATGTTTTCTTTTTTCCACTTGTCCCTTCCCACTGTGCCTGGATGCAGGAGCTACCCATTAAACCAGTTCCAAGTTTCAATTAAAGGGTCTTCTCATGGGTTTTTCTGTTTTCCTCTTCCTCCCCCTTTCCTTGTACTATTCCCTGATGGACAGTTTTGGCCAGTCCAGATGTCATGTGACTGCCCGAACGTGCCCTTAAGCGCTGAAAAATCAGGCCCACGCATCCGACTTTCGCGGCCTTTTTGTTTTCTATCGTAAGAAGGTTTACTGATATTTTCATGGTAAATACCAAAAGGGCATTCTATTAGATATTTTCTCACATTTAAATGTTTTGAACCTTTGAGAAAATAGCAGAAAGACTATAGTTTTGGTTCAATAAAGAGTAAAGTTAAGTATCGCTCCTTGGTTTCATTCACTCTTCCCGCTTTGGGGCCTAACAGTCTATGTCTTCTTGTTGTACGTCAAACGCTTAGATATCACGAATTTTTGTCTGCCACTGAACAAAAATGCGCCGCGCGCCGTTTATCCCCAAGCTGGCCCAGCGCATCCGTTTCGGCGGCTGAGCTTGTCGAGCCTCCAAAATCTCTTTTGTGATAACTTGGGGGGGTTTTGGCACTACAAAAACCCCTGCACCCCCTGCCCTAAACCAAAAATATCTTACCCACGCCCCACAATACAAAGGAAAAAACAACACTAACCCCTTAATACAGAATAACCTCTTACTACTCTCAGTCAGCAAAAATATACCTCTTTACTCTTCTTGCTACAAACAAACAAAAAATGTACCGCATCTTAATTGCTCTGTATGACAGTTGTAGGCAATGATTAACGAGCAGATACGTTCCTTGCCCTTTCGCGCCCACCCCACCACACACTCACACACACACAACACACACACACACGCCCACACACACCACCCAACACTACTCCCCCCCCCCCCCACCCACACTTCCCCCCCCCCTCCTCCTCTCTCTCTCACCACCCTTATCCTCCCTCACACCACACCTACACACACAGACACACACACACACTTACTTACAACCCCCCCCCCCTCTCTCACACACATTACTACCCTCCCCTTCTCTCACACACACATACATACTTACCCCCCCCCCCCCTCTCTCTCTCACCCCACACACTACACACACACACACACTTACTTACCCCCTCCCCTCTCTCAACACACTTATCCTCCCCTCACACACACACTCACACACACAGACACACAACTTACTTACTTAAAACCTCCCCCCCCTCTCTCTCTCTCCCCTCCCCACACCACACATACTTACCCCCCACCCCCACCCCCCACCCCCCCACCCCACCCCCCGTCTCTCTCTCTCTCTCTCTCTCTCTCTCTCTCTCTCTCTCTCTCTCTCTCACACACACACACACACACACACACACACACACACACACACACACACACACACCACACACACAAAACACACACACACACAACGAGGTACACTACACGCTCCATGTTCTCAGTGTTTTAGGGCCAAACAGATCTTTTGCATCTGTCACTTCCTGATCCTCCCACACAAAAGCAAAGCCCTGGTGAGGCTGAGTGAAGCAGACTGTAGAGAGAGCCCCAGTTATTGTTATTATTATTGGTGTTGCTATGGTGAAGGTTAAGCAGCATGTTGTATGAACTGTATGTCATACTGTGTATTTATTCATTTCGTGTAAGGGTTACCTAGTATTTGATGTGGTATTCCGGACAAAAGTCTTAATACAGAGTCGAAATCTCTGCCTCTGTGGTTTTGTGTGTGTGTGTGTGTGTGTGTGTGGGGTGTGGGTGTGTGTGTGTGTGTTGTGTGTGTGTGTGGTGTTTTGTGTGTGTGTGTGTGTTTTGTCTGTCTGTCTGTCTGTCTGTCTGTCTCTCTGTCTGTGTGGTGTGAGTGAGAAAGTGTGTGTGTGTGTGTAGTGTGTGTGTGACGAAAGAGAGGACAGAGACAGAGAAAGAGAGAGAGAGCGAGAGAGAGAAAAGAGAGAGAAGAGAGAGCGATACAAAAACAGAGATAAAGAGAGAGACACAGAGAGAGACCACAGAGAGAGACAGAAACAGAGATAAAGAGAGAGACACAGAGAGAGCACACAGAGAGACAAGATACACAGAGACGGAGACAGACAGAGAGAGAGACAGAGAGAGAGACGAGATAGACACAGAGACACACAGAGAGAGACACAGAGACAGAGATACACAGAGATAGAGACAGAGAGAGAGAGAGAGAGAGACAGACAAAGACAGAGATACACAGACAGAGAGAGAGACACAGAGAGAGACAGACAGACAGAGACAGGCGAGATGGGCTCGGACATTAATTTTATTCTCATGAGTTCTCTTTTATCATCTTCACTATAATTATAGCTGCTGCCCTTGCGAATGCGACAGCCACTTCTTTGAATAATGAAACTATCGTCTCCCTGAAAGGGCCCCTTTATGGTCTTAAGTCCTGTTCCGCTTTTTCGTAAGAGTAGCCATTGTGGGGCCGGGGGGAAACGGATGACAACATTTACAAAACCGCAACATACGGGGACCTGGATGTAAAAAAAAAGCACATAAATGCTTTTTCCATTATCCTCGATGTAAAAGATTAAATAAATAAATAAATAATCGGGTTCGAATCCCGTTCAAGAGGATTTTTTTTTCCTCTGGAGTTAACATCAGTGCTGACTCCACTATCCCCAAAATCCCTCGGAGAGACTACTAAACCGAGGCCCCGTGTGCGAACGCACGCACGCAGAACATCTTGCGCACACGTTTAAAAACCCGTCCCGCTTTTTGAAGAGTAGGCCATTGTGTGCCGGGGGGAACGGATGAACAAAATTTGTCCAAAAAAAACTAAAAACACAGGGAAAGGACTGGGTGAAAAGAAAACACCAAACCCACACGAGTGCTTTTTAGCCTAGTGGGTTAGAACATTGCGCTCCCCAATCTGACCATCCGGTTCGTTCCCGTTCAAGGGGGATATTTTCCCTGGATTTGACATCAGTGCAGACTCCGCTCTCCCCAAAAATCCTTCGGATGAGACTATAAACTGAGGCCCCGTGTGCGAACGCACGCAGAACATTTTGCGCACACGTTAAAATCTTGTTCCGCAGTTCGTAAGAGTAGGCCATTGTGTGCCGGTGGGAACAGATAACAAAATTTACCAAGCCGCATGCACACGGGGACTGGATGTAAAAAAGCACATAAGTGCTTATTCCATTACCCTCGATATAAAAGAATTTTTTAATAAATAAATAAATAAATAAATAATAGTAATTCTCAAAAACCCATTTTGCCTTTCGGAACGGATAACAATTTTTTTTTTTTTTAAATAAAATAAAATAAAATAAATCAGCTGCATACAGACTGATGTCGTGATTATTTTTTATATCATATTCGTAGTCGAAGTGTGGCTACCTTATCGGTGAGCAAACGGTCTCATACTCCAAAAAATGTCACCATAAAAAATAAATTTGTCAATCTTGAAACTCAAAGGGTAGCCAGGGGGAAAAAACCCCAACATATTCGTAAAAGCAAAACTGGACATTTAAGACGAATGTCTTTTTCCCCGTAACATCTAACTTAAAGAATATTTCCCTTACACTTAAAAGTACCTCCTGCTCTCCTTCCTCCACTCTCTTTGCCTCCTCCTCCACCCCCATCCCTCCCAGGGTTTTTGCGTTGTTTTTTTTTGGGGGAAGGAGGTCATCGTTGCTAACCTGACAGGACAGTAGTTGCAAGGTAACCTCCCTTGGTTTTTTCCCCGCAGCCGTGTGGACTGTTCAGTTTGCTAAGTTTCTTTCTTGAAAGGAGAAAGAAAACCCTTAATTAACCATTACAAAGATAGTACGCATACACAAACACACACACACACACACACAACACACACACACACACACACACACACACCACACACACCACACACACGCGCGCGGCGCACGTACACACACGCACACACGCACGCACGTACACGCGCTCGCGCAGGTGTGTATGTGTATGCGTGTGTATGTATATGTGTGTAATTTGTATTGTCCAATGTATTATCTTATCGATTTTCCTCTTTTTGCTGGTTTAATTTATTGGTAAAGGTTGCAATAATGTAGTATTTCAGTATTATCATTAAGAAATTTGTTCTTAGATAGAAGGCTTGAGGGAGAAAAAAAAGCAAATGCATTACTTATTCAATGTACCATCTGGAAATAAAAATTTGACTTGACTTGACACACACACTTACTCGCATGGACAAAACACACACACACACACACACACACAAACCCCACAGCTGTCCAATGGTAACAGACCTGCTTTAATTAAAAGCGAGAAGTCGATCCCTGTTTGAACCCAAACATAACCCCCCTACCTATCAGACCTTGAGTGGGGGTCTGGATGCTAGTCTTTCGGAAAAGGCCAAAAAAACAACCGAGATCCAGTATACAATGTACATTTTGCGCACGTAAAAGACCCCACGCCAACAAGACAGTTTTGTCCCCGGCAAAATTGTGTAGAACAAGTGCCACTGCTAGGAAAGAAAAAAAGACATGCAGACAAAAGATCAGTTTTTGTTAGAAAAAGGAAAGATGCTACACTAGTGATCATGCGTTTTTCCCAGTGAGAAAACAGCCCACATTTCACACAGAGAAATCTGACGTGACTGATAAAACGTCAATAATACAATGCAATGCAACGATACAATACACCAATAACGATAACGATAGCGATGACGATGACGACGATGACAACGACGACGACGATAACGATAACGACGACGATGACAACGATAACGACGACGACGATGACAACGATAACGACGACGATGAGAACGATAACGACGACGATGATAACGACGACGATGACAACGATAACGACGACGATGACAACGATAACGACGACGACGATGACAACGATAACAACGACGATGACAACGATAATCGCAATTCGAAAGTACCTGTCCA
>CM054142.1:56533114-56555614 GCA_028751875.1 Rapana venosa
GTCATTGGTTGGAGATCAAATGGAAATTTCATTTGTTTTGAAAATAGATATTGTGCTAGGTAATAAAGTTGTTTTTTTACTTGTCACATGGTTTAACGTGTTTTTGTTACATTTGAAAACTGGCTGTTTAATTCATCCTTCGGATGAGACTATAAATCAGGCCCTGTATGCAAAGGCATGCAGAACATCTTGCGCACACACATTATATCCTGTTCCACTTTTCGAAAGAGTAGGCCATTGTGTGCCGGTGGGAACAGATGACAAAATTTACAAAACCGCATACACACGGGGACTGGATGTAAAGAAGCACATGAGTGCTTATTCCATTATCCTCGATATTTAAAAAAAGAAAAAATAAATAAACTGTTGGCTTTTTAGACATGCTTACTACACAATGTATTGATGGCTTTCCAAACCAGGTGAGAGTCAGTAGTCATAGTTAACAACTGCTGAAAGGAATGACACTTTAATCAGCCTTGGAGGGAATTCTATTTATTCCTATGTATCCTAACTTGTTTATGTGCACCATGGTTTTTTCAGACCAGTTTCTTAAGTTTGTACCAGCCCCCATGGCGCAGTGGTTAACGGCTTGGGTTGAGTGGACCCAGAAATCAGAAAATAGACAAGAAGGTGGAAAAGGAACAAAGCAGAAACAAAGACAGTGATAGAAAAGGGGACATTTCTAGCACAGAATGTCCACAAATGTGGGGTGGGGGGTGCTATTTATACTGACAGGCCTCACGGCATCCCCACAGGGGAAACCCACGACTATATCAAAATAATTGGGTGCTTTGCCATGTTACATCTCTATTGAAATGTTCATTTTTATGTATTAAAGGTATTGCTGTCTGTGTTAAATCGGGATTTTCCCTGTTTCTTGTTGTATAGGGTGGCTTGTAATCCACATGAATTTTAATTTTCATGGAGATAATTAAGTATTGGTATCCGAACAAGCTCTTCTCCTAACAGCCTGCACTATCCATCAAGGAATTTAAAAAAAAAAAAATTTTTAAGTAACTCTGCGGCTGGGGTATGGCTACCTTATAGCGAGGTACTTTCATGTAGTTTTAAATAATCTACCCTTACATACTTCCCGGGCTGGTCCTGCTTAGACTCCACACCCTGATTCCCAGGTTGGGTAATTATGTGAGTGAGACAGAGTACACATTCTGAATGCCCTAAGGCACAAGACAGAGAAACACCCAACCCCCCACTACCACCACTGCCACCACCACCCTCCCCCAACAGCAGACGGGTGGTCTAGAGGTAACGCGCCGGCCTAGAAAGCGGTTGGAAGTGTAGCTGGGGTGCGAACCCCGTTTGGGCCCCAAAACTGTTACCCATCCGTTAGATCATGAGTGGTGGGTGGTCTGCGTACTAGTTGTTGGAATGCCACAATAGACTGAGGCCGGGAACATTACAAACAATTATTCAGCCACATAATAAAAGAACCCATGGCAACCAGAGAGTTGTCCCTGGCACACACAAAAAAATGCTGTAGAAAAAAAGTCATTTTGGTAAAGGAAACAAATGCAGTTGGCAGACAGGGGGGGGAAAAAAAGCAAGAAAGAAAAGGGTAGCCCTGCTCTTGTGGCAACGTAAATTCCCCGGGAAAGAGCAGCCCGAATTTTACACACAGAGGTACTATTTCAGCCAGCCCCTGCTTCAGCCGCCCCTCCCCCCTCTATCTCCATTGAGGGCACCCAGCTAAAGATAGTGGATGATTTCAGGTACATCGGCAGTACCATCAGCAATGATAACAACCTGGATAAAGAGATCAACGCTAGGATCTGCAAGGCCAGTCAAGCTCTTGGTCGCCTCCGCGCTCGTGTCTTGAACCAGCACAACATCCAGCTTTCCACAAAGCTCAAGGTGTACACCAGCCGCCATGGCGCAGTGGTTAGCGCCTTGGGTTACGGACTGGAAGGTCGCGGGTTCGATTCCCATAAGAGTCATAGGGATTTTTCGGACTCCGGCCGGCTCCTACCCAGAGTGAGTGTGCTGTGGGCTCAGTGGGAAGACTGGGACCACACAGTCGAGCTTCATCCACTTAACGGATGCAAATTTGAGAGTGTTGCTCAAATTACCTGACCAACACTGCAGGTGTCTGTATCTCTCGGGCCTGGTTGACGCCGGGATATATTATGATAGTAAGCATAGAGTACAGCCCTGTCAAGTAGTCTCAAAGCATATGCACTTCCACAGCAGCATAATTACGTCATCCTCATTGTCATTGATCATCATGCAATTAAAAAATTGCCTCTGATTCGGTGGTTCCAGTTGCTCTGGTCTCATGGTGACCTCAGATTCGGTTTGCACTTCTGTGCATGTGGTGAGTTTGTGTCAAAGCCTTTGGGGTTGGAGGTTTGCGAAGAACGGTCGTTGGAGGGACGTTGTGGTGGTTGCAACCTCGGGTGGGCAACTCACTCAGTCTGGCTCCGCGACTGAGCTAATACTGTCGTTAGTAGGGGGCTTAGTAGGTGGTGTCCTGCGTATGTTAGCTCAGAACAGGCACCACTGAACACCACCAAAGTGACCCAGCAGCAGTGCAGGGCCCCTCTGGCTGGTGGCCCCACGGCGGCCTGATAGTGATTGGCTCCTTGTGGACCTCCGACTCTGAGGATGAGACAGCAAATCTGGGTATGGCTGTGGCGGGGAGATTGGAGTGAGCGGCGTGGGAACAGTAGAACGGGGGACGTCACAGAAGATGAGGCAGCAAAAAAAAAAAAAAAAAAGCTCAAGGTGTACAGAGCCGTTGTCCTCACTAGCCTACTCTATGGATGCGAGACATGAACGGTGTACAAAAGACACTGGAAGCAGCTGGAGAAGTTCCACATGAGAAGCCTGCGGTCAATTATGAACATCCACTGGCAACACCGGATCACAAACCTCGAGGTCCTGGACAGAGCTGGGATGACCAGCATCGAGGCCATGATCCTGAAAGCCCAGCTTCAATGGTTGGTCACGTGATCCGGATGGACGACCAAAGGCTGCCTAAGCAGCTCATGTATGGCGAACTGACCTTGGGAAAGCGGAACCAGGGCAGACCACGCAAAAGATTCAAGGACTGCGTGAAGTCCAACATCAAACACGCTGACATCCCTCCCAAACAGCTGGAGCTGTATGCTATGGACAGACCAGGCTGGCGCGCCCTAACCATCCGGGCGCATGACAACTTCGAGATGATGTGACTGCAGCACGAGCTAGGAGAAAGGCGTCAACCACCAACCCTGACCCCCCCCCCCCCCCACCCCCCACAGTTTCCTTGCCCCCACTGCACCCGCATCTGCCTATCACGGACTGGCTTAACCAGCCATCTCCGTGCCCACATAAGACAAAGACTCAACACATGAGGACAGTCATCATCGGATCGATGGACGACCAAGAAGATATATTTATTTATTTATTTATTTATTTATTTATTTATACCACTTTAAGTCACGAGATTTCTCTGCGTGAAATTCGGGCTGCTCTCCCCGGGGAGAGCACGTCGCCACAAGAGCAGCGCCACCCCTTTTTTTTTTCTTTTTTTTTTTTTTTTTCTGCAACTTTTATTTCTTTCCCTATATATATATATATATATATTCTGCTTGTGTTTTCCCTCTGTTTACGGGAGAGAAACCAAACTGTGTTGGTGTGACGTCACACTCACCTGACGCCCAAGAGGTTTGAACATAACTATTGCCCTGTGAGGCAATGCCCCCCGCGGAAGCAGTAAGCTACTGTGTGTGTGTGTGCTGTATGTGCCAGCCGCTCGCGCTGGTGTATATGTGCGTGTGTGTGTGTGTGTTGTGTCGCCTGCCTTGTACAGAGAATGCCCACAGTTCCTAGTCAGTCCAGTTTGTGTGGTATGGTAAGACCCCAATAGCTAGTGTCCCACAGGTTGGTCAAATGTGTTTCTATATTTAGCTCTGTGTGTGTGTGTGTGTGTGGTGCGTATGGTTATAGTTTTTGCTTTTTTGGGTGTGTTTTTTTTCTTGGGAGCTTTTTTTTCCTTTTCTGTTCCACGATGAACAACAGCGCCGCCCGCGCGGCCCTCGCGGCACGCACGCGCGCGCGCGTGTGTTTGTCCGTGTGTGTGTGTGTTAGACAGGTATGTCACGAAAGGCTTCATTGACTGTTTTACTGTAGGCCATGTGGATTGAGGAGCAAAGGATCCATGCGGAACGTTTCATTCTGTGACCTGTCTTGATCAGGGCTTGGAACCAAAAACTACCCAATCCACGGGGAGAGCCCCCCCACGGGCGAGAGTAAGCCAGATTTTTTTGTTTTTGGGGGTGGGGTGGGGTGGGGGTAGGGGGTTTCTTTGTGAAAATGATTTTTGGGATTTTACACATTAGTCATGCTCTATGCCTTGTGTGTGTGTGTGTGTGTGTGTGTGTAAAATTCTATCCAGGGGCAGGACAGAGAATTTTAGAATAATAATAATAATATCTCGGTGGACATGGACAGAATTAAGAGAGAGAGCGAGAGAAAGAGAAAGAGAGACAATGACAATGACAATGACAAATTCTTTTATTTCGAGGATAATGAATAAGCACACATGTGCTTTTTTACATCCAGTCCCCGCCCGTTAGGGATACATCTTAATAATAATAACCCAATACTTATACAGAGAGAGAGAGAGACAGAGAGAGAGAGAGAGAGAGAGAGAGAGAGAGAACTCAGAGCTCTACTACACAAAGAAGAAGAAGAAGAATCACGTTTTGCTTCAGCCTAAACAAGGAAAGCACCAAAAAACGCGTCTGTCTGTATAAGCGTCTGTAGATTATGGTCAAACGCTTGGAACCTCTTCTTTCTAAAATGGCTACCAATCTCATCAGCTGGCTCCGGGGACCTATAATTATTATGCTAAACTGCCGCTTGGGCCTACCGGCCTCTTAACAAAGGAAGGTACACGTGTAAAAAACAACACACACACCAAAAAAACATGCATACACCTTTCTTCACTATCTGTATCACAACATAAACTAACCCAGGCTACATAGAATTCAAGTTGCCTACTACAAAAAGCTGTAGTAGTCTAACTTGTTATCATATTTTGAGATTTGTCTTTTTTTTTTTTGGAGGGGGGGGGGGGGGGTTGGAAGGGGAGGGGGGGATTGGAAGGGGAGGGGGGGTGGTGTTCGTTTAAAAAAATCACTAATCTGGTCATTATTAAGCAGTCAGAGAATTTGTTGGTTTAGATTGTGATATTTTGAAATTGTTATGTTAACGAACTTCTCTTCAGTGACTCGTGGTTTTAAAGCGATTTAAATGGGACTGTTAGAATGTTTTGGAATGTTGGAATGTTTGAATGAATGTATCGTTGTTTGCAGGGGGGGGGGGGGGGGGTGTGGGATAGTGTTGTGTTGTGTGTGTGTGTGTGTGCATGGGTGTATATGTGCGTGTATGCTTGCGCGCGCGTGTGTGTGTGTTTCTTTGTATCCTTGTGTGCGTTTGTTTGTTTTTGTATCCTACTTTACAAATACAATCATCCCCTTGTATCGTTTATATTTGTATCCTATTTTTTGCATCTTACTTTACAAATACAATCATCCCCTTGTATGGAGAATCATCTTGCGCACCAGTTAAAACCCGTTCCACTTTTCCGTAGAGTAGGCCACTGTGTGCCGGTGGGAACGGATGACAAAATCTACAAAACTACACACACACACGGGGAGTGGATGTTGTTGTTTTTTTTAAATGAGTGTTTATTCCATTATTCTTGAAATAAAAAATAAAATAAATCCTCGACATAAAAGAATGAAACAAAAATTGACCTCGGTTTAGAGTCTCATCCGAAGGACTTTTAGGGAGAGTGGAGTCGGCACTGATGTTAACTCCAAGGGGAAAATATCCCCCTTGAACGGGAATCGAACCCGGGTCGTCAGATTGCGAGCGCAATGTTCTAACCACTAGGCTATCCCGTCCCCCACATTACAATATTCAATCGACTTTTCGATTTGACTCGGCAGTCTCCCGTGTATAGCTAGCGCTTTCTCGCTATAATCCTGATACCTTTGAACAATGTGCTTACACACGCACACACACACGCACGCACGCACGCACACACACACGCACGCACGCACGCACACACACACACACACACACACACTGACGCAGCTTGCCTGTTGTTTTGCTGCGACGACTGCAGCCGACCACACAGCTGTTCACGTGCATTTACACACACACACAACATTTGCACACACACACACATTTACACACACACACATTTACACACACACACACATTTACACACACACACACAAACACACACACATTTAGTGATTTACACACACACACACACACACACACACAGCGAGAGAGAGAGAGAAGAAAAGAGAGAGAGAGAGAGATGAGTTCTAACAAATGCTGAAAGAACAGGCCCATCATTCTTTTTAAGGTCAGCATAGTCTATGTCAAATTTGGCAATGTTAAGCTCCCATGGAGGAATAACGCTGAAGGGCAACGTTTTGGATTCACACCTGATTTTTCAAACAGGTCAGATACACAAATATGTACACACATCTACACCCATGTATGTTCTCTCTCTCTCTCTCTCCTTCTCTCTCTCTCTCTCTCATCTCTCTCTCTCTCTCTCTCTCTCTCTCACATACACACAAACACATATACACACCCACTCACATACACACACGTGCACACACACTCACACAAATAATCGGGTGATAATCTAAGTAGTCAGGGTATGCTGATAGAGAGTCATGCCATTTTTGTTGGTACACATCTTGTATTCGTATTTGGAATTCTTTCATGAAGGATGAAGAATTACCACAATTCTGCATTGTCCAAACATAACCAAATCCGTGGGTGCATAAAATCTTTCTAACATGTGTTACCCACCTTTATTCTCCCTGCTTCATCCTGTCTACACAACATATTGTAGCATTGTCTGGGAGGAATTTCACGTTATGGCAAACCGATTACTGATCCATTCTGCTCTCAGTGTGATGGCCAACAAATTGAAGATGTTTGTCACTTTTTACTTGTATGCCCAAAAATATGCTGTATTGCGAAGAAAATGTATTCCTCTGTATTATTACAGATTTCCATCGAATCTGAAAGTGCAGCTTCTTTGTATGAACACTAAACCTAGTTTGATGTTTAAAGTTGGATTATTTCTTACTAAATGTTTAGATATCAGAAGTAAGGATGTTCACCTTACATGAAAGTATATGATTAACTGTTGTTCCTATGGGCCATATGGCCTGCAAAAACTGAATTAAAATTATTGTTATTGTTATTGTTACACTCACACAAACACACAAACACACACACACACACACACACACACACACAGAGAGAACTTGTCTAATATCACGTAATATGAAAAGACGTTAAAATAAAGAAGAAAGAGAGAGAGAGAGAGAGAGAGAGAGAGAGAGAGAGAGAGAGAGAGAGAGAGAGAGGTGTGTTGTTGTTGTTGTTGTTGTTGTGTGATACAGCTGCTGAAACATATTTTGCCTGTAGGCTAATCTCTAATGTTTCAATCATAATTTATGAAATACCGTATAGTTTCAACAACGAGGGGATACTAGTTGAACCGATGTACTCCACACAAAAAATTGCTAAAATGCTATGCAGAAAGCCTAATTCTAAACGCTATACTTTTGGATCCTTTAGCTTACCAAAATAGAGATATGTAGGCCTTAGCAGACGACATAGCCTATTGCACTCGTGCTGTTGACCTGTGAGTCTAGGACTAGGCCTACATTCCACACTGGAGGTGTTACTCAACTCTTGTCCTGGGTATGGGTGAGTGGGTGTTACTCAACTAGATAATTATCTGAGGTATGGCGAGAAGACTGGACTCTAAAGTGTGTATCGTCAGGGGGGAAATTTTTTTTATATCTTGTATTTACGGTAATGTCAGTTCATTTTCCCAGGCCTCAACTTTTCTCAACTTTGGATATGTTGTCACTGACATATTTTTTTGTGTTGTTTGGGTTTTTTTTAGAGTAGAATGCTAACACTTTATTTCCCATCTCTAGGATCTCTCCCCCCCCCCTCCCTCTTTACATCTTACATCTGTCCCTACTTTTTATCAGCCTCCTTTATCTCCATCACCTTGTCTTAGGCCTAGTGCGTCACTGTGGGGGGTGTGTGTGTGTGTGTGTGTGTGCGCGCGAATGTGCTTGAAAAACCACCCCCCAAAAATCATCGCAGAAATCTTCTCTGTCCAGTCCTTCTCTGTCCGTCTGTCCTCCCTCTCTCTCTCTCTCTCTCTCCTCTCTCTCACTTAGAGACTTCTGATCCTTTCAGTAAACCTGTGACCTAACCAGTTAAACTGTCACTGTGAAAAAAACAAAATGAATCTGAGCACTGAACAAAATAAAATCAAAAAAAAAACTGCTGTCTGTCGTCTGTCTGTCTGCTGTCTGTCCTCCTCTCCCCTCCCCTCTCTCTCCCCTCTCTTTTGTGACTGAGTGAGCATGCTGTTTTGGCTACAGTGGGACGTCCCGGTCAGTTCCCACACCACCAAGGTGTTTACACATGAGTGTAAGTCTCTCAAGTTCTGGCTCACTGGCTGTCTAGGCCACCAGCCTACCCAACCACAAAGTGTGTGTTAGGCCTATGGTTTTGTGTGGAGGCCTTCATATATTGCCCTAAACCACACTAACCTATCTGTTTACAGCTTTTGATGCCTTGCTCTACACACACCCCCGCCCCTTTCCCCCCCACCCCCTCCTCTCTTCTTCCTTCAGCCCCCAAGCCTTCTACCCTTCATAGCCTAGTATTTTTGAAACCCCTCCATGCAAATTAAGTGTCCCCATATTCAAAAGATGTAACTGGGACCAAGGCCCTGGTTAACAAAAACATCAAACCACCAACTCTCAGTTTTCCCCCCCCACTCCACCACATCCCATCCCTTGTCCACCCACCCCACCCCCCAAAATTCTACTGTCACCAAAAAACCCCATGTGACGGGGCCCCCAAAAGATATAAAAATGGACCCAAAACATTAACTTTAGATCCCTTTTCAGTCTCCCTTTGCCAGAGTATTTTCCCCAAAACCTACATGCACAATGAAAAATCAACCACCTATAGCGTTTTTGGGAATACTTGCCAAACCAAACAGCCAATTTCCTCATGAAAAAAGACCTACCCCACATCCCCACCACCCAACCCGTGAAAAAAAAAACCTTTATAAAACTAAAATACAAGTTAATGGAGACAAGAAACGATCCCCAAACCCAAACCTTTTACACAACAGGAACTGTACTTCAAGGAAACCGTGCAGAAGATGCTCAAAAAGAATTTCAACCCGAATACAATGACGACCATCTCTGCAACACAGAAGAAGCCCAGCCAAACCGTCGAGCTGTGCGTAAACCTGTCTAACCAACCTACCCCAAACCCAAACCTTCCCCCTCGCGGAATAATTCTCCAGACATCCCCCCCCACCAGGATCCTGCCCCAACCAATTGCTCCCATTGACCAGTTCACCACCCAGCCCACCACCCAGTCCCTGATTTCCACTGTGTGATGCATCACCACCCCATCCCCACCAGTTCACGCCAGCCCAGGTAACTTCAGCAGAGAGAACACAACACAACCACTTCACCAAACCACGAAAACACCACATTCACACCCTGTGCAGACGCAAGTTCTCCATCACTCAACAGAAAGCAGTCCATCTAACTTTCAGTCCAAAAACAGCACACAAAAAAACACTCATAAATCCATACTGGTGCAACACGTCTCACCATCAATTACCCCGCTCTCACCAAAAACACGTCGCTTTCCTCGTTCCTGGGGCAAACAGTTACCCAAAAAACACAACGACTGAACAAAAGATACACTCACTGTCTTGCTCAATCCAATAAAAACCACTAAAGCATTGGGTTCCCTCACCAAGATTTTTCTCAACTGCAAACAGAAAACCATACTTAAGTCAAACTCACGGAACTGAAAAAACCAACACATCAAAACACACACACACAAACACTCAACCTCACACACGCAGTTAGACAAAGAACAGGACTCCTTACTATCCATCCTTCCCTACCATCAACAGATTTTCTCTTCTCAAACCACGATAACAAAAGGGCACAAATCAATTAAAACATAAAACCTGACCAAAAGCCAACCCCACCTGACTCAACAACTTCACTAAAAAGCCATGGACAATACTGTGAACATCAACAACCAAACAGAGACTCTGGCAAACAAGCACCGACATTAAGAAGAAATCAACAACCAAGCCACAAGCAACACTGCCAACACTGTCAGCATCAACAACCAAACAGACTCTGGCAAACAAACCCGTGACAACACCGAGGAGAAAGACCCAAACCCAAATGCTTGGACAACAGCCCCTCAAAGAAAAGAAAAGACAAACTGCAATCACACACTTCTGAAGCACATCAGACTACTACCAACAACACCCTCACACCACGCCAACAACTAGCAGTACAAAGAGTACACTCCAGCACAACGAATATCATCCTGGGTGACTCAGTGACACGACACATCAAGTCAGATATTCTATATTACAAAGGCAGAAATCAAAACATCAGCATCTCAGGTCTCACATTTGATGACCTTATTCATTGGCTTCAACACATTTCCCCAACAAAAAAGTACAGCACCTCATTTTTCATACTGGAATCAACACATCAAACATACATCCATCACAGACAATAAATGGACACAACTTATCAAAATATCAAGCATGTGTTCCCCCAAGCCAGCTGCGGGCATCGCCATTATCCCCCCAAGGGGACGGCATCCTCTAAAGAAGACCATTAACTTATCTAATATGTCCCTTGCCAAAGTGAGTTCTGCAAAAACATCACGTTGCAGACCAAAACGCATAATATTTACAACCCAAACCCGTGGGGCCCCCAACGCAAAGATTTATATTCTGACCCTTTCCATCCCAGCCCCAAAGGGGGCAGACAGGTTAGCGAACAGCCTCAAAAAACCCCGGGCCCCCGACACCAACGACAGCCTCTCCTGACGACCCCAACTACAGGGCCCACTGACATACAGGGGAGGCAACCCTTCCCCCCCCGCTTCAAAAAGGGTATCAGTCCCTGGATCCCCTTTTTTCCCAACGAGGATGTCAGGACGCCAACCTACCCCTCAACCCCTGAATGACGGTGTCTGGGCCAACAGACAAACCCTCCCACATCTACGATATGTGACGACCCTACCTCCTCCCCACCGCAAAGCCCCCCCCCCTACCCAGCAGTGTCCGCCACCAGACTTCACCCCGCTCCAACTTTTCTGTATAGGCTACACTAGAAACTCTTGTTACAAATTCCACCTACCAATAATTCCACATTAAAGGGTAATGTGTATTTTTTTGGGTGGGTGGTGGGGGTGGTAGCGGTGCACCTATGTTGCACTACGTTGTGTGTGTGTGGTGTGTTGTGTTGTGTGGTGTGTGTTGGTGTGTGTGGTGTTATGTGTGAAAAAGGATATGAATGTGCGTTCATACGTGCATGCATGTGTATGAACACTTCCTTTAACCTATCATTAGTTAGAAGATCCCTAACATTTTACAAGGACTTGTTCCTGTGTTTTTTCTACCCAGGGCCTTAAATGTCAATTGGTGACATTTTAAAATTTTATATCATATATCTCTATTCTGTCGGAGACACCCCATCTATGCTGCAGTGTAAGCAAACAGTGACAGGACAAAACCATGACACTCCTACACAACCAAGCTTTCGGGAACATTTTCTGATTGTGCTCATCACTTTCTTTCTCTTTTTTTTCTTTTTTTATTTGTTCCTCCTTTTTTATTTTCCTTTTGAAATCATATTTTCCGGGAACTGTGCTGATTGAGTTGTGCTTATTATTCAATTCTGGCATATTTTATGTACGGGTGCTTTACTGTATGTGGCCTCCTTGTTGAGGGTGTTTTTGGTTCTCTGTTGTTGTAGGTTTTTTTGTTTTTTTATCTCCCCTTTTTCTCGGTAACCAACCACCCCCAACCTGGGGATTTTTTTTCTCCTCAGACTACTGTCGTACTGATTGAGTTATACCCACATTGTGCTACAGAGTGGTAATTGTTTTTAAACTCATCTTCACCCCTCCACCCCTATACCTCTATCAAGTATTCACTCCCCCCCCCCCCCCCCTCCTATTAGATTGTTCATTGCTCTTTTTTCTTTCTTCCTTTCTTCATCATTCTTGTACACATCAACACATTCCGCACAAAACTAACTTCAGTAGATGTATTCAAAAACACAATTCATGCCCTCCAAGGATGGCTTACGAATTTGCAACCAAAATTTAAACCATGCAGTCAATAAAATTGAAGATATAACAAGACTCATCACAAACCAAGGCAAACCATCTCAATACTAGTCTTTCCAAGTCAAGACTTACAGAACATATAACCAACACTACATTTCCATTCCATGATAAAATCATGTAAAAGATCCGGAAAGCCCAAAGAAACAGGTATCTTAATCTATATTAGTGATCTGGGAACGTTCAAACGCTTTTCAATCTTGAACGTTATGAAGTAGAATCCATCTGGATCGAAGTAGCTAAAAAAAGGTGCAGCACCTACTATAATGGGGTTCTGCTACGAAAATTCAGCAGAAAGAAAAAATTGATAGACGAGTTTTTACTGCATGAAAAACGTATCCTATTAGAATCTAGGGAAATTATCTTACTAAGTGATTTTAATATTGACCTACAAAAGTAAACAACCAATGGACCCAAGTTATTTAAATCATTTCCAAACCTCACCAATTAGTTACTTCACCCACAAGAGTCACATCAAATTCGAACACAATCATTGATCACATCTATGTATCAGACCCTAAAAACATCATAGAAATATGTGTCCCTGTATATAACTGTAGCGATCACTACCCAGTCTGTACCACATGGTCAAAAAAAAGGAAAAAAAATTCCCAAACCTGGTGATAAAACTATAACCTATTGTTCTTTTGCAAAATTTAATGAGCAGCTTTTCTTACTAGAATTAAGCAGTTCCATGCTCTCGGAAACATTCAATATTACTGATCCAGACCTGGCCATTGAGTTCTGGATAAAAGTTTTTACTAAAATCTATAACAAACATGCCCCATTAAAAACCATAAGGATCCAAACATGCCGCAAACCACCTTGGTTTACAAAGGACTAGAAGAAGCATGTTACTTAGAGTTTCTTAAAAGAACATAAATATTATGAGGAGGCAAAAAAATTAAGAAATGCCCTAAACTCACAGAAACGGCGAGAGAAAAGGAAAAATTTTCCAAATCTCTTTCATCCAAACAAAATTCAAAGACGTATGGAAAGCAATCAGTCAAATAACGAATAATCAATTGTCTCCAAATCTAGCGTAAATTAAAGAAATTTCTGCTGAAAAACTAAAATCACTTCATTAACATTTTTTCTAACTAATTAACAATGAAACACGAATCCAATGATCTCAAATGAACTAAAACAATACTGCCAAGAAAAGCGTATTCCATCAAAACTCCACATACCATTCATATCTGTTTCTGGTTTTATACAATTACCCGACTCACCTCAAACAATCAAGTATGCGTGGTCTTGATGGAATAAAATGGCAAATACTGAAACTCTCAGCTCTAGTTATTACAGACACTCTGACACATATCTATAACCTTTGTCCTTCATAAGAACTAATTTCCCCAACGCTTTCAAAAAAATGCTAAGGTGATTCCGACCACAATCTGGAGACACTTCCGATCCCTCAAATTATAGGCCAATCTCTATTTTATCTTACCTTTCAAACCCATGAAAAACATATGAATAACACATAGTCCATCATAATAGATATTAACAACTTACTTCACCCCCAAAACATCTGATTTAGAAAAAGTCACTCGTGCCATACGGGATTGAATATCTTGTAGACAATTGGCTGTCCAAACCCTTATGACAATAAATTTGTGGAGTATTATTTTTAGATTTCAAAAAAGCATTTGATACAAATTTACCGCAGACCTTCTCATTAAAAAGCAGACTTATATAATCCTCTACAAATACTCTTGAACTTCTTGCTTTTTATCTTGCAAACAGGCAACAGTTGTTTCAATAGCTACTCCACATCCACACTAAAACCCATTCATTATGGAGTACCACAGGGATCCATCTTTGGACCAATTATCTTTTCATTATACATAAAAGACCTCCCTACTCCATATCAAATCTAAATGCGAACTTTTTGCTGACGACACAACCATACATACAAGCCATACTGACATTAACTCTCTTGCAAAGACATTGCAAAAAACACTGATGACTTTTCAAATGGACTGAACTAAACACAATGTCTATCACCCCAAAAAAACCAAAATGGGTGTTTATCACTACCAACAAAAGCAACAAAATCTATCTCATAAATTTTTCTCCAATCCAATTTAAAAGGAAACAATCGAACAACCCTCACCACAAAGTTCTAAAGGGGTAACAATTGAGAAAATCTCAGCTGGTAACCATCACATATCCCAAACTGTGCAAATACATGTCTCAAAGAGTATTACCAATTGACTAAATAAAACATTTTCTTGACTTTCATTCAAAAAAAACTATTCTTTCAAGCTAAAATACAATCTTCAATAGATTAAGCTTCAACCCTGTGGATTCTGCTAGTGCAAACACTATGAAACAAATTTTTAAGTCTGTATAAACGTGCTTCTTAAACTGGTTCTTCTGAAAAAGACTTACCTACTAGAAAATGGGTTATACTCTGTTAAATATTCTTCCCCTACACCAAAGACTAAGATTAACAAAGGCATCATGATGTTTAAATAATGACAGGAACTTTTCCCTCATCCTTAAAAGACAAGTTCCCAATAATCATTTTCCCGAAATACTGCAAAGCCGAGTGTCCCAATCCCAAGAAAGATTTGTTCAAACTAAACTTTACTCTACTCAGGCCCGTGCTGTGGACTCCCTTCCTGACTCATTTTGACAACACCAATCATTAATCTTCAAAAGTCATTTTTTCATCCACTTGATCATCAAAAATAAAATCCACACTTGATCTGTTGGAAACAAAGTAAATATATCCTCCCTTATATTATACCAAATTATCCCTCTCCCCTCCCCCTCTCTCCTCTCTCTCCTCTCTCCCCCTCTCCCCTCCTCTCTCTCTCTCTCTCTTCTCTCTCCTCTCTTCTCTCAAACTTCTTCCCACCCACCATGTATTATGCCTAAGGCCCGAATACATTAATTTCTGATTTCCCGGTTCTCTCTCCTCTCTCTCTCTCCCCTCTCTCTTCTCTCTCTCTCTCTCTCTCTCTCACTCTCTTGTATAATTGTGAATGTTTTACTTGTATTATCGCTATTGTTTATTGACAAAATGACTTTTTACTGGTTTGTTCTCCTTTATTTTTTATGGAGTTCTGCTTTGTTTGGCTCTGTTTTTTGGTTTTGGGGTGTTGTTGTTCTTGTTTTTGGGTTTTTGTTGAGGAGGAACTTTCTCGTGTCAACCTTTTTCCCCTTTTGTTGTTGCCGCTTTGTTTGCTCTTGTTCGTGCTATTTTTTCGTTTTTTGTTTTTCCTGGTTTTGCTTTCTTCCTACTTGTACTACTTTTCTTTTCTTTTTTTTCTCCGGTGATTTTTGTGGGTTTTTTGTGTAATTTTTTTTCCGTATACTGTGTAAGGATTGCTATGGCTTATTTTTTTTATTACATATATTCCTTAAGGCGGGAAATGATGTAAAAATGCACATGGGGGCTTATTCATTATCCTCGAATAAAGAATTTTCATTGTCATTTTCTCTCTCTCTCTCTCTCTCTTCTCTCTCTCTCTTCTCTCCTTCTCTCTTTTCTATCTCCTCTCTCTTCTCTCTCTCTTCTCTCTTCTCTCTAAATCTGAAACCATAACAGGTGGGTGCAATTTAGTGTAGTGTTAGTCTAATGTAGTGTTTGGTAGTGTAGTTAGTGTATGTATGTAGTGTAGTGTTTTGTGTGTGTGTGTGTGTGTGGTGGGTGTGTGTGTGTGGGGTTGTGTAACATCGATCAATCTATTTTGCCAACGTTACCTGGTGGCGCGAAGGGTCCCAATGCCCAACGCCGTATACAATTTCTTGACAAGAATCCCAAAGCTATACCAAAATCCTTTCTTCTTTTTCTCCTTCTTCTTCTCTTTTTCTTTTTCTTCTCTTCTTCTTCTTCATCATCATCATCATCATCATCATCCCTCATCATCTCATCATCATCTTCTTTTTCTCCCTTTTTCCCCTTCCTCCTCCTCCTCCTCCTCCTCCTCTCTTCTCCCTTCTCTTCTCCTCCTCCTCCTCCTCCTCCTCCTCCTCCTCCTCCTCCTCCTCCTCCTCCATCATCATCATCATCATCATCATCATCATCATCATCATCATCATCATCATCTCTTCTCTTCTTCTCTTCTCTTCTTCTTCTTCCTACTACTACTACTACTACTACTACTACTACTACTACTACTGCTACGACTACGACGACTACGACTACTACTACTACTACTACACTACTACTGTTGTTATTATTGTTATTATCATCATCATTATCATTATTATTACTGTTATTAATATTATTACTATCATATATTATCATCATCATTTTTTTCCCATATGACTTCTTTTTGCAAGATATAGCACTATATAAATTCCATTTATTATTATCATCATCATCGTCGTCGTCATCATCATCATTATTATTATTATCATTATCATTATTATTATCATTATTATTATCATCGTCATTATTAACCATTCCCAACACGCAGTTTTTATTAACATTACGACAGCGTACCAGGAAATTTTTGTTGTTGTTTTTGGTTTGGGTTTTTTTAACACTTCCACATCTGTACTTCTTTTTCCTCTACATTTTTTGTCCTTTTCTCTTTGTACAAAACTAGCACGAAAGTCACGTTGGATGGATGACAAATTAATAAGATAATTTGAAAAAAAAAAGGAAGCACACACAATCAGGGTGACCAACGACATAACTCGTACCAGCATGACACGTTTTCACTCATATAACAAAGGACAATAGTTGCTGTCTTGAGTGTTTGGACAAATTTTTTTTTTTTTATCTTTTATCTTATTCTTTTATATCGAGGATAATGGAATCAGCACTTATGGGCTTTTTTTTTTATTATTGCATCCAGTCCCCGTGTGTATGCGGTTTTGTAACTTTTGTCATCTGTTCCCACCGGCACACAATGACCACCTACTCTTACGAAAAGCGGAACAGGATTTAACGTGTGCGCAAGATGTTCTGCGTGCGTCCACACACGGGGCCTCGGTTTATAGTCTCATCCGAAGGACTTTTGGGGAGGTTAACTCCCGGGGAAAATATACCCTTGAACGGGAATCGAACCCGGGTCGTCAGATTGCGAGCGCAATGTTCTAACCACTAGGCTATCCCGTCCCCCAAAGAAGAAAGAAGAAGACTTTTTTTTGTTTTACATAGTCATGGATATTGCTTCATGAATGCATTGGGGAAAGGATAAAAGAGTTCAGATTTTTTAAAAATGGTTGTTTGACATTGTGGCCTGACTGTTTCGTAAAGTCTATGTCTGCGTTTTTGTTTTGTTTTTAAATTTTTAGGACATGATTTGGATGGGGGGGGGGGGGGGAGAGGTTGCAAGGGCAGACAAATGTGCTTCGACAAATTGCCATGAACCCTTTTGTGAGAGTGTTTTAACCTATCTATGCCGGGTTGTTTTGTTGTTGTTTTTCTTTTAATGGGCAGAAATTAGGCTAGTTTTACAATTGTAAAAGACTTTAGGGGACGGGATAACTTTAGTGGTCAGAGCACAGGCTTTCCCCAAAGTTAAGGTTAGGAGGCGTTTAGCGTGGTTACCAAGTGGATTGGGGTACCGCTTGCGTACCTTGGCTTCAGTACAGTCCTCACTCCCCCCCCCCCCCCCCACCTCATTAGACCATCATTTGTGGTCTGGTACTATGTTTAGGTGAACAATAAACAGGTCCCGTGTTATCTACAAGAATCTTACGTTCGTAAAAGCCCCGCGACAAGAGAGTTGTCCCTGGCAGAATCCTGTAGGAAAAAGCTACTCTGAATGGGAAACAAAATCGATACAGCTGCAGACAGAAAAAGCAGGGGGGAAAATGGGTGGCGCTGCTCTTGTGGCGACGTGCTCTCTCCCCGGGGAGAGTGTGGTATTTTTCCCCCGGAAGAGTAGGCCATTCTGTGCCGGTAGGAATGGATGACAACATTCACAAAACTGCACGGGGACTATTTGTAAAAATTTAAAAAAAAGCACGCGTGTGCTTATTCCATTATCCTCGAATTAAAAGAATAAAATATAGTAAAGAGAGCAGCCCGAATTACAGGCAGAGAAACCTGTCGTGACTTAGCCGTATACATTTTTTTTAAAGGCGTAGTGGATGAGTATTGATGCTTTTGATGAGTATCGATCAGCATTTTCATATCTCCCCCCCCTCTCTCTCTCTCTGTCTCTCTGTCTCTGTCTTTCTCTCTCCCCCCCCCCCCCCCCCCCCCCCCCCCCCCCCCCCTTTTTTTTTTTTTTTTTTTTTTTTTTTTTTTTTTTTTTTTTTTTTTTTTTTTTTTTTTTTTTTTTTTTTTTGGGGGGGGGGGGGGGTTCGTCTTTGGGGGTGTGGGTGTTTTTTTGGTTGTGTTATGGGTTTGGTGTGTGTTTCATTTTGCCAGGGTTCCAATTTCATTTTTGTGTGTGTGGTTTTTTTGTTTGTGGGGGGTGGTTAATTTTTTTTAAAACATTTTGTTTCAGTCCCCAGATCTCATTTTTTTGTGTGTTTGGGGTTAGGCGTTTTGGGAATAAATTTTTTAAAAGTTCTTTTGGGGGTTTGTGTTTTGCTGTTTTCATTTTTAGTCTCCTCTCTTTGTTTTTGTGTTTGGTTTGGGTTTATGTTTTTTTGTCGTGCCCAATCTCTTGGGGGTTTTTGTTTTGCTTTTTTTCACTTTTTCATGCTCCAACCATTGTGTTTTTTTGTAGTCGTTGGGGTAAATCACTTTTGTTCATGCCCCAGACTCATTTGTGGTGTGTTTTTGTATGTCTTTTGGAATCACTTTTTTCATGCCCCAGATCTCATTTTGTGTGTGTTTTTGTGTTAGTCCCGGTGGTGAATCACTTTTTTTAGTGCCCAGTCTCATTGTTAGTTTTTGTGTGTAGTGGTTAGGGCGGTAGTGTTTCATTTTTTCGTGCCCCAAGATCTCATTGTGTATGTTTTTATGTGTGTTATGTGCTGTTGTAAATCCTTTTTTGTTCAATGCTCCAACTCTTTTGGGGGTTTGTTGGTTTTGGTGTGTATTGCGGTGGTGAACATTTTTTGCGTGCTCCGACCTTTGGTAGTGTGGGTGTATTGCTGGTGTGAATCATTTTTGTTCAGTGCTCCAATCCCTTTTTTGTGTGTGTGTGTTTTGTGTGTGGTGGTTACGTTATGTGAATCAATTTTGTTGATGCTCCAAATTCATTTTTATGTGTTTTTTAGTGATGTGTTGTCGTGTTTTTAAAAAAGTTTCCCGGGGGTTTCCAGATCTCATTTTTTTGTGTGGTGTATTGCCTGTGTTAATCATTTTTGTTCAGTCCCAGACTCATTGTGTATGTTGTTTTTTTAGTTTGTATTGCGTGTATGTAATCCTTTTTTTTCGTGCTCCATTCTCTTGGTAGTTTGTTTTGCTGTGTGAAAATCATTTTTGCTCATGCCCAATCCATTTTGTGTTGTGTTTTGTGTATTGCGGTGGTGAACACTTTGTTCAGTGCCCAATCTCATTTTGTGTTGTGGGGTTTTGTGTGTATGTGCGCGTGGTGAATCACTTTTTTTTAGTGCTCCAGATCTCATTTGTTTTGGGGTTTTGTGTGATTTGTTTTGTCGGTAGGTGAATCCTTTTGTTCGTGCTCCAATCTCTTTGTATGTTTGTATGTGTTGTATGTCGTGTGTGTAAATCACTTTTTTTTCAGTGCCCCAAATCTCATTTTTGTGTTGTGTGTTTGTGTGGGGGTTGTTAAATCACTTTCGTTTATGCCCAATCTCATGTGTATGTTTTTTTGTGTGTATGGTGTTGAATCACTTTTTTCATGCCCCAAATTTCCCCCTTTGAAACGTTGTTTGTGTGTATTATGTATTAGTGCTGTGTGTGAATCACTTTTTTTAGTGTCCAGACCCCATTTTGTTGTGGTTTTTACGGTAGTGAATCAATTTTGTTGAGTGCCCAGATCCATTGTGTATGTGTTTATGTGTATGTGTGTATTTCGTGGGTGAACAATGTTTGCCAGGGTTCCAATCTCTTTTTGGGTGGTGTGTGTTATGCCTGGGGTTGAATCCTTTGTTCAGTGCTCCAATCTCTTGTGTATGGTTTTGTGTATAATTTGTACGTCGTATTAATCACTTTTTTTCTGCCCAATCCATTGTGTATGTGTGTGTATGTGCGTGTGTGAAATCTTTTTTGTTCGCTCCAGAGCTCATTTTGTTGTGTGTTTTGTTTGTGTGTATTGCTTGGTGAATCATTTTCGTTTTTTTTTCAGATCTCATTTTGTGTGTGTTTTGTTTATGTGCGGGGTAATCATTTTTGTTATGCTCCAATCTCATTGTGTATGTGGTTGTTGTATGTTGTAGTGCGTGTGTGGAATCACTTTTTTTAGTGCTCCAACCCCATTTTGTTGTGTGGTGTTGTGTGTTGGGTTGGTGTTTTGGGGGTGTTGGAATCAATTTTTTTGGGCCCCCAGAACCCTTTGGGGTGTTTCGTGTGTGTGAATCAATTTTGTTGAGTGCTCAAGATCTCTTTTTGTTTATGTGGTATATCGTGTGTGTGAATCAATTTTTGTTGAGTGCTCCATTCATTTTGTGGTGTGTGTGTAGTGGTAAACTGTGTTGAATAAAATTTTTTTGATGCTCCAGATCTCATTGTGGGTAGCGTGTTTTGGAACCCATATTTGTTGATTTCTCAGATCCTTTTTGTGTGTAGGTGTAAGGGCGGTTGTAATCATTTTTGTTAGTGCTCCAGATTCATTTGGGTATGGTGTTTGTGCTGATTAAATCACTTTTGTTCATGCCCAACCCATTGGTTGTGTTGATTGTTTTGGTGCATGGTATGACTGTTTAATCACTATTTTTTCAGTCTCCAATCTCATTGGTATGTTTTGGGTGTTGTGGTTTGTGGTGTATGTGCGTGGTTAATCATTTTTTTTCCTCTCCAGATCTCATTTAGGGTTTTGGGGGTTTATTGTGTGTGTAGCGTGAAATTTAAATCATTTTTGTTCAGTCCCAGTTCTCATTTTGTGTGTGGTATGTTGTATATGCGTGGGGGAAATCACTTTTTTCAGTCCCAGATCTCATTTTTGTGTGTGTGTGGTGTGGGGTTGTGGGGTTGTGTGGTGTGTGGTGTTGGTGTTGGTATGTGTGTATATATGGTGTGTGTGAAAAATTTTTGGCCGGGGCCCAGCTCTCAGGTATGTGTGGCGGTGTGTGGCGCCGTGTGTGGTGTGTTTTTGTGTGTGTGTGTGTGTAAAATACAGCCCCAAAACCCACAGGGAAACTGTCGAACCGCAATACGGGATCCCCCAGTGCCCTTAACTGAGCGCCCTTCCCTTATTCAAACGGGGGGCAGAGGGGTACTCTGAAGGCTCATGGGATAACTAAAACCCGGGGCCCCGGTGCAACGCATCGAACATCTTGCCAACTTTTAAAACCTGTTCCGCTTTTGAAAGAGTAGGGCCCTTGTGTGCCGGTGGGAAAAGATGACAAAATTAAAAAAAACCGCATACCACCAAAAAAACGTTTTTTTGTAGCTTTCAAAATTTAGCGCATATAAAACCTACATTTTATTATTTTATTTTTATTATATCTCCACCTCAGTGCGTCCCCAAAACTTTTTTAAAAAATTGTTTGTTCAGTTTTATTTTTTTTACTTTTTGTTATTTTGTTTTTACATTGCACAGTTAAAGGAACCAAAAAATAAAACTATTTAAGAGAAAAAAGATGAAAAGAGAGAGAGAGAAGAGAGAGAGAAGAGAGAGAGAGAGAGAGAAGAGAGAGAGAGAAAAGATACGGGATGCAGACAAAGAGAAAAAGGAAGCCTGACGGGAGCGCTGACGGAGAGGTCCCAAAAGGGCACAAACTCAACACAGGGATGACAGTAGGGTTGCATACATTTTTGCACAAAAGAGAATCAGGGTTTGTCTTGTTTTTACCATTTTTGACTATGCAATCCTTTTTTCAACAGAAGGCCTCCATTTGGGGGCCCTGGACAAAATTGATTTTCCAAAAGCGACTGTTTTGACTACCCGCTATCAAAAAGAGGTTGACTGGAACCCTAATAAGAACTTATGTGTAAAATTCTACAAAATATATTTCCCCGTAAATAAAATTTTCTTTAACTTTATAAAACATAAGTATAGGCTATTTTATTCAATTTACAAGAAAATGTATTGTTTGGCCAGTAGCAGAATAAAATAAAAATGGTCATCAATACTTATATTTCTGTCACATCCGAGTATAGCCAGACACTCTGTTATAATCAGATTGAGCACATTCTGACATGTTTCATTCATTACTTCAGTAAGTGCCTGCCAAAAACTC
>CM054142.1:56565614-56578114 GCA_028751875.1 Rapana venosa
TTTTTTTAATCTGTTGTCCTTGATGATTTTGAATTAATTAGCAATTGATTTTGAAGTAGAAATTGGCACGTCAGTCTTTCTATGGAAATTCATATAGATACAACACTAGTAGTAGGCATCCACAGTCTCGGAAGACATTTTTATTTTAAATTTGATTTTCATACCACTTTAAGTCACGGCAGATTTCTCTGCGTGAAATTCGGGCTGCTCTACCCCTGGGGAGAACGTGTCGCCACAAGAGCAGCGCCACCCTTTTTTTTTTTTTCACCCTGTCTGCAACTGTATTTGTTTCCCTACCAGAGTAGCTTTTTGTTCCTACAGAATTTTGCCAGGGACAACTCTCTTGTTGCCGTGGATTCTTTTACGTGCGCTTAAAAAAAAAAAAGATATGTAACACACGGGACTTCGGTTTATCGACTCATTCAAACGACTAGCACCCAGACTACCACTCATGGTCTAATGAGGGAGAGGAGAGGGGAGTTTGGGTCCCAAACGGGGATCAAACCACCGCACACTTCCGACCCGGACTTTTCCGCTTTCGGCTACACACCGGTATTAATTTTGGGGTCAAGTAGTATCTTGTATAGAGTGCGAGTGGAAAAAACTGTTGGTGATTTTCACAGATTTTTTAAAGCATGAAATGATGCACTGTGCACTTGTTTTTTGGATTGAGGACATAGAGCAATACGAGGTAGTCACGAGAAAGTTGGAAATAACCATCAAATGAGGTTTGCCTGTATTCCTACAGCGTTGACCCCGCGCATGCATATTGCGGTAAGGAAGCTAGCAGACGACAAAGGACTGAGGGGGTACAGTGTTTGCTGAAAAATTTAAAAAATTTCAAACCTACCAAATTTGTTCAAAATCACATGAGTTTTGAGTCAGAGGCTAGTCTTTCACAAAAAGTGGTTTTTATTTCTGTGGATGCCTTAGTACGTGCGGTATGAATATAAAAGCTACATAGAAAAACAGAAGGAAAAGAGTGATTTTTTAATACCGGTGTGTATCCTTCTAGGCAGGCGCGTTACCTCTAGACCACCGAGCCACTATGGAGTTGCGCTCTAGGTGTTTTTTATTCGTGAACAGCGTCGGGTGTGGCTGGCTTGTCTGACACGTGAATAACTACATTAAACCACAACAAACTGTATAGCGAGCAAGTCGTGTCATTTAAAAAAAATTTTTTTTTACATCTCTATGTATTTTCTGTTCATTTTTGTTTTGAACCATTTTTGCCACGTTTGTTTTTATCCAAAGTTGATTTATTCGTTTATATGTTGCATGCCTCTTGAAGTTTTTAAAAAAATATTATTTCATTCAACGTTAAAAAAAAAGACGTGGTAATGATATAAAATCACTTTTTTGGGGGTAGGGGGGGGGGGGGGGGGTAGGGAGTCTTTTATACTTCTTTGTCGAACACTCAGGTCACAACTATTGTTGTCTGTCATGTGAGCAAAAAATGAAAGCGTTGCGCTGCCGTTAAGCGCCTGACAAGTCAGGCTCGGCACATTCGACTTAGCGAGGAAGCGATTTGTGCTCTTCATTTTGGAGCGAATTTGTGTTGTGTTAGTATTTTTCACACGCCCACATCCGCAAGTTGTGGTTTTGTTAAATTTCATGTACCCCCTGGGGATAGGGGGATAGGGGTGGTTCTTGAAATAAAATCTTAAAATCTTGAATCTTGTTAGTTGTTAAGTCCTTCTCGAAATATAATAAAAAGGCAGGAGAGTGGACCAAAAAAGTGCAGAAAACAGACAAGAAGGAGGTGACAGGAAGAAAAGGAACAAGGCAGAGAGAAAGAGAGGGATAGAAAAGAGGGGGGTTTTCTAACACGGAATTCCCCAGAAGGTGGGGGATTAATTTTTAGGCTGAATACAAACGCTTTGATTTGTTTTGAGTAGAAGAGATAGCGCTGTCTGAATTCCATTAACGACCATTATTATTATTATTGTTATTATTATTATTATTACTACTACTATTTTTGTTGTTGTTGTTGTTATTGTCATTGTTATGGTTACCATTATCATTACTATTACTATTACTAGTATTGTTGTTATTATTATTGTTGTTATTATTATTATTATTGTTGTTATTATTATTATTATATTATTATTATTATTATTAGAACACAAGAATTTCTCTTCATTTATCAAGTCTCTTGTCATTAGCATAGAGTTTTTTATTTGGGGTTTTTTTTTGCTTTCAAACAGCACAATTTTTTTTTTGCTGCTGTAAAGACTATAATGGGGGACGGGATAGCTCAGTGGTCGGAGCACTCGCTTTCCTCCAGCCAAGTTAAGCAGCGTCGAGCCTGGTTACCAGTTGGATGGGTGACCGTTTGCGCGCCTTGGCTTCAGTACAGTTCCCCCAGTTCATCCAGCTGTAAATGGGTACCTGCTCTCTTTAGGGTCAGGGAAGGTAAAGCAGCGAGGGAGAGGAGATGGGCGCCGCCCTCACTATGCTGGCCCCTAGAGAAGTGAGGTCTCTGACGCCTCGCTCCCCTACGACCTTATAGGTTATGGGACTCCTTTACCTTTACCCTTAAAGACTATAATCACAGTTGGTTTTTTTTCTCAGGCTTAGTGGTAAGGTGATAAGTCTCAAGTTGTTCAGGCTCGCGTGACACTACAACAAAACGCTAAGGTCACACCCCGTGAGCATTCTGTTAAGCGTAGGGGTTAGTTACATAGCCAAGTGCCACCCATCTAGAATGTTCTGCACAATGGAGTAAAATGGTGGATTTTACACATACACACACACACACACACACACACGCATACACACACATACACACACACGCACATACACACACACGCAGTAAAAAATATTCTTTACACAATTGGATTCAAACATGTCTGGACGAACCAAAGTACTCTTGGTGTTCATCGGTTGAGTTATGCTGTTCAAAAGAAAGCTTGAAGACATGTATAAAACATTTTGGATCTACCAGAAGAAAGAGTTTGCAAAACAAAAATGTTACGATTTTGCTACCAAAGAATACAAACTGGAACCATACTTAATAAACTATGAAAACAAAAGTCATAAGAAGACGTATTGTAAATTTCGCACAAGCTGTCACAATTTAATGATAAAGAAAGGGAGGCACCAAAATATATCTAGAGAGGACAGAAAATGTAGATATTATAACAAGATAGAAGATGAATTTCATTTACTTATGAATGTATCTTATATGATGAACTCAGAAACAATTTGTTATTAAAAATTACAGCCAAAGACAAAAAACGTAACATTTGTATAGATAAATTAAGTGACATAATCACAGTTGATATGTATCAAGCAGATATCGTCAAATATGTGTATGAATGTTTTAAGAAAAGAGAAACTGAGAAGTAAAATGCAACATGCTTTAGTGTACATCAATTTGAGCCAAAGAGATTATTATAACTGATGTTTGCTTGTTTTGTTGTTGTGTTAAATAAGTCTACTTGACTTAAATGGCAATAAAATATTCTGAATGTGAATCTGAATCTGAATCTGAATCTCTCTCTCACACACACACACATACACATACACACACACACACACACACACACACACACACACACACACACACACACACACACACACACACACACACACATGTATATGTGGTAATTTTTATTTTCAATGTATTTCCTTATCGATTCTTTCCTCTTTTTTTACTGGTTTAATTTAATGGTAAATGATGCAATAATGTAGTGTCTTAGTATAATCATTACCAAATTTGTTCTTAGATAGATGGCTTGATGAAAAAAAGCAAATGCATTGCTTATTCAATGTACCATCTGGAAATAAACTTTGACTTGACCTGACACACACACACACAAGCCTCATAAAGCACACGAACCAACTTGAGCAAATAATATGGAAGCAAGGGAAGGACCCGAGCAGTACAACTGTCAACATTGTAAAATACACATCCAATACATGGCCGGTTGGAAGGTGACAGCAAGACCGAGCATGAAGTATCCATCAACAAAGAAGATCATCGATCATGTGTGTGTGTGTGTGTGTGTGTGTGTGTGTGTGTGTGTGTGTGTGTGTGTGTGTGTGTAAATGTGTGAGTGCGTGTATGTATGTGTGTGTTTTTGTGAGTGTATGTGTGTGTGTAGGAGTGTGTGTGTGAGGGTGTGTGACTGTGGTGTAAATGTGTGTACGTGTGTGCGTGCGTGTGTGTGTGTGTGTTGTTGTTGTTATCTTCAATTTAACGTCTGTTCACTCTAAGAGATATTAGACGAGGGAAGTAGAAAGTGTAAAAGGAATTTAAAGAAGGGAGAAGAAGGAGTGGAAGGAGAAAGGATTAAGAAATAGCATCCGTGTTGGGTGTTTTTTTTTAGAAAAAGAAAAAAATAACAACAACAACAACAACAAAACCCAACAACTCACCTAGAAAAGTAATAATGATAATACTCTTAAACAGGGGCAAACTTTAAACCCAACAACGTAGAAAAATGAAATAACAATAATGTAACTACAATAAATATTCGAGTGGACTATGCAATAAACATCTAGCAGTGGCAAAAGGCTAACTTTGAATTTTGAAATACATTTTCCAAAGACTGTTCAGAAAATGTAGGTAAAAAAGGTTTTACAATAGGGCACTCAAATATGATATGAGTATTGGAAATATGATCTCCACATGGACATCTGACATGTTTACAACATTTTGTAAGGAATGCATTTAACTTCATTCTAAAATATAGTGAATGAACCCTGTTCTTTTTGTTGGGTACCTTCTCACTATGGAATGTTTTCAAATGAGTGGGCTGACAGAGCTGCAAAAAAGGGGACAAGACATGATATGGAATCGATAGAACTGGATGTTCCCGTATCTATACAGGAGGGATACCGTATATTAGTACAAATTTCATCGGGTAAGTTTAAATAGCAGGAATAGCAGGATCAGAAAAAGAGCTTGCCAGCCTAACAGAACACTTGATTAAGGCCTCCAAAACATACGGCATGGAAATCAGTGCAGAGAAGACCAAACTGATGACTAATAACGCCAACGGCATTAGCACTGATATCAGGGTTAATGACCAGAAGCTGGAAACAGTTCAAAACTTCAAGTACCTGGGAGCCATTGTATCAGACCAGGGATCCAAGCCAGAAGTAGTATGCAGAACTGCACAGACAATAACAGCACTGTCAAAACTAAACACCATCTGGAGAGATAAAAATATCTCACTTATCTCCAAGATCAGACTAATGCGCTCCCTTGTCATATCCATATTTCTGTATGCCTGTGAATCATGGACCCTGACTGCAGATTTGGAGAGAAGAGTACAGGCGGTGGAGATGAGATGCTTTCGGAGACTCCTTGGCATCTCCTACAAAGACCACATAAACAACGAAAGCGTGCATAACAGAATCCGGCAAACCATTGGACCCTATGAGAACCTTCTAATGATCGTGAAAAAAACGTAAACTTAAATGGTATGGGCATGTCACAAGATCCAAAGGACTTGCAAAGACAGTTCTACAAGGCACTGTCCAGGGAGGAAGAAGAAGAGGCAGACCAAGGAAGAGCTGGGAGGATAACATCAGCGAATGGACAGGCCTAGAACTCAACAAAACCCTGAGAAAGGCAGAACAGAGAGAGGAATGGAGGGAACTGGTTGTTGAGTCTTTGAGGGTGCCCCCACGGTCGTCAGACTACGGGACAGATAGATAGAAGTTTAAAGAATCTGGTCAATTCAAGGAACGATATTTAAAAAATTGCCGGACCACTACCCATATTTTTTGTTATATGGCTCCTTCTCAAAGATATTCGCGTTTTATAACCGTGTGTGTGTGTGTGTGTGTGTGTGTGTGTGTGTGTGTGTGTGTGTGTGTGTGTGTGGTGAGGGTGTGAGGGTGTGAGGGTGTGTGTGAAGGTGTGAGTGTGTGTGTGAGGGTGTGTGTGTATGAGTGTGTGTGTGTGTTTGAAGTGAAGTCAAGTCAAATGATCTTTGTTGAGGGTAAAAGAGTAAGCTTACAAGCATTTTTTCATCCTGCCCTCAAACTTACACATAAACACACTCACAAACACAAAAACACAAACACACACACACACACACACACACACAATATATATATATATATATATATATATATATATATATATATATATATATATAAACTCTTACACACACAAACACACACACGCACACACACAACACACACAAAACACACACACACACACACACTACACACACACTACACACACAACACACACAAACACACACAACACACACACAACATACACACACAAACACACACACCATACACACACACAAACTCACACACACACATGTGTGTGGAGTCTGCACTGATGTTAACTCCAGGGGAAAATATCCCCCTTGAACGGGAATCGAACCCGGGTCGTCAGATTGCCAGGGCAATATTCTAACCACTAGGCTATTCCGTCCCCGTGTGTGCGTGCGTGCGTGCGTGCGTGCGTGTGTGTGTGTGTGTGTGTGTGTGTGTGTGTGTGTGTTTAAATGTGTGTGTGCGTGCGTGCATGCATGCGTGCGTGCGTGCGTAAGTGTGTGTGTGTGTGTGTGTGTATGTCTGTTCCCACCGGCACACAATGGCCTACTCTTACGTAAAGTGTGTGTGTGTGTGTGTGTGTGTGTATGTGTATGAGTGTGTGTGTGTGTGTGTGTGCGTGCGTGCATGCGTGCGTAAGTGTGTGTGTGTCTGTCTGTCTGTGTCTGTTTCTGTGTCTGTAAGTGTGTAGGTGTGTTTCTTTTGTATGCTAGGTTGTACGTTCTAGCTAGTACCAGTTTACCTCCCCCCTCCCCCCCCCCCCCCACCTACCTTGCCCCCCCCCCCCCCCCCATCCCACCCCCCCCCAACCCCACTTCTCTACACTAGTTTTTTTCTTTTCTTCCTCCACCTCTCCTCCCCTCTCCCTCTTCCCTTTTCCTCTGCTTCCCTGCCACTACCCCCCCCCCCCCACCCACCCCACCCCCCCACCACTCTGCCACCACCACCACCACCACTCCACAACCCCCCCCCCCCCTCTTCCTTTATGCAGTAATCAAACGAAAAAGCCAGCAGAGTAATGTTGCGTGCTTTCCATCTCTCTTTGTTGGAGACTTAGCGGGCTTTTGTCAGTCTTGTTTTGGTTTGTTTTAAAAACTTCTTTCTTCTTGGTTGTAGTCATCGTACGAACGAACGAACGAACGCTCGCTCAGACAGCAACTATTGTTGTCTGGCTGGCTGTCTGTCTGTCTGTCTGTCATATGAGCGAAACTGCTTCGCTTTGCGCTGCTTCGCGTTGTGTTGCGCTGCCCTTAGGCCCCAGTCAAGTCAGACCCCGCGTTCCTTACTTCGGTCTGGGAGAGGATTGTTAGTTTTGAAAAGTCTTTGTGGAGGGAAAACCAAAAAAAAAGCACACACCAAAAAACAAAAACAAAAAGAGGCGGGAGAATGAACAACGAAGACATACACAAAACACGGAAAAACACGGACAGTCAGACAAGACAGACAGGCAGGCAGACAGACAGGCAGATAGACAGGCAGACAGACAGACAGGCAGACAGGCAGGCAGACAGACAGACAGGCAGAGAGAGAGAGAGAGAGAGAGAGAGAGAGAGAGAGAGAGAGAGAGAGAGATTGATTCTTTTATTTCGAGGATAATGGAATAAGCACTCATGTGCTTTTTTCCTTTACACCCAGTCCCCGTGTGTATGCAGTTTTGTCAATTTTGTCATCCGTTCCCACCGGCTCGCAATGGCCAACTTTTCCGAAAAGCGGAACGGGTTTTAACGTGTGCGCAAGATGTTCTGCGTGCGTGCGTTCGCACACGGGACCTCGGTTTACAGTCTCATCCGAAGGACTTTTTGGGGAGTGCGGAGTCTGCACTGATGTTAACTCCATGGGGGGGGGGGGGGGGGGGGGGGGAGAGACAGACAGACAGAGAGAGTGCACCAAGATTCACCAATGGTGAGATTTTGAATATTATAATAATAATAATAATAATAATAATAATGTATGGAATTTATATAGCGCTGAATCTTGTAAAGCAACAAATCAAAGCGCTCCGATTTTTTTTCTTTAATGCCTGTGTATGCGTTTTTAAAAAAAATTGTCATCTATTCCCACCGGCACACAATGACCTACTCTTTCGAACAGCGGAACAGGATTTAACATGTGCGCAAGATGTTCTGCATGCGTTCGCACACGGGGCCTCAGTTTATAGTCTCATCCGAAGGACTTTGACTTTCAGTTCGATTTTTGTGTCAAACTGGGAAGAAAGGGCGAGGCTGGGAATCGAAGCCAGAACCTCACGGTTTACTTGTTGGCAGGCAAACGTCTTAACCATCCTGCCACCTTCCTTCTGCAACCGTTTTCCCGCCAGTAATGTAGCCATATTCCAACTTCAGAATTGATGTCAGTATACGACACCATTATGTTTGTGATTTGTTGTTGTCGCTGTTGTTGTTTTTGTTGTTGTTGTTGCGGTTGTGGTTGTGGTTGTTGTTAGCTTTGTTGTCTGATCCTTTTTTTTGGTCACGCAATGGCTTAATCTTCCGAAAGGTGGAACGGGGTTTCACGAGTCTACAAGATGTTCTGCATGTGTTCTGCACACGAGACCTCCTCGGCTTATAGTCTCATGGGAAGGGCTTTCAGGGGAGGAAAGTCAGCACTGACGTTAACTCTCTTAAGTCTTTCGGATGATGCGATAATACCCGAGGTCCTGTGTGCAATTGCCCATATTTAGTGCACGTAAAAGAACCCTCAGCAACAAGAGTGTTGTACCTGGCAACATTTCTGTAGGAAAGAGGCCACTCAGATAGGGAACAAAATACATAACAATGTAGATAGGAAAAGAAAAAAAAATAACCGCTGCTCTTGTGGCGACGCGCGTGCTCTCCACGGGGGAGAGAGCAGCTCGAATTTCACGTAGATAACATTTGCCGGGACTTAAAGTGGTATACTGTACAATACAATACAAAACAGTACTATACAGTACAGTACAATACATTACAATGCAATACAAGAAGAAGAAGAAGAAGAAGAAATGGAACTTATATAGCGCTATATCTTGCAACGACAAATCAAAGCGCATGCATTCAACCTAATCTGACACAGTCATGCAACCAATGATAAATAATCAATAGTTTAACAAACAGATATTACAAACATGGTGCGCTGCAGACAAAATCTATGACATAAAATTTCAATAGTCAAATATTTTTCAAAAGCACACACACACACACTCACACAGGTCGTATACTTTAGCAGGGTGATAGGACATGGGTTAGGCGGGATAGCTCTGATATGAAACAGGAGGGGGGAAAATCTTAGGTTTGAAATAAATATGTCTTGAGGCTGGATTTAAAAGTGGCATAACTAGGTTTCTGGCGAAGAGAGAGAGGGAACTCATTCCAGGTCGATGGACCCGAAATAGAGAAAGAGCGGCGGCCAACGGTGGATTGGTTGAATCTAGGTATTCGTAGGCACAAGGTATCTGCAGCAGAGCGGAGGGAATGTGAAGGAGTGTACAGGTTAAGACATTCGCAGAGGTAGGAGGGTGCAGTTTTGTGGAGACATTTGTAACAGAGGTTACTGATCAATACAATGCAATACAGTGATATACAATGCAGTGCAATACAAAACAAAACAATACAATACAACACAGTACAATGCAATACAACGCAATGCAGTACAATATAACACCTTACAATACAATACAACACGTCACAATTCAACACAAAACAACACAGCACAACGCAATACAACACATTACAATACAATACAACACATTGCAATACAACGCAACACAACACAACACAACACAACACAACACAATTCTCTCAAACGAACAGTTTCGTTGGGTAGGGGATGAAACCCGGGGGTGGGTGGGGGGGAGGGGGCTGTCAGATCGCGAGGTCAACACTCTAACCACTAGGCTATCCACCCTACCACCCCCACCCCACCACTCATCCCCACACCCACCCTCACCCACCCTCCCACACCCGCCACTCCCTGGGAATGATTTATTCATAATTAGAGGCCTTGGGAGAACCCTTATTGATATATATATATATATATATATATATATATATATATATAATAATATATATATAATATATATATATATATATATATATATATATATATATATATATATATATATATATATATATACGTGGAATTTATATAGCGCTATATCTTGCACACGCACACAAAAAAACCCAAAAATCAAAGCCCTTTCATTCACCCTACTCATTCACATGCAGCCAGTTACAATTAATAGGGTCGGTGGGTTGGGTTTTTTTTTGCAAGTTTAAATGTATACACACACGCTCGCACGCACACACGCACACACACACACACACACACACACACACACACATTCAACAAAGTCATAGAAAAGCATCGGCAAATCAAGCAGCTTTCACATTGAACTCCGAGTGGGAAGAACGTAATTGAATACATTGATCACTTTCATACAAATGCTGTCAAAGAAAGACAACTCAAGGCATTATTTTTCAGGATAAGATTAAATGCATTCACAACAAAATTCAGCAAGGATGTTAAATGCTTATGTGGTGAATATATTTCAAATACCCATATCATACTTGAATATTGAGAATTTAAAAGCTTATCTCTCTGCCTTTTCTGAGAATACCATTGACGAAGTTCTGAACAATGTAAAGCTAACGTTTGACATTGCTAAAGGTTTATTAAGTCCTATAGGGCATTTATTGTAGTTGTAGTTCTGTTTGATTTTCTTTTCTTTTTTTTCTTCTTTTTAAAAAAATTTCTTGATCTGTTTATGTTAAGAATACTATTTGTGTATTTCCCTTATTACTCTTTATTACACACACACACACACACACACACACACACACACACCCCACACACGCTCGCACGCACCACACAGAGTAGATCTATCTATCTATCTATCTATCTATCTATATATTTATCTATCCATCTCTTTTATTCAGTCTCCTATTTTAGGGCCGTCTGGTATCACTTAAAGTGGAAAGACGTTAAAATTGAAGACTTACTTACTTACTTACTTACTTACACACACACACACACACACACACACACACACACACACACACCACAACACACACACACAAGTCCTTCGGATGAGACTATAAACCGAGGCCCCGTGTTCGAACGCATGCAGAAATCTTGCACACACGTTAAACCCTGTTCCGCTTTTCGGAAGACTAGGCCATTGGGTGCCGGTGGAAACAGATGACAAAATGTACAAAACCGCATACACAAGGGGACTGGATGTAAAAAAGCACATGTGTGCTTATTCCATTATCCTTGATATAAAAGAATAAATAAATAAAACACACACACGCGCGCGCGCGCGCACACACACACATAAAGGTTGTACACTCCGGCAGGGTGATGGGGTTTTGGCGGTTGAGGGCAGGGACAAAAAATGAAATGGAACAAGAGGGGAGAATCTTAGGTTTGAAATATATACATATGGATCGGTGGTCTAGAGGTAACGCGCCTGTCTAGAATACGAAAAGTCCGGGTCGGAAGTGTGCGATGGTTCAAATCCCGTTTGGGCCCGAAAATTTTCTCCATCAATTAGACCATGAGTGCTGGTCTGGGCGCTAGTCTTTCGGATGAGACGATAAACCGAGGTCCCGTGTGTTACACAAAAACTATTCAGTGCACGTAAAAGAACCCACGGCAACAAGAGAGCTGTCTCTGGCAAAATTCTCTAGAAAAAAGGCACTCTGATAGGGAAACAAATTTAATACAGTTGCAGGCACAAAAAAACTTGTTTTAAAGAAAAGGGTGGCGCTGCTCTTGTGGCGACGCGCTCTCCCCAAGAGGAAAGCAGCCCGAATTTCACGCAGAGAAATCTCGTGACTTAGAGTGGTGTATAAAAAGTGTGTGTGTGTGTGTGTGTGTGGTGTGTGTGTGTGTTTGTGTGTGTTTGTGTGTGTGTTTGTGTGTGTGTGTGTGTTTTGTGTGTGTGTGTGTGTGTGTGTGTTTGTGTGTGTATGTGTTTGTGTGTGTGTTGTTTGTTGTGTATGTGTGAGTGTGTGTGTGTTACTGTTGTTGTTATTATTGGTGTTGTTATTGTTGTTGCTGGCGGTGTTGTTTGTTGTTATTGTTGTTGTTGTTGGTGGTGGTGGTGGTGGTGGTGGTGGTGTGGTAGTGTTGTTATTGTTGTTGTTGTTGGTGGTGGTGTTGTTGTTGTTGTTGGTGGTGGTGGTGGTGGTGGTGGTGTTGTTGTTATTGTTTTTATTGGTGTTGTTATTGTTGTTGCTGGTGGTGGTGGTGTTGTTGTTATTGTTGTTATTGTTGTGGTGGTGGTGGTGGTGGTAGTGTTGTTATTGTTGTTGGTGTTGGTGTTGGTGTTGTTATTGTTGTTGGTGGTGGTGGTGGTGTGTTAATGTTGTTATTGTTGGTGGTGGTGTGTATTGTTATTGTTGTTGTTATTGTTGTGTGGTGTTGTTATTGTTGTTGTTAATGGTGGTAGTGTTGTTATTGTTGTTGTTGGTGGTGTGTTGTTATGTTGTTGT
>CM054142.1:56583114-56613114 GCA_028751875.1 Rapana venosa
ATAATAATAATAATAATGTATGGAATTTATATAGCGCTGAATCTTGTAAAGCAACAAATCAAAGCGCTCAGATTTCATTTCATACCACTTTAAGTCACGGCAGATTTCTGTCCGTGAAATTCGGGCTGTTCTCCCCGGGGAGAGCGCGTCGCCAAAAGAGCAGCGCCACCCACTTTTTTTTCTTTTTCCTGTCTGCAACTGTACTTGTTTCCCTATCAGAGTGGCTTTTTTCTAAGAATTTTGCCAGGGACAACTCTCTTGTTGCCGTGGATTCTTTTACGTGCGCTAAATAATTACGGTGAACACACGGGACTTCGGTTTATCGTCTCATCTGAAAGACTAGCGCCCAGACCACCACTCATGGTCTAATGGATGGGGGAAAAGTTTCGGGTCCAAACGGGGTACGAACCGCCGCACACTTCAGACCCGGACTTTTCGCTTTCTAGACAGGCGCGTTACCTCTAGACCACCGATCCATCCAAAAGACAACACACACACACACACACACACACACACAAAACACACACTCACACACACTCACACACACACAACACTCACACACACACACACACTCACACACACTCACACACACACACTCACACACACACACACACACACACACACACAAAACACACACTCACACACACTCACACACACACACACAAAACACACACTCACACACACTCACACACACATTAACACAGACTGAAATGTAAAGGTCAGTGTCTTAGTCACATAATGGATGATGGGTGATCCTGGAGAAACAACTTATATTGCTGGAAAACAAAGAGACGAGTTTTGATCCCCCTGTTTGTGCCCGAATTTTCCCTCCCGCCTAGAGTGGTGGTTGGGTACTAGTCTTCCGGATGAGACGATTAATAATAATAATAGTAATAGTAATAGTAATAATAATAATGATAATAATAATAATAAAAATGTATCGAATTTATATTGCGCTGAATCTTGTAAAGCAACAAATCAAAGCGCTCAGATGACTTTTTAATTTAATTTTTTTCCGAGGATAATGGAATAAGCACTCATGTGCTTTGTTTTTTACATCCAGTCCCCGTGTGTATGCGGTTTTGTAAATTTTGTCATCTGTTCCCACCGGCACACAATGGCCTACTCTTTCGAACATCAGAACAGGATTTAACATGTGCGCAAGAGTGCTGCATGCGTTCGCACACGGGGCCTCGGTTTATAGTCACATCCGAAGGACTTTGACATTCAGTTCGATTTTTTTGTCAAACTAGGAAGAAAGGGCGAGGCTGGGAATCGAACCCAGAACCTCACGGTTTACTTGTTGGCAGGCAAACGTCTTAGCCACCCTGCCACCTTCCTTCCTTAAAACAAGGTCCCGTGTGTAACACGCATTCAGCGCACGTCACAGATTTTTTTTTACCCACGGCAACGAAAGAGAGGAAAAGGTAATGGTAAAGGTGTCCCCATAACCTATAAGGTCGTATGGGAGCGAGGCGTCAGAGCAGAGACCTCAACTTCTCCAGGAGCCAGTATATTGAGGGCGGCGCCCATCTCCTCTCCCTCGCTGCGTTACCTTCCCCGTCCCTAAAGAGGACTAGGTACCCATTTAACAGCTGGGTGAACTGGGGGGAATGTACTGAAGCCAAGGCGCGCAAACGGTCACCCACCCAAGTATTAACCACGCTCCACGCTGCTTAACCTTGGCTGGGGAAGAAAGCGATATTCTCTGACTACTGAGCTATCCCGTCCCCTTACTGTGAGAGCATACGAGAGTAGCCCCTGGCAAAATACGGTGTGATTTTTTAAATGCCATTCTCATTAGGGGAATAACACTAATGCACAAGTCCTGCAGACAGGACATTATCTGTTTTAATGGGTGGCCATGTTTTGTAGCACAAAGAACAACATGATCTCCTCAGGGAAAGAGCACCTCAGATTTCATGCAGACAAATGTACTGTACTATGATTACAAGGCATCGAGGGTGGTTACCACTTGGATGGGTGACCCGTTTGCGCGCCTGGGCTTCAGTACGGTCCCCCAGTTCCCCCAGCTGTAAATGGGTACCTGCCTTTTTAGGGTCAGGGAAGGTGAAGCAGCGAGGGTGAGGAGATGGACGCCTCCCTCAATATGCTGGCTCTCTAGAGAAGTTGAGGTCTCTGATGCCTCCCCTTACGACCACATAGGTTATGGGAACACCTTTACCTTATGTATACAATACAATGCAATGTAATTAAAAAAATGTATTGTAATACAAGGCAATGCTATACAATGCAATACAACACAGTACAGTACAACCCAATACAACACAATACAATATTATGCAACGCAACCCAACACAATACGATACGATACAACACAGCACAACACAATAACACAACACAATACAACAACACAATACAACACATCACAACACAACACAATCCAATGCTGCTTTTTTGACTGTCTGCTATCTGTCCTCAATTTTGAAGGATTTTGGAGGGTCATTTTCTGGCTCCCTTGAACGGAAATCGAACCCTGGGTCGTCAGATTGCAAGCCAATGTTCTGACCACTAGGCCCCAGTGTAGTGCAGTTTAGTGTGAAGGGGAAGAATGCCCGACTATAGATCTAAAGCAAACCTCACAAGGCTGGCGGTAAAAGGGGGGAAAAACAGGAAGGGACTATGGCAGTTGGAGATCAATAACTCGTCTGGTCTGCTACCTGGGCTTCTTTCAGTGCGTGAAGGGGGTGATGGGGGTTGATGGGGGGGGGGGGGTGGGGAAAGGGGGGGGGGAGAGGGCGGGATAGCATTGGTGGTTGGTTTGAGGGTTTGGGGATTGTGCTGGCGATCGGAGCTTCTGATCCGGGTTCAAATCCCGTTAGAGGGATTTTTTTTTTTTGCCCGGGGGGAAGGGGGGGGGGGATGGGGCGGGATAGCATTGGTGGTTGTTAGAGGGTTGGGGATTGTGCTGGCGATCGGAGCTTCTGATCCGGGTTCAAATCCCGTTAGAGGGAATTTTTTTTGCCCGGGGGGGGGGGGGGGGAGGGAAAGGGGGCGGGATAGCATTGGTGGTTGGTTTGAGGGTTTGGGGATTGTGCTGGCGATCGGAGCTTCTGATCCGGGTTCAAATCCCGTCATAGGGAATTTTTTTTTTTTGCCCTTTCTTTTTTGAAGTTAACATCCCCAATGCCGATTCCACTCCCTCTCAAGAGTGAGTGAGACTCTAAATCGAGGTCCCGTGGGTGAAGACACATACAGTAGAACCTCGTCTTGCACGCACATTAAAAACCAGTTACGCTTTTCGGAAGAGTAAGCTATTGTGGGACGGGATAGCTCAGTGGTCGGAGCACTCGCTTTCCCCCAGCCAAGTTAAGCAGCGTCGAGCGTGGTTACCAGTTGGATGGGTGACCGTTTGCGCGCCTTGGCTTCAGTACAGTTCCCTCAGTTCACCCAGCTGTAAATGGGTACCTGCCCTCTTTAGGGTCAGGGAAGGTAAAGCAGCGAGGGAGAGGAGATGGGCGCCGCCCTCAATATGCTGGCCCTAGAGAAGTGAGGTCTCTGACGCCTCGCTCCCCTACGACCTTATAGGTTATGGGACACCTTAAGCTATTGTGGGCCGGTGGGAACAGATGACAAAGTTTACCAAAGGGAACACACACGGGGATTGAACTTTTGTTTTTAAAAAGTATGTGAGCGCTTATTTCTTTATCCTTGAAATAAAAGAATAAAATGAGCCTGATGGTTGGTTAGAACATTGAATTGAGCTGGTAATCTGAGCTTCTGATCCCGGTTCAGATTCTGTTAGAGGGAATTTTTTTGTGTTTTCCTTTTGGAGTTATCATCACTGCTGACTCCACTCCCTCTCAAAAAGTCCTTTGAATGAGTCTCTAAATCAAGATCATGTGTGTTAACGCACACATTCAGAACGTCTTCTTTCGCACACATTAAAACCTGTTAGGCTTTTCGAAAGAATAGGCCATTGTGTTCTGGTGGGAACAGAGCACAGAATTGACAAAACTGCATGCTCGTGGGGATTAGGTGTAAAATTTTAAAAGTACATGAGTAGCTATTTTATTATCCTCGAAATAATAAAAAAATAATAATAATGATATAGCGCTATATCTTGCAATAAACAAATCAAAGTACTTTCATTCATCCTACTCATTCTGAAGCAACCAGTTACAATTGATAGGTGTTTTTTTTTTAATTCAAATGTATACACACACGCTCGCACGCACGCACGCACACACACGCACGCAAACACATAAAGGTTGTACACCCCGGCAGGGTGATGTGGTTTGGGCTGTTGAGGGCAGGAACAGAAATGAAATGGAACAAGAGGGGAGAATCTTATATTTGAAATAAATGTGTCTTGAGGCCGGATTTAAAAGTGTCATAAGAAGGCTTTTGGCGAAGAGAAAGAGGGAGGTCATTCCAGATTGATGGACCAGAAACAGAGAAAGAGCGACGGCCAACGGTGGATTGATTGCATCTAGGTATTCTTAAGCACAGGGTATCTGCAGCAGAGCGGAGGGATCGAGAAGGAGTGAACAGGTGAAGACATTCACAGAGGTAGGAAGGTGCTGTTTTCTGGAGACATTTGTAACAGAGGGTACTGATCTTATAATTTACTCTCAGTGGCACAGGCAGCCAGTGGAGAGATCGCAAGAGATGAGTAATGTGCTCAGATTTTCTTCCTTTCTGGGGAATAGGCGAGCTACGGAGTTTTGTATACGTTGAAAGAAGTGGATAGATGATGCTGGCAGACCAGCCAGAAGAGAATTGCAATGGTCCAGACGTGAGAGAATGAGAGACGTGGCTAGTTTGGATGGTTCATCAGTGGCCAGGTTACTTTCGAACTGCACTAATGTGCCGCAGTTGATAGTAGCATGACTGGCAGGTTTGGGTGATTAATTTTTGTATGGAGAGTGTGTTGTCTATAATGACCCCTAGATATTTCACAACAGTGGATAGAGGGACAGACGTATTGCCGAATTCTATTGAAGCTGTTGTGATGGAAAAGAGTTTGTGTTCGGTCCCTACAAGCATGGCTTCGGTTATATCGCATTTAGCTGTAACTTGTTCTATATCATCCAATTTTTGATATCTTGAAGGCAGTAGGACATATTAATCAAGAGAGAAGGCATACTTTCAGGAGTATCACTGCTAAGCATTTGAGAGTCATCTGCATAAAAATGATGGTTGATCTGCTGACGATTTATTATGTGTGAAAGAGGAGCATTGTATAGAGTGAAAAGAACAGGGCCAAGAACTTATCCCTGTGGGACTCCACATTCCAGTTTGGCAGGTATTGATTGAATCTTGTTTACTGCAACTGTGTGGAATCGGTCTGTAAGGTATGAACTGAACCAGGTGAGGGCTGTGTCTTTAATACCAAAAGTTCTTTAGAGACGAGAGAGAAGAATTGAGTGGTCTATAGTGTCGAAAGCTGCAGATAAGTCGAGAAGAGTGAGAAGGGAGATTTTTTCCTGTGTCAGATGCATGTAGAAGCGTGTTTAAGGTGAAGAAAATGGAATAAAATAAATCAATAAAAGTGAAAAGTTAGCCATTGTGATGATACAGCGGGTGGATGGGAAGTGGAACAATGCACGCACAGAGAACTAAAGATCTAAAGCAAAGGCTAGACTGGCAGTAGCAGGAAAACAAATACCAAGGACTATGGCCCTTGGAAATCAATACTTCATTTGGTCTCCTCTTACTAGGTGGTGTGCCTGTAATACCTGGCCTTCTTTCAGTGCTTGAAAAGGGTAAGTGGGGCGGGATAGCCTGGTGGTTGGTTAGAACATTGGATTGCGCAGGCGATTTGAGCTTCTGAACCCGGTTCAAATCCTATCAGAGGGAATATATTTTCTTTCTTTCGGAGTTAACGTCAGTGAATACTCCATTCCCTCCCAAAGAGTCTTTTGGATGAGACTATAGATCAAGGCCCTGTGTGTTAACGCAGGTATGGTATGTAGAACATCTGTCATCTTCTCCGGGCATTAAAACCTGTTATGCTTTTTGGAAGAGCAAGAAACTGTGTGCCAACCAGTGGCCTAGAGGTAACGCGCCTGCCTAGGAAGCGACAAGTCCGGAAGTGCGCGGTGGTTTGATCCCCGTTTGGGCCAGAAACTTGTCTCTATCCATTAGACCATGAGTGGTGGTCTGGGGGGCTAGTCTTTCGGATGAGGCGATAAACCAGGTCCCGAGTATTATTTAGTGCACGTAAAAGAACCCACAACAACAAGAGATTTCTCCCTGGTACAATTCGGTAGAAAAAATAGGGAAACAAAATACTACAGCTGAAGACAGAAAAAGAAAAATATAATTGGTGGCACTGTTCTTTTGGCGACACCCACTCCCCAGGGAGAGCAGCCCGGATTTCACGTAATCTGCCGTGACTTAAAGTGGTATAAAATTAATTTAAATTAAAAACGGGGCACAAAACTGCATGCACGCGGGGATTGGATGTAAAAGTGTACACGAGTGCTTATTCCATGATCTTCGAAATAAAAAAAAATTATTAAAAAAAACTAAATGAAAGCTTTGTAGGAGGTCTCTCTGCTGGCTTCGCCCCCTACACAATCTGGCCTCAAAGCAGCTCATTCTTTTTTCACAGGACATAGGCTTGGGATGTTGGCGTTTGCATAACTCACCAAAGGCTGACACGAATTACGAGATCCTTAACGTGCATATTCGATATTCTGGATGCCTATACACACGGTCAAGAGTTCAGAGTGAAATGGCCTGAGGTTGTTTCAGCAGGATGTGCTTGTATGTCTGGTCACCATCTTTAACGTCCTTCGGATGAGACTATAAACCGAGGCCCCGTGTTCGAACGCATGCAGAACATCTTGCGCACACGTTAAATCCTGTTCCGCTTTTTCGGAAGAGTAGACCATTGTGTGCCGGTGGAAACAGATGACAAAATTTACAAAACCGCATACACACGGGGACTAGATGTAAAAAAGCACAGGAGTGCTTATTCCATTATCCTCGATATAAAAGAATAAATAAAATATATAAAAGAATAAATAAAATAAACATGTAAAGTTATCTTATTTTGTATTCCCTCTATTTGTCAAAAGTTTGTTCAGCCGCAACCCTTTTTTGCATATATATACTACTACTACTACTACTTCTACTACTACTACTACTACTACTACTACTACTACTACTACTACTACTACTACTACTTCTACTACTACTACTACTACTACTGCTGCTGCTGCTGCTGCTGCTGCTGCTGCTGCTAATATGATGATGATGATGATGGTGATGATGATGATGATGATACTGATATTTTTTAATAATAATGATAATAAATATACTACTACTACTACTACTACTACTACTACTACTACTATTGCTGCTACTGCTGCTGCAGCTGCTGCTGCTGCTGCTGCTGCTGCTGCTACTAACTACTACTACTACTACTACTACTACTACTACTACTACTAAAGTTGCAAACAATTAAAAACAAAAGTCAAGGTGATTATTTGGTGTTCTGTTTGCTTGGGTGTTTTTACGACGATGTGTTGTGTTTACTGCTACTGTCGAAGCATAAAAAATGACAAGGGTAGTTTGGTTTACATCACAGTTCAGTTGACATCACAGTTCGGTTTACATCAGAGTTTTGTTGCATCAGAGTTTTGTTGACATCAGAGTTCAGTTTACATCATAGTTTGGTTTACATCACAGTTCAGTTTATATCACAGTTTGGTTGACATCACAGCTTGGTTGACATCACAGTTCAGTTTACATCACAGTTTGGTTGACATCACAGCTTGGTTGACATCACAGTTCAGTTTATATCATAGTTTGGTTGACATCACAGTTCAGTTGACATCATAGTTTGGTTTACATCACAGTTATGTTGACATCAGAGTTCAGTTTACATCACTGTTTGGTTTACAACACAGTTCTGTTTACATTACAGTTTGGTTTACATCCCAATTCAGTTTACATCACAGTTTGGTTTACATCACAGTTTGGCTTACATCACAGTTTGGTTGACATTACAGTTTGGTTGACACCACAGTTCAGTTTACATCATAGTTTGGTTTACGTCAAAGTTCTGTTGACATCATAGTTCCGTTTACTGCACAGTTCAGTCCACATCACAGTTTGGTTTACATCACTGTTTGCTTGGCATCACTCTTTGGTTTACACTACAGTTTAGCTTACATCACTGTTCGGTTTACATCACAGTTCCGTTTACATGGCAGTTCACAGTTTGGTTGACATCACTGTTTGGTTTACATCACAGTTCGGTTTACATCACAGTTTACAGTTTGGTTGACATCACTGTTTGGTCTACATCACAGTTCGGTTGACATCAAAGTTCTGTTGACATCATAATTCAGTTTATATCACAGTTTGGTCTACATCACAGTTTGGTTTACATCACTGTTTGCTTGGCATTACTGTTTGGTTTACGTCACTGTTTGGTTTACCCCACTCTTTGGTTTACACCACAGTTTAGTTTACATCACAGTTCCGTTTACATGACAGTTTACAGTTTGGTTACGTCACTGTTTGGTTTACATCACAGTTCGGTTGACATTACAGTTTATATTCCATCACAGTTCCGTTTACATGACAGTTTACAGTTTGGTTTACGTCACTGTTTGGTTTACATCACAGTTCGGTTTACATTACAGTTTGGATTCCATTACAGTTCGGTTGACATCATCTCTCTAGCCTAGCATGAACCAACTCATTAAAGGTCAACGTAAAGGTAAAGGTGTTCCCATAACCTGTGGTAGTTGGGGAGCAAGGCATCAGAGACCTCAGCTTCTCCAGGGGCCAGCATTTGAGAGCGGCGCCCATCTCCTCTCTCTCTCTCTCTCTCTCTCTCTCTCTCTCTCTCTCTCTCTCTCTCTCTCTCTCTCTCTCTCCTCTCTCTCTCTCTCTCTCCCCTCCTCTCTCTCTCTCTCTCTCTCTCTCTCTCTCCTCTAGAAGGAAGGTGGCAGGATGGTTAAGATATTCGCCTGCCAACAAGAAAACCGTGAGGTTCTGGGTTCGATTCCCAGCCTCGCCCTTTCTTCCCAGTTTGACCCCCAAAAATCGAACTGAATGTCAAAGTCCTTCGGATGAGACTATAAACCGAGACCCCGTATTCTAACGCATGCAGAACATCTTGCGCACACGTTAAATCCTGTTCCGCTTTTCGGAAGAGTAGACCATTGTGTGCCGGTGGAAACAGATGACAAAATTTGCACAACCGCATACACACGACACGGGGACTGGATGTAAACAAGCACATTAACGCTTATTCCATTATCCTCGATATAAAAGAATAAATAAATAAAAATCTCTCTCTCTTCTCTCTCTCTCTCTCTCTCCTCCTCTCTCTCTCTCTCTCTCTCTCTCTCTCTCTCTCTCCTCTCTCTCTCTCTCTCTCGCTGCTTTACCTTCTCTGTCCCTAAAGAGGACAGGTACCCATTTACAGCTGGGCGAACCCCGTTTGAGCCTATGCCCAAACTCCCCTCCCCCGCCCTACCCACCAGACATTGAGTGGTGGACTGGGTACTAGTCTTTCGGCGGAGACGACGAACAGAGATGCCTGTGTGCAACATGCATTCAGCGTACGTAAAAGACCCACGTCAACAGAAGAGTTCTCCCTGGGAAAAACGCAGTAAATTTATTTTTTTCAAAAGCCACTCTGATAGGAAACAAATGCACATACATACACGTGTAAATCCAGAAAAATAACACAAAAAGATCATGGATAGTACTACTATTGTAGCACATTAAACGTGGACGGGATAGCTCAGTGGTCAGAACACTCGCATTCCCCCAGCTAAGGTTAAGCAGCATCAAGCGTGGTTACCACTTGGATGGGTGACCGTTCGCGCGCCTTGGCTTCAGTACAGTCCCCCCCCCCCACACACACACACAGTTCACCCAGCTGTAAATGGGTACCTTCCTCTTTAGGGTCAGGGAAGGTAAAGCAGCGAGGGAGAGGAGATGGGCGCTGCCCTCAATATGCTGGCCTGTTGAGAAGCTGAGGTCGCTGATGTCTCGATCCCCTACGACCACCTACGTTATGGGACACTTTTACCTTATTCGTCGAGAGCAGTCCGACTTTCACACAAGGAAAACTCCCATAGCTGGTAGTTTTTTGTTTTAGTTTTGTTTTTCGTACCTTGGCTAGAGTTCAGAGATTCGTTCACCAATGGTGAGAGTTTTGCTGTATGCGACCATCCTACCCCCAACCCCCCAACACCCACACCCACACACACACCATTTAGCTAGTGGCAATACATAACTGAAACTAAGAATTATCGTCACCGATCCCTCAGATTCCGAATCCTTTGGGGCGCCTTCGAAGCTTTGTCAATCACCTTTCTCCAGTCCTCGCGTCTCTCAGCCGCCCTCAGGGTGTCTCTCAGTTCCATGTCTGTCCACTCTCGAATGTTGTCCTCCCAACTCTTCCTTTGTCTGCCTCTTCTTCTTTCTTCTTCCTCCCCTCACTGCGCTTTGTAGGATTGTTTGAGCAAGACCAGAGGAGCGCGTGTGACATGACCAAACCACATCAGTTTTTGTTGCCTGACGAGTGTTTGAAGGTCAGTATAGGTAGGGCCCGATTTCATTGCGGATGCGTCTCTTGACTTCTTCATTCTTTGTACGAGATGCCTAAGAGTCTTCGGAAGCAAGAACTATACAATCCAATAATAATCATGTCTAAAAAAAGAAAATAATACTAATAAAATAATGAAACCCCTTGTGTGTGTGTGTGTGTGTGTGTGTGTGTGTGTGTGTGTGTGTGTGTGTGTGTGTGTGTGTGTGTGTGTGTGTACGCGGTGCGTGTGTGTGCGCGCACCTGGGTTTGTGTTTGTGTATGATCATTTTTTAAGCTATCTTGGAATGCTTATAACAATCTGAAATGTATTTTTCTTGTGTCTTGTGAGATAAATTGTAGGTATCAATGTGCCTGTCAGTATCGTAATTGCCCTTCATGGGATACTAAAAGTGTTTTTGACTGACTTACTTGACTTGACTTGACTGACTGTGTCAGGTTTCGGGCTGTGTGTGACGCTGACGGGAAGACACCTTGCTGCTACCATCACAAATGCGTGGATCTGTCCCCTCAGCAGTGCGCATGCGCCGAGTGCTACGACATGCGCAATCCCCTCCACGCCGAGTACGCAACATGGCGGCCGTGGCGAAAAGAGTGCCGGGAGAAGGAGGAGATGACGGTGGAGGAAATATGTCAGGTGCTGAAAAACGCTACTCTCCATTTCATCGGGGATTCCTTAGTGCGCCATGTCTTCACAGCTCTGCTGATGGCTGTCAGGGGCAATAACAGTACAGGGGCCTTTAGCGCAAACATTCCTGCAGGTAGAGTGGAGTTTAGTAGTAGTAGTAGTAGTAGTTGTAGTTGTAGTTGTTGTTGTTGTTGTTGTTGTTGTTGTTGTTGTTGTTGTTGTAGTAGTTGTAGTAGTAGTATAGTAGTAGTTGTAGTAGTAATTGCAGTAGTAGTAGTAGGAGGAGCAGCAGCAGCAGCAGCAGTAGTAGTAGTAGTAGTAGTAGTAGTAGTAGTAGAAGTAGGAGGAGGAGGAGAAAGTAGTAGTAGAAGTAGGAGGAGGAATAGTAGTAGTAGTATGTTGTTGTAGTAGTAGTTGTAGTAGTAGTAGTAGTAGTTAGTAGTAGTAATAGTTGTTGTTGTTGTTGTTGTTTGTAGTAAAATTTAGTAGTTGTTGTTGTAGTAGTAATTGTAGTAGGAGGAGGAGGAGCAGCAGCAGCAGCAGTAGGAGTAGTAATAGTAGTAGTAGTAGTAGTAGTGTGTAGTGTAGTAGTAGTAGTAGTAGTAGTAGTAGAAGTAGGTGGAGGAGGAGAAGTAGTAGTAGAAGTAGTAGTAGTAGTAGTAGTAGTAGAAGTAGGAAGAGGAGGAGAAGTAGTAGTAGAAGTAGGAGGAGGAATAGTAGTAGTAGTATAGTAGTAGTAGTAGCAGCAAAAGCAGCAGCAATAGTACTAGTAGTGGTGGTAGTAGTAGTTGTAGTTGTAGTTCTAGTTGTAGTAGTAGTAGTAATAGCAGCAGCAGCAGTAGCAGTAGCAGCAGTAGCATAGTAGTAGTAGTGGTGGTAGTTGTAGTAGTAGTAGTAGGAGGAGGAGGAGGAGAAGTAGTAGTAGAAGTAGGAGGAGGAATAGTAGTAGTAGTAGTAGTAGTAGAATTAGTAGTTGTAGTAGTAGTTTTTTAGTAGTAGTAGTAGAAGTAGGAGGAGGAGGAGAAGTAGTAGTAGAAGTAGGAGGAGGAATAGTAGTAGTAGTAGTAGTACCAGCAGAAGAAGTAGAAGTAGTAGTAGTAGTAGTTGTAGTCGTAGTAGTAGTAGTAGCAGCAGAAGTAGTAGAAGTAGTAGTTGTAGTAGTAGTTGTTGTAGTAGTAGTTGTAGTAGTAGTTGTAGTTTAGTAATAGTAGTAGTTGTTGTTGTTTGTAGTAGTAGTTGTAGTATAGTAGTTGTAGTTGTAGTAGTAGTTGTAGTGTAGTATAGTAGTAGAAGTAGTAGTAGTAGTAGTTGTAGTAGTATTGTAGTAGTATAGTAGTAGTGTAGTAGTTGTAGTAGTAGTTGTAGTAGTAGTAGTATAGTAGTAGTAGTAGTTGTTGTTGTTGTTGTAGTAGTATTGTAGTAGTAGAAGTAGTTGTAGTAGTTGTAGTAGTAATTGTTGTAGTAGTAGAAGGAGGAGGAGGAGAAGTAGTAGTAGAAGTAGGAGAAGTAGTAGTTGTAGTTGTAGTCGTAGTAGTTGTAGTAGTAGTAGTTGTAGTCGTAGTTGTTGTAGTAGTAGTTGTTGTTGTAGTAGTAGTAATTGTAGTAGTAGGAGGAGGAGGAGCAGCAGCAGCAGCAGTAGGAGGAGAGAAGGAGTAGTAGTAGTAGTATAGTAGTTGTAGTTGTATAGTAGTAGTAGTAGTTTAGTAGTTGTAGTTGTAGTAGTAGTAGTAGTAGTTGTAGTTTAGTAGTAGTTGTAGTATAGTAGTAGTAGTAGTTGTTGTAGTTGTTAGTAGTAGTAGTAGTAGTAGTAGTAGTTGTTGTTGTAGTAGTAGTATAGTAGTAGTAGTTGTAGTAGTAGTAGTATAGTAGTAGTAGTTGTTGTTGTAGTAGTAGTATAGTAGTAGTAGAAGTAGTAGTAGTTGTTGTAGTAGTAATTGTAGTAGTAGTAGGAGGAGGAGGAGGAGAAGTAGTAGTAGAAGGAGGAATAGTAGTAGTAGTAGTAGTAGTAGTTGTTCTTGTTGTTCTTGTTGTTGTAGTAGTAGTAGTAGTTAGTAGTAGTAGTAGTAGTAGTAGTAGTGCTCTGTTAGTGTTTGTTTTGTTTTGCTTTCTTTGTACTGTCTGTCTTTTCTGTCTCTGTCTCTGTCTTTGTCTCTCTTCTCTGTCTCTGTCTCTGCCTGTCTCTCTCTCTGTCTCCCTCTGTCTCTCTCTGTCCTGTCTCTCTCTTTAAATCTCTTTCTGTTTGTCTGTCTCTCTCCGTCTTTCTCTCACTCTCTGTATCTGTCTGTTTGTATGTACGTATGTATCGTCAGAGGAATAAACACCAGCCATGGACTACCAATGACATCTTGGACCTCTGCGATACAAGAAGAGCACTGAAACCAACCAGGTCTTCCAACCCTAAAGAATACCGGGAGGCCAACAATCTCGTGAAGAAGTCAATGTTAAAGGCCAGAGAGAAGTGGATCAGTGACCAATGTGATGAGATCGAAAAAAACATGAAAGTCGGCAACAGTAAAAAGGCATACGACACCTGAAAAACTCACAAAACCACTTAAAACCAAATCATCAGTCTTTTGAAGACAGCTCCGGAACCTCCTCACAGAAAGCTCAGCTGCATTGAACAGGTGGTCTGAATATTGTCAAGAACTGTACAACTACCCAATACAACCTGACAAGAGCATAATAGAAGAGAAAGCAGCAACATAAAGAGCACCCTCGCCTTTACCTATACTGAGGGAAGAAGTGGAAGAAGCCTTCGCAGCTTACCAGTAGGGAAAATCCCAGGAGCAGACAATATACCAGCAGAGCTGCTCAAGCATGGTGGCGAAACAGTCATCACATATGTTACAGCTATCTGTCAAAGATTTGGGAGACAAAACAGTGGCCAACAGAATGGACACAATCACTCTCATACCCCTCCCAGAAGGGGGAAATTTTGCCAATGCCAAAACTATAGAACAATCAGCCTCATCAGCCACGCCAGCAAGATCATGCTCAAAGTTATTTGAATCGACTCAAGAAGGAGGCAGAAGAACACCTTGCAGAGGAACATGCTGGGTTCAGGGCAGGCAGGGAGCACAAACGAACAGATTTTTAACTGCCATCATGATGGAAAAACATCTTCAAAATCAGAGAGACCTGTTCCACAACTTCATCGACTTCAAGAAGGCTTTTGACAGAGTATGGCACGAAGGCCCGTGGCAGGTCTCAGAATGTTTGGCATTGAAGAAGGACTAGTGCAAACCATTCAAGCACCCATACAACACTGCAAGCATGCAGTCCTTCTGAACAATCAGGTCGGAGACTACTTCAAAAAACCCCAGTTGGGGTCCGACAAGGATGCCTGTTATCTCCAGTCCTGTTCAATCTGTTCTTGGAAAAATCATGAGAGAGACCCTCCATGACTTTCCCCCCTACCATCTCCCTTGGCGGCAGACCCTCAACAACTTACGTTTGCCGATGACATTGACCTCATGGGCGGAAGTAACACAGAGCTGCAAGATCTTACGACCAGACTTGAGAACAGAGCTGGAGCATATGGGATGGAGGTGAGTCGGAGAAAAATAAAGTACTTGTGAACAGCACGAGCAATGCCACCGCTAAAATTTTTCATGAACGGCCAGCAACTGGAGGAGGTAGACGCTTTTAAATACCTCGGCGCTAACTCACAAAGGACGGGCGATCGCCCACAGAATCAAAGTCAGAATAGCCATGGCAACATCTTCCATGACAAAACTCACCAATATGGGAAAAATAAAGAGATCAGTTTCCAATCAACTAAAGCTCTACAAAGCCCTAATTCAGTCGATCCTGCTGTACGGAAGTGAAACCTGGACATTGACTGCTGAAACAGCAAAGCGAATCCAGTCATTCGAAACAAAATGCCATAGAAAACTACTGGACATATCCTGGAGAGAACGAAAGACCAATGAATTTGTCAAGAGTCAAATAACACGGCTGGCAGGTCCACAGGAACCCCTTCTCACCATCGTCAAGAAGAAAAAGCTGACATGGTTCGGCCACGTCACCCGCCACAACACTCTGCCCAAAACAGTACTGCAGGGAACACTCGAAGGTGGCAGAAGGAGGGGAAGACAGAACAAGTCATGGATGGACAACATCAGAGAATGGACCAGGATGAATGACTCGGCACTACTGCGCAGAGCCGAGGACCGAGATGGATGGAGAAGGCTTACCACGGCATCGTCTTTCATGTCTCCCCCACGACCGCCAAGGTCACGGGTCTGATGATGATGATGATGATGATGTATCTCTCTCTCTCTGTGTCTCTGTGTCTGTTTCTCTCTCTCTCTCTCTCTCTCTCTCTCTCTCTCCTCTCTCTCCTCTCCTCTCTCTCTCTCTCTCTCTCTCTCTCCTCTCTCTCTCTCTCTCTCTCTCTCTCTCTCTCGCTCCCTCCCTCCCTCCCTCCCTCCCTCCCTCCCTATCTTCGGAAAGGATGGGGTAGGACGAGTAATCTTCTGTGATTATAGTCAGGAGAATTATGTTGGTGCGCTAATCATATTGTGTGGTTAAAGTTGCCAATTCATTCATTCAGCACCACACGTGTTGTTGCAATGACTGCCAACAGCACTGGAAGTAACCCTAGGGGCCCTGCTGCAAGACTAGCCACCTGACGTTCTGGAGAAGGGAAGAACACGACAGTCATACTCCGACTGAGGACAGGCAGTGACAATGTCAGTATGGCTGGTAATCAAAATGTCTTGTACCTGCCAGCACTTTTCGCAAAGAAACCACCCAGTCAAATGAACAGAGACAGGAGACGTGATGTTTACTGTGCTCGAATTTCGCCCTACCTCATGGGATGTCACCAGGCTAGAAGCAGGCCCAGTCCCTGATGAACAACATGAAACTGACCTTGCTGATGTGTGTAGTGCATCAGACATCACTGGAGATAACCGTTGTGAGTTTTCTCTACAGAAGGCTGAAGAAAATGGCTGCAATGTGGAGCTGATCAAGGACTGTGTGGCAGAGCTGAAAGACAGGTCACTGCAGAGAAGACTGAGGGACATTTGTAGAAACCAGGATTTGGACAAAGTGTTTGTTTCTGACAGTACATCTGACACTTGTTATCTGTGAAAGTGACGGCTTGGTGATTTCAGTTCAAGTGGACAAATTGCTGTGATGAACCAGCCGATTTCTGTTGGTTCATTAAAAGGGACATTTAAACACCTGACTGAGCTGAGCATTCCATAGACTCACAGTTTTGATGCTCTGACGGAGGAAGAAGGTGTCGTTTTCTCCAGGATCTGGCAGATCCTAAAAGAATTGAAAAAGAGGATTAGTGCCAGTCTTAATGTTCTATATGTGATCATGGATGGTGTCTAATAGCTGTTTGCATCATTATTGTGATTGTGGCTGAATGTTTAAGAATGAAGTGTGTGTGTGTGTGTGCATGCGTGTGTGTGTGTGTGTATGTGTTGTGTGTGTGACGTGTGCGTGCGTACGTGTGTGTGTTTGTATGTGTTTGCAAGCATGTGTGGATGCGTACATGCATAGCATGCGTGTGTATGTGTGTGTGAATGGCTTGTGCATGTGTATTTGAGTATACGTGAGTGTGTGCATATAATATGTGTGCATACATGCGCAGAGAGAGAGTCAAATGATTTAATGTGTTAGGCCATCTGCCCATGAGAGATCAATCCATCAATCAATCAAATTCTTTTATTTCGAGGATAATGAATAATCACTTATGTGCTTATCTACATCCAGTCCCCGCCCTTATCAGGGATATATCATGAAAATAAACAACAACAATAACAATACTATACAAAGCCAAATACAAAACCAAAAGACCCAATGAAAAAGAATCCAAACAAACCCATCAAAAGCAAGTTTCCAATTCCCCCCTCCCCCCACCAAACAAGCAAAACAAAAAACAAAAGACACAGACACAGAAAAGCAAAACAAAAACACAAAACCCTACTATAATGCGACAGCTGCATATAGGCCTACTTATATACGCCAGTTCAGTTTCCCCCTAAATGTGTTGTGTTTAAAAAAAAAAAAAAAAAATATATATATATATATATATATATATATATATATATATATATATATATATATATATAAATATTATATATGACATACAATTTATGCCATGACCATCATTTGGGCATCAGTGGGGGTTTTTTTGCGTTTTTTCTTTCTTTCTTTCTTTGTTGGTTGGTTTTTGTTGGGTTTGGGTTGTTGGGGTGTTTTTTTTGCTTGATCCAATATGCATTTTGCGCCCAGTCCTCTTTCCCTGTGAATAAGTTTTCAAAGCTGATCACAATACGCTATTGTCATTGTCACTACAATTGCCATTGTCGTTGTATCTTGAGAGAGGGGTTAACCTGTTTGGTTAGAGCGTTGCGCGTTGAGCTCGCAATCCGACCAGCTTGCCTGGGTTGAGTCCAGGTTTGGGACACCATATAATTATTATAATGATGATGATGATAATAATAATAATAATAATAACAACAATAATAATAATAATAATAATAATGATGATGATGATAATAATAATAATAAATGGAATTTATATAGCGCATATATAGAAAGCATATAAGTTAACTCACTGCTGACTCCAGTTCCCCCAAAGCCCTTTGGTTTGGATGAGACTATAAGCCAAGTTTCCTGGCGCAAACGCATGTAGAACATCTCGCACACACATTCTAAACCTGTTCCGCTGTGTGTGTGTGTGTGTGTGTGTGTTGGGGGGAAGGGGGGGGTTAAGATTAAGCCACTGTGTGCCGGTGAGAATGGATGACAAGATTTACAAAACTGCATGCATACTGGGATTGGATTTGGAAAAAAAGGGCACATGAGTGAGTATTTCTTTGTTCTCAAAACAATGGGCTTTTTAAAAAGTTGATAATCTGTCTCTCTCTCAATCATTCAATCAAGTATGATAATATATATATATATATATATATATATATATATATATATATATATATATATATATATATCAATTAAGTATGATACATTCTCTCTCTCTCAATTAGGTATGATAAAATATCTCTCTCTCAATTAAGTATGATAAAATCTCTCTCTCTCATATAAGTACGATAAAATCTCTCTCTCTCTCTCTCTCTCTCTCTCTCTCTCTCTCTCTCTCTCTTCTCTCTCTCTCTCTCTCTCTCTCTCTCTCTCTCTCTGAGGGCTTGGAAAGAAAATAGATGCACTCTCGTGCAGGCGTACTCACACACACACACACACCTACACACACACACACTTACACACATACGCGCGCGCACTTAGGCTTCTATCTATCTATCTATCTGTCCCGTAGTCTGACGACCGTGGGGGCACCCTCAAAGACTCAACTACCAGTTCCCTCCATTCCTCTCTCTGTTCTGCCTTTCTCAGGGTTTTGTTGAGTTCTAGGCCTGTCCATTCGCTGATGTTATCCTCCCAGCTCTTCCTTGGTCTGCCTCTTCTTCTTCCTCCTTGGACAGTGCCTTGCAAAACTGTCTTTGTAATTCCTTGGGATCTTGTGACATGCCCATACCATTTAAGTTTACGCTTTTTCACGATCGTTAGAAGGTTCTCATAGGGTCCAATGGTTTGCTGGATTCTGTTATGCACGCTTTCGTTGCTTATGTGGTCTTTGTAGGAGATGCCAAGGAGTCTCCGAAAGCATCTCATCTCCACTGCCTGTACTCTTCTCTCCAAATCTGCAGTCAGGGTCCATGATTCACAGGCATACAGAAATATGGATATGACAAGGGAGCGCATTAGTCTGATCTTGGAGATAAGTGAGATATTCTTATCTCTCCAGATGGTGTTTAGTTTTGACAAAGCTGTTATTGTCTGTGCAGTCCTGCATACTACTTCTGGCTTGAATCCCTGGTCTGATACAATGGCTCCCAGGTACTTGAAGCTTTGAACTGTTTCCAGCTTCTGGTCATTAACCCTGATATCAGTGCTAATGCCGTTGGTGTTATTAGTCATCAGTTTGGTCTTCTCTGCACTGATTTCCATGCCGTATGTTTTGGAGGCCTTATTCAAGTATTCTGTTAGGCTGGCAAGCTCTTTTTCTGATCCTGCTATTCCATCAATGTCATCTGCGAAGCGGAGGTTTGTGATCGTTCTGCCACCAATGCTGACTGATCCTTCATGATGTTCCAGTGCATCCGCCATGATTCTCTCAAGGAAGATGTTGAAAAGAGTGGGTGAGAGTAGACAGCCCTGCCTTACTCCAACTGTTGTTCGAAACCATTCTCCAATGTTGTTGTTGTAGTAGTACACTGCACTGGTGGCCTCGCTGTACAGCTGTTTGATGACGCCAGGTTTGATTTGCCCAAGATACACCAATGACAAAGACAGCCAGAATCTCCATACCGGATCGGTCGTCGCCCGGGTTACCAAGGACCGCGCCTTCTGTTGCTCATCAGGACAGATGTCGAAAGTATGCTACTGATGTAAAACGCAGCAAAATTCGTGCCAGAAACAACACCATCATTGGCACATGGAATGTACGGACACTAAGAGCTGCAGGCAAAGTGGAAGAACTGACACATGAGATGTCCAGATATCAATGGCACATCCTTGGGCTCTGCGAAGTCAGGTGGAAAAACATGGGAGAAACAACGACCCAGGAAGACCACAAATTATACTACAGTGGAAAACAGGATAAACATGAACACGGCGTGGGGTTTCTCGTTCACAAAGACACCGTGAACACCGTCATGAGCTGTCAGCCTGTGTCCAGCAGACTTATTACCATCCGCCTGAGAGCAACCCCCTTTAACATAACTATAGTACAGGCATACGCCCCTACATCAGACTGCACAGATGAAGCCGTAGAAGAATTTTATGACCAGCTACAAGAGGTTCTGAATCAAACACCCAAGAAAGACATCCTCGTTGTGCAAGGTGACTGGAACGCCAAGGTAGGAGAAGATGCATGGAAAGACTGGGAGGGCGTTTGTGGGCCACATTGTAATAACCAATCAAATGAAAGAGGCTTGAGACTCCTGGAGTTTGCCAGTAACAACCACCTCCAGTAGTGAATACACTTGGCCCACACAAGAAATTCAGAAAATGGACATGGCATAGCCCAAATGGAGAACACCACAACCAAATAGATTACATCATGGTGAAAAGACGGTTTCAGTCTAGCGTTAACATCGCACAGACACGAAGTTTTCCAGGAGCAGACATAGGGAGTGATCATGATCTTGTGATGATGACTTTCCGACTACGTCTAAAGAAAATCCACAAGCGGAACAACATCAGGATCAAATTTGACCTTGAGAAGCTGAAGGACCCAGAGGTATTAGAAATTTTTCAAGCAAGGATAGGTGGAAAGTTTGCAGCACTCACTGTGATAGACTCAGACATAGATACACTGACGAATAGTTTCAATACAGCAGTGACTGAAACAGCAAACGAGCTTCTTGGCAAACGCTGACCAGTCAAAAAACCATGGGTCACACCTAACATCCTACAACTATGCGACAAGCGTAGAGAGTTGAAGAAAAAGAAAAATGAAACAAAAGAAAGAGCAGAACAATATAGGGCAGTCAACAAAAGAATCAGGAAGTCCATGACGGAGGCAAAAGAGAAATGGATCGGTGAACAGTGCCAAGACATTGAAGAGAACATCAAGAAAAACAATAGCAAGAAAGCATATCAGCTGGTGAAAGACCTGACTAGCACGAAACAGAGAAAAGGTTTAACAATCCAAGACAAAAATGGGAAGTGTCTCACTGACGACCAGGATATTCTGAACAGATGGACAGAATACTGCTCCGACCTGTATAACTATAGAACCGCAGGAGATCCAGAAGTCCTTAATGTACCCGAAAGCAAAGACACAGACAGTCACCCTATCCTCCGAGAAGAAGTGGAAACAGCAGTCAGATCGCTGAAAAAGGGGAAGTCAGCAGGGGCTGACAACATTCCAGCTGAGTTGGTTCAAGCTGGAGGGAAAGCCATGATCAGCGCCCTACTAAGAATCTGCAACAAGATCTGGCAGACAGGAAAATGGCCAACACCATGGACACAGTCACTCATCATCACCCTCCCCAAGAAAGGAAATCTACAACAATGCCATAATTACCGCACAATCAGCCTCATATGTCACCCAAGCAAGGTCATGCTGCAGATAATATTGAATAGACTGAAGCCACAAGCAGAGACCATCATTGCTGAGGAACAAGCAGGTTTCAGAGCAGGGCGCAGCACAACAGAACAGATATTCAACCTCAGAATACTATGTGAGCGGTACCTTCAACATCAACAAGACCTTTACCACGTATTTATCGATTTTAAGAAGGCATTTGACAGGGTGTGGCATGCAGCTTTGTGGGCAACCATGAATTTGTACAGCATCAATGCAAACCTGATCAGAGTCATCAAACTTAGGCTTAGTCATCTTAATAATATAATAACGACCCCCCCCCCCCCCCCCCAGGCAATGTCTTCACCTTGATAATAACAACCATAAATCTTCTTCTTCTCTCGTTCGCTATTTACACCGACAGATGTGTCTAGGAAAAAAATAACGGCCTGTCCTTTCCAGCTGCTCTCGTGGGCCGTACAGCTTGCTTTTGCCAGGGTTATCTCTCCCTCAGCCACACACACACACACACAATCTTCTTCCTCAGGTCGCTGTATGTATAGCGTGTACCTCTAACAGGATGTGCTCGCCAGTCTGGTTTCTTTGTTGTTCTTGGTTTTTTATTGCCACACAGGCACACGGACGGGACAGGATAGCCTGGTGGTTAGAGTGATGCATTCGTGATCTGCTAACCTTGGGTTCGAATCTCGTTTAAGAGGGTGTTGTTTTTCTCTCTCTCTCTCTCTCTCTCTCTCTCTGGAGTTAACATCAGTGCCTGACTCCACTCTCCCCTTAAAAGTCCTTCGGGTGAGACTATAAACCGAGGTCCCATGAGCGAACGCACGCAGAACATCTTGCGCACACGTTAAAACCTGTTCCGCTTTTTGGAAGAGTAGGCCATCATATGCCGGTGGTACAAAGCTGCAAACACACGGAGACTAGATGTAAAACAAAAACACCAAAAAACACATGAGTGCTTATTCAATTATCCTAGAAAGAAAGAAAGAAAGAAAGAAGAAAGAAAGGCACACAATTATGATAATATTAGTGATAAGCACGCTGCCATCGACATTTCACTCCCAAATCAATGCAAAGTTTCTATACAAAAAGAAAGGGGGGGAGGGAGGGGTGGAAGGGTGAAAAAAAAAGACTAGCGCTGTGGAAAGCACACCTGCAGACAACTGATCGTATCTCCTTTTGCTTTCTTTTTTTTGTTTTGAAATTCTACATCTTTATTCCCCCCCAAAAAAAACCCAAACCAACAACAACCATGAATAATATACGTGCACAGGCAAATTATATTTAAAAATAAAAAAAATAAATAAATAAAATTAATAATAATAATAATAGTAATAATAATAATAATAATAATATATGGAATTAACACTGAATCTTGTAAAGCAACAAATCAAAGCGCTCAGATGACTTTTTTATATCAAGGATAATGGAATAAGCACTCATGTGCTTTTTTACATCCAGTCCCAGTGTGTATGCGTTTGTGTAAATTTTGTCATCTGTTCCCACCGGCACACAATGGCCTATTCTTTGGAAAAGCGGAACAGGATTTAACGTGTGCGCAAGATGTTCTGCGTGCGTTCGCACACGGGGCCTCGGCTTAGAGTCTCATCCAAAGGACTTTTGGGGAGAGTGGAGTCTGCACTGACGTTAACTCCAGGGGAAAATATCCCCTTTGAACGGGAATCGAACCCGGGTCGTCAGATTGCTTTATTATGTACACCCCCTCCCCCCCCCCAAAAAAAAAGCCCGAAACAAACAAAATCCAACCCTACTATCACAGGAAAACAAAATACACATACAGAGAGAAAAAAACTGTGCGTGTAGGGAGAGAAAAGAGAGAGAGAGAGAGAGAGAGAGAGAGAGAGAGAGAGAGAGAGATGCGTGTGTAATAATAGGTACTTTGGTATGAATGCGGGTGTGTCTAAATCACCATGTGTGAATAGACATTAAACAAAACAAAACAAAACTGAAAAAAAGCACCCAACAGAAATGCGGTAGCGCTGTCCTTGTGGCGACGCGCTCTCCCTAGCGAAAGCAGCCGGCCTACATTTCATGCTGGCACAAACAATGCCACGGTTGAAAGCGGGGGAAAAATACAATAAAACCAACCAACCAACCAACCAACCAAAAAACAACCACGTAAACCTCACCACTCCCCAGTCCTCACGAAAGGTAAACAGATACCATCAGCTTTTTCAGCATACCACAAACTATTTTCCGCGTGACGGTGTAAAGTCCTTCGGATGAGTCTATAAGAGTAGGCCATTGTGTGCCGGTAGGAACAGATGACAGAACTTACAAAAACCGCTTACACACGGGGACTGGGTGTAAAAAAAAAGCACATAAGTGCTTATTCCATTATCCTCGATATAAACGAATAAATAAATAAACAAATAAATAAATATCCTCTTTCTTTTCTTTTTTTTCTTTTTCTTTTATTCTTTTATATCGAGGATAATGGAATAAGCACTTATGTGCTTTTTTTACATCCACCATCATTAGACCATCGAGTTACACACCAAGTGCGGGCGTGGGTGTGCACGCATGCATGCATGAATGTGCCCCAGAGCTTGGTTTATTTAAGCCTGTGCTCTCTCTCTCTGTCTCTTGTCTGTCTTGTCTGTCTGTCTTTCTTGTCTGTTTGTCTGTCTGTCTGTCTGTCCCTGTCTCTGTCTTTGTCTGTCTTTCTGTCTCTTAGTCTTCCTGTCCCAGTATCTGTCTCTCTTTCTCTGTCTCTCTCTCTCATCTCTCTTTCTGTCTCTCTCTCTCTCTCTCTCTCTCTCTGTCTCTCTGTCTCTGTCTCTCTGTCTCTCTCTCTCTCTCCCATCTCTCTGTCTCTTTCTCTCTCTCTGTCTCTCTCTCTGTCTCTCTTTCTCTGTCTCTTTCTCTGTCTGTCTCTCTCTCCCATCTCTCTTTTTGTCTCTTTCTCTGTCTGTCTCTCCCATCTCTCTTTCTCTGTCTCTTTCTCTCTCTCCCTCCCCCCCCCCACCCCATCTCTCTTTTTGTCTCTTTCTCTCTCTGTCTCTCTCCCATCTCTCTCTCTATCTATCTATCTCTCTCTATCTCTCTCTCTCTCCCATCTCTCTCTGTCTCTCTCTCTTTCTCTGTCTCTCTCTGTCTCTGTCTGTCTTTGTCTCTGTCTCTGTCTGTCTTCTTTCTCTCTCTCTCTCTCCTCTCTCTCTCTCTCTCTCTCTCTCTCTCCTCTCTCTCTCTCTCTCTCTCTCTCTCTCTCCTCTCTCTCTCTCTCTCTCTCTCTCTTTCACCAATTATAGCGGAGAAAATGAACTCCATTTTGGGTTGTCTTGCCCTGAGCTTAAAGAGCTACGAGAACAATTGATTCCTTTAAAGTATTTTCGACAGCCGGATTTGTTCAAATTGATTATGCTGATGACAACTCCTAACGAAACAATTGCAAAAATGCTTGTTGTATATTTACACAAAGCGTTTAAAGTACGCAGTATGTTGTCAACATGAGATGTCTTAATCTGTGAAAACCTACAAAGTGTGTGTTCTACCTTGTATATATACCCCTTCTAAGGGGCAATGGCCTTTATTTACTAAATCATCGGCATCAATCCGAATCTCTCTTTATCTCTCTCCTCTCTCTCTCTCTCTCTCTCTCTCTCTCTCTCTCTCTCTCTCTCTCTCTCTCTCTCTTTTCTCTCTCTCTCTTCATTATTTTTGTTTTCTACGAATGTGCAGTTATTGTTAAAATTTAATCGGATCAGCTTTTGATTATACTGTCCTCCAAATGCTTGTTTCCCTGTACTTTTTCCAGGTATTTTAGGAGAAAAAAAGGGTGGGGGTGTTGAAAAGAATGTGTGAATGTGTTACGGAAGATGTGGAAGGTCGTGTCTTTTTTTGTTTTGAATCATGTATTGATTAACTTTATTATTATTATTATTATTTCTTTATTGCTTACGGGTCAGGTGTACAAATCTGGCTCGTGTTGTTTAGTCTTGTCCTTTGTTAGGAAATTATTTGGTTTTTTAAAACCCCCAGATTCGTTCTTTCTCTTTGATACATTTTTGTTGTTTTTGATTACTTAGTTGCATGAGTGGTTGATTGATTGATTTACTCATTTTGACTGAGGGCTGGTGGGGGATAAAAAAAAAGCCACCATTTGTGCTTGTTCTTCTACCTCAATAAAAACAAAGTTCATTGTTCATTGCTCTCTTTCACACACATCACACACACACACGCACGCACGTACACACACACACAAACACTCACAAACACACACGCACACACTACACTACACTACACTACACATACACTACACTACACTACACACACACACACACACACACCACACTATACTACACACACACACACCACACTACACTACACACACACAACACTACACACGCGTTAAATACAAGAACGAACGAACACACACACACACAACACCACTACACACACACTACACTACACACACTACACTATACACACACTACACTACACACACCACTACACCCACACTACCACACACACTACACTACACACACTACACTATACACACACTACACTACACACACACTACACCACACTACCACACACTACACTACACTACACACACACACCACACTACACTACACTACACACACACAACTACACACACACTACACTACAACCACACACACTACACTACACACACACTACACACACACACTACACACAACACTACACTAACACACACACAAACACACACACTACACACTACACTACACACAACACACTACTACCACACTACACTACACACACACCACATACATACACACACATACCTAACACACTCACTACACACACACTACACTACACACACACTACACTACACACACTACACTACACACACACTACACCACACTACACACACTACACCACACTACACTACACTACACACAACACACACACACTACACACTACACTACACACACACACTACACCACACTACACTACACACACACACATACATTACACACATACTACACTCACACTACCACACACTACACACACTACACTACACTACACACACACACACACTACACACACTACACACACTACACTACACACACATAACACACCTACACTACACACACATCACTACACACACACTACACACACATCACACTACACTACACTACAACACACCCATACATTACCACATACTCCTCCCTACACACAACCAACTCCCCTACCTTCACACTCAACGAAACACACTCAGTTCCTCTCCCCTCTCTCCTCCCCTCTCCTCATCCTCATCCTCCTCCTCCTCATCATCATCACCGTCATCTCTTTCTCATCTCACCACCACCATCTGCCAGTCATCACATCTCATCGGACCAACCATCACCTCTTTGGACGAGTCTCTTAGTGGTCTTTTTTTATTTTATTTTTTTTTTTTTTCCTCTTCCAGACTTGAAAACCAAATGCGCCGGCATCTACATGTTCACGGAGAAACGGTGCCGCCTGTGGGTGGACGGCAACGTGCGGGTATGCCCGGGTGGATCCACCCGCCTGCAATTCTTCAGCGTGGCCAGCAACACGGACATACGCGCGCGGGTGTCCCCGCTCTACAACCGCCCGCGCTCTCTGGCCGTCATCGGCCTAGGGTTCCACGGGGGGCTGAAAGCCGAAGACACCTTCCGCAAAACCCTGCTACCTTTGCTCCAGCAACGTCAATCCGGGCGTTTCCAGTGGCCCCGGCTGCTGTGGGCGAGCATCCACCACTGGGGCACCCTGAAGAGCCCCTTGCTGCTGGGGCAGAGCGTGGCGCACGTGCGCGCGTTCAACGAGAGGATGGAGGCGTACCTGAAGCCTTGGAACATCCGCGTGTTGGACACGTTCAACATGACAGCCGGGGTGGCCAGTTTCGACGGCTCGCATTACGGGTACGGCGTCAACAGAATGAAGGTCCGGATCCTGTTGAGGTTTCTGCAACAGCTGCAGTTGAGAGGGGAGTGGTGATGATGATGATGAGGAGGAGGAGGAGGATGGTTATTATTATTGTTATATGGGGTAGGAGGAAGGTGTGTGTGTGTGAGTGGGGTGGTGAGTGGGGTTGGTGGGTGGTGGTTGGTTGGGTGTTGTCGTTTTTTTTTTGTGGAGTTGGGGTTTTTTGTTTTGGTTGTTGAGAGGGGAGGGGTTTGTTTGGGGGTTGTTTGGTGGGGGGGGGGGGGGGGGGGCGTTGGTGGTGGTTGTTTGGTGTTTTGTTGTTGGGTTTGGGGTGTGATGGTTTGTGGGTTGTTGCTTTTTTTTTGGGGGGGGTTGTTGGTTTTTTTTTCGGGATGTGTGGAGGGGAGGGGGGGTTAATTATTGGTCATTTGTGTTCTCGATTTCCATGTCTATGTCTGTGTCTGTCTCTGTCTCTGTCTGTTTCTGTCTGTGTCTCTGTCTCTGGCTGGCTGTCTGTCTCTCAGTCTCTGTTTCTCTCTCTCTCTCTCTCTCTCTCTCTCTCTCTCTCTCTCTCTCTCTCTCTATCTATCTATCTATCTATCTATCTCTCTGTCTCCCGTCATCTTTCAGTGGGAGAGAAGTAGTTTTATGGTAATACTGAAATTAAAGTAACAAACTTGTATAAATATTTAGGCCTTACCTTCACAGCAAAGCTAAGTTTCAAAAATGCACGGAGTGAAAGTTGCCAAAAAAAGGGAAAAGGGGAACTATGGAAATTCTAAGGTCTTCAAGGAAACTAAACTGCACTTGCTTTTTCAATTTTCTGGAAACTTTTTGATTCTCGAATCGAGCCTATGCTAATGTATGGAGCAGATATTTGGGGATTATTTGTTAATAATGAAATGGAAAAGGTGCACACCTATGCAATGAAATGATTCCTTTCAGTACCATTACACTCGTCTAACAAAATGTTGTATGGTGAAACTGGCTGCTACCCTCTATTTATAAGGTAACAAGTAAAGTGTATTAAGTATTGGTTAAAATTAACTCAACTTCCTATGTCAAGATTGCGCAGACAAGCCTATAAGATGCTGTTGATCCAACTAGAAACAGGGAAACAGAACTGGGCATTTTTTGTTAAGCAATTACTAACAACGCATGGATTTCGTATTGTGTGGATGTGCCAGGGAGTTCGATTTGAGCAAGGATTTTTGTGAGAATTTAAAGACAGAATGATAGCTTCCTATTAACAAGACTGGCATGCTTGCATAGAAGAATAAGAAAAGTATAACTGGTACTCTTCCTTTAAAAGTGTTTTTTTCAAACAGAAAAGTATGTTACAGTTGTAACACAGAAATGGCATAGGAGTAATCTTGCTCGAATCAGATTAAGAACTTTAGACCTAAATGCCTGCAAAACGTGGTTTTCCACTGACAAATCTGCACAGTCCCCATGCCCCATGTGTGGCGCGCAGACTGAAGATGAAATGCATTTTTTGTTTGATTGTAATTCGTTCGATGACATCCGTTAGAAATGCCTCATATTTAATGAAGAAATCTCAAGAATTAGAGATACAGTTAGCATTCTGTTCATCGAAGATGAAGAATTTCTAAAATCACTTGCAAAATGTATCTCTCTTGCTTAGGACAGCAGAAAAAGAAAACTGCAGCCTTTTCAATGTAACACTATTATGTTTTCCATATTTGTGGACTACGATTTTCATTGGCTAAATTGCCTTATTTGAATGTGAGGGTCGGGTGGTCGATTTGTCCTACAATGTTGCTGATTTGTAGGTAGCATGACACTGGTGTGTGTGTGTGTGTGTGTGTGTGTGTGTGTGTGTGTGTGTGTGTGTGTGTGTGTGTGTGTGTGTGTGTGTGTGGCGCGCGCGCGCAAGCTTGTGATAATAATTAATGTATGATAGTTAATGCATTCGGTTGAATATAGTTATTGGAGATGCCTTTTTGCTCTTTCGGTTTACATTATTTCCTTGTTGCAAAAAGCATATTGTTTAAATTGTGTTCATACTGTGCTCCTTGCCAAAAAGACTGTATTGTTTATGGCAATAAATTACTTTCAGTGCTCAGTGTTCTCTCTGTCTCCCTCCCTCCCCCCCCCCCCCTCCCTCCTCTCTCTCTCTCTCTCTCTCTCTCTCTCTCTCTCTCTCTCTCTCTCCTCGGTCTTGGGGTGATCTCCCTTGGATATAGGCAGAGCGAAATTTTGCTGTGTGAATTGTGTGTTTAAATAACCAAATAAAGCAGCACCATGCCAGTTGTCGGGTTACCAACAACGCTGGAAGTGACACTAGGTGCCCTGCTACAACAACACTGCATCACCTCATGGAAAGTCTGTGGAGAAGGCGAGCAAACGACAGTTGTGTTGCGACTGAAGGCTGGCTCAAGTGATGGGAACATGTCGGGTCAACAAACCCCTGTGTACTTCCGCAGAAAGCCACCCAGTCAGACCAACAGGGACCGAAGAAGGACAGAGGAGAGGAGACAGGCAGAGGAGAAGAGGCTGGCAGAGGAGAGGAGACAGGCAGAGGAGAGGCAAGAAGACGAGGCAAGTACATTGTTGGCATCGAAAACTTTTCCCAGTTTGTTTATGCCAACGCCCCCCATCACCCAGTCTGTCTCACACACCAACACCCCAGCCTCTCCAAACCACATGCCTTCGCAATCGCTGCTTCCCGCACGTGATTATCGCCGTGCGTCACGTGCTGTCACGGTGTTGGCAGCGGACACAATGGCTGAACAACAAGATGGAATTGACCTGGTTGAGGTGCCTGTACCTGACATTACCATGGAGGGGGGAGGACTGTGACGAACATCTAGATCAGATTCG
>CM054142.1:56623114-56628114 GCA_028751875.1 Rapana venosa
TGGAGGACATCTCCAACGCTGACTGTCCATATGCCCACTTGGCCGAGAGAGTGGGGATGTACTGTGTGAGCAAGGCATCTCCACTATAATCAAATTTCTGCCCAATTTCCGAAACAGCAGCTGCCTCCTCTGCTGTTTTGGAGGTCATCGTCGAACACGACGGACAAACATACAGAAAACTATCGACACCAGTTGGTCCCAGCTGAGGTGAGCTGGGCTAGACTGAGATGGGATGGAATGGGTTTATTTATTTATTTTATGTTATTCTTTTATATCAAAGATAATGGAATAAGCACTTCATGTGCTTTTTTTAAAATCCAGTCCCAGTGTGTATGCAGTTTTGTCAATCTTATCATCTGTTCCCACCGGCACACAAATGGACTTCTCTTACGAAAAGCGGAACAGGATTTAACGTGTGTGCAAGATGTTCTGCGTGCGTTCGCACACAGGGCCTCGGTTTATAGTCTCATCCGAAGGACTTCTGGGGAGAGTGGAGTCGGCACTGATGTTAACTCCAGGGGAAAATATCCCCCTTGAACGGGAATCGAACCCGGGTCGTCAGATTGCCAGCGCAATGTTCTAAGCACTAGGCTATCCCGTCCCCCTGAGTAGCTATAGCAGCAGAGAGTAGCTGAAAGTGGGGGAAGCTGACAGCTGTGGAAACCTCTTAACAACGCCAGTGTCAACAAGGGGGAGGGACGGGATAGCCTGGTGGTTAGAATGATGCACTTGTGATCTGCTGACCCGGGTTCGAATCTCGTTCAAGAGGATTTTTTTTTCCTCTGGAGTTCACATCAGTGCCGACTCCACTCCTCCTTAAAAGTCCTTCAGATGAGACTATAAACCGAGGGTCCCGTATGCGAACGCACCCAGACCATCTTGCGTGGGCGTTAAAACCCGTTCCCTTGTTTTTCGTAAGAGTAGGCCATTGTATGCCGGTAGGAACGGATGACAAAATTGACCCCCAAAAACTGCATACACAAGGGGACTAGATGTAAAAAAAAAAAAAGTACATGAATGCTTTTTCCACTATCCTCGAAATGAAAGAATAAATAAATTAATAAATAAATAAATAAGCAAGCATAGCAAACTCTGTGGCTGGACTGTTATGCACAAGTGCTGTTATCAGAGAAAAACCACCGTGTCCAATTCATTGTGACTCGAAAAGAGCCAGGCAGCAAGCAGTAAGAAAGGCACGGCCTGCCTGTCAGCGTGAGATAGCAAGTGTGTCATCAGTGCACAGCCTGCGACTGATACTGCAGCGGAAGGAGAGAGGTGACACTCTGTGCACATACAAGTCCTTCGGATGAGACTATAAACCGAGGCCCCGTGTTCAAACCCATGCAGAACATCTTGCGCACACGTTAAATCCTGTTCCGCTTTTCGTAAGAGTAGGCCATTGTGTGCCGGTGGCAACAGATGACAGAATTCACAAATCCGCATACACACGGGGACTGGATGTAAAAAAACCCACATGATTGCTTATTCCATTATCCTCGATATAAAAGAATAAATAAATTTTTAGAACAATTTTAAATACATCCTCTGAAGTCGGAGTATGGCTGCCTATAATTATGGCGAGGTCTTTGAAAACAGTCATACACGCAAACTTCCCATCCAGTGTGCTTCCTATCTTAACAGTGATTCCCAGGTGGGATGAGTGAGATAGAATGCATGTTGTGGGTGACCCCCCAGGGTGTTAAACTGGGAAACGCACAACAACAACAACAACAACAACAACTGACGCATAGACAGCAAGTGAATCATCAGTGCACAGCCTGTGACTGATACAGCAATGAAGCATGAAAATGCAGTGGATGGAGATATGCCACACACTGACTGTACAACATCAAAAGAGTGCCGCCACCCCCCCCACCCCCCCCCCCCCCCCCTCCTCTTCTATCAGCTCGATCGATATCTCTCTCTCTCTCTCTCTCTCTCTCTCTCTCTCTCTCCTCTCTCTCCTCTCTCTCCAAACAAGAGGCTACAATAACAGCTGTTGCCCATGGGGATGGGAGTGGAGGGGGGGGGGGGAGGGGGTCGGGAACCTGTCAGTATAAATAGCATCCCCACATTGTGGAAATTCTCTGCTAGAAATTTCCTCTTTTCTATCAATCTCTTTCTTTCTTTCTGCATCGTTTCTTTTCTCCCTGTCAGTATCAATAGCATCCCCACATTCTGGAAATTCTCGGGCTAGAAATGTCCTCTTTTCTCTCAATCTCTTTCTTTCTGCATCGTTTCTTTTCTCCCTGTCAGTATTAATAGCATCCCCACATTCTGGAAATTCTCGGGCTAGAAATGTCCTCTTTTCTTTCAATCTCTTAATCTTTCTTGCCTCGCTTCTTGTCTTCCTTGTCATCTCCCCTTTTTGTCTGTTTTCTGCCTTCTTTTGGTTCATTCTCCTGCACTGTTTCCCCGGAAAGACTTAAAAGATAACAATTCTCTCTTACGCAGAAGTGGGATGCTGCTAGGCCTGACTGACTTGTCAGGCGCTTAAGTAACGGCAGCGTGACGCATTTTCGCTCATAGTTATAGCAGACAACGATAGTTGGTGTCTGAGGGTTCGTTCGATGATAATAATAATAATGTATGGAATTTATATAGCGCTGAATCTTGTAAAGCAACAAATCAAGGCACTCAGATGGCTTTTTTTTGTAATCGAGGATAATGGAATAAGCACTCATGTGCTTTTTTTTTTAAAACATCCAGTCCCCGTGTGTATGCGGTTGTCAATTTTGTCATCTGTTCCCACCGGCACACAATGGCCTACTCTTTCGAAAAGCGTAACAGGATTTAACGTGTGCGCAAGATGTTCTCCATGCGTTCGCACACGGGGCCTCGGTTTATAGTCTCATCCGAAGGACTTGTATATTATATATATATATATATATATTATATATATATATAATATATATAATAATACAATAATATATAATAATAATAATAATTGTATATATATAATATAATATGTCTGACATGCAATATTGATGATGAAGAAGAAGAAGAAGAAGAAGAAAGAAGAAGAATGACCGCTGTGGGACAGTCACAGAAAACACATGTTGCAGGAATGCATGTCCAGTACATCAGAGAGTACTTGATGTCGCTGGTAGGTGAACTAAGCAATAGTGTACTGGAATACTCCTGTAATTCTGACACTGACAGTGTTTATTGTTTATTTATTTATTTTATTTTATTCTTTTAAATCGAGGATAATGGAATAAGCACTTATGTGCTTTTTTTACACCCAGTCCCCGTGTGTATGCGGTTTTTTGTAAATTCTGTCATTCTGTTCCCACCGGCACACAATGGCCTACTCGTACGAAAAGCGGAACAGGATTTAACGTGTGCGCAAAATGTTCTGCGTGCGTTCGCTTACGGAGCCTCGGTTTATAGTCTCATCCGAAGGACTTTTGGGGAGAGTGGAGTCGGCACTGATGTTAACTCCAGGGGAAAATATCCCCCTTGAACGGGAATCGAACCCGGGTCGTCAGATTGCCAGCGCAATGTTCTAACCACTAGGCTATCCCGTCCCCCCAGTATGTGTGTGTGTGTGTCTTTGTGTGTGTCTTTGTGTGATGTTTGGTGTATATATATATATATATATATATATATATATATAATATATATATATATATATGTGTGTGTGTGTGTGTGTGTGTGTGTGTGTGTAGTGTGTGTGTGTGTGTGTGTGTGTGTGTGTGTTGTGTGACATAAACGAGAAAACAGACCCAAGGTACTGGAGAAATGTGTCAAACTCTCAAGGCTAAAAAGAAAGGAAAAAAAAAGAAAAGCGACAACTGAGCACGCTTCTTCGTCTTCATCGAGTGCTCAACCAGCAACTATTGTTGTCTGTCATATGAATGAAAACGCATCACGTTGCCGTTAAGCGCCTGACAAGTCAGGCCCAGTGCATCTGACTTCGGCGTGGGAGAGAAAAGTCATCTTTTAAGTCTTTCTGGAGGAAAGAGAAGGCAGGATAAAAGATCGACCAAGAAGGCAGAAAAGAGAGAGAGAGAGAGAGGGGTGGGAGGGAGAGACAGACAGACAAGAGAGAGAGAGTGTGTGTGTAGGGGGGGGGGGGACAGGAAGAAAAAGAACAAGGAAGAAACAAAGAGAGGGATAGAAAAGAGGGAATTCCTAGCACAGAAGTTTCAGATGGTGGGGGATGCTATTCATACTGACAGGCTACCCCAGCATCTCTATGGGAAAGATTAAACACACTACTATACTACACACTACACAGAGATTCTTTACAGCGACTTTAGCATCTTTAAATCATATTTTAAGACAAAAAACATCGTATTCTTCAATATTCTATGCGAGACTGATTACCACCATTTCTTACAGAATACGACTTAATGCTCTCAGAACAAAGTTGTGTAAAAAATGTTAAGTGCATTTTTGTGGAGAACAATTTTCTCTGGAACACTTGTTTATTGTTTTGTCAGAAGCTTCGTGTTTTTTTAACAAAAAACTTTTTTTTAGACAATAATGCTTCCGAAGAAAATGTAGATGTAATTCTGTCAGAGGAAAACATTCAGTTTGCTATTTCGAAGTCTCTTGTACATAGCCCAGTTTTCGTGTTTCTTTAAAGTTCTTTGATACTGTTTACTCTCTTTGCATTTTTAGGCGTTACATTGACGTTTGAATACCAATCTGTCACATGACTCTCTTTCCATCTGTCTTCCATTGTTTTTGGCTGTAGGTCTAACCCCCTCCCATTCCGTCTAGTATCAATTATAGTAAACAGAGATCCAGACCAGACTGAATGAGAACTGCAACGTCTATGCCAGCCGGTTAGGGTCGGGATAGCCTAGTGGTTAGAGCAATCTGACCACCCGGGTTCGATTCCCGTTCAAGTGGATATTTTCCCCTGGAGTTAACATCCGTGCATACTCCATTCTCCCCAAAAGTCCTTCAGGTGAGACTATAAACCGAGGCCCCGTGTGCGAACGCACGCAGAACATCTTGCGCCCAACGTTAAATCCTGTTAGGAATAA
>CM054142.1:56633114-56638114 GCA_028751875.1 Rapana venosa
GCTCTCCCCGGGGAGAGCAGCCCGAATTTCACGCAGAGAAATCTCGTGACTTAAAGTGGTATAAATAAATAAATAAAAATAAATCCCGCGTTCTGTGTTATAAATGAATGCAGACACTGAGGAAACAGCGAGGAAGGGGAAACAATATTCTTCTTTTAACAGTACGGGGTGTATCTCTAGGTGATCTCCTTGTACCACACCTGTTGAGATAGCTAGAAGTGGTAGGCTCACTCTCCTGTGAGCTCCTCCTCCCCTCTCCCCCCTCCCTCCCCCCCCCCCTACTTCCCATCCGCTGGAACTTGAGTGGTGGTCTGGGTGCTTGTCTTTTTTTGTGGATGAGACGAGAAACCAAAGTCCCGTGTGTAACTCATAATATTAGCAGAAAAACCCACGGCAAAAACAAAGGTTTGCTTATCAGAGAGACCTTGTTTTTCAAGTCAATCTTAAGAAAATAATAAACTATTTGATATTCAGGAAGAAAAAGGGGGGTTCTTATCATAAAAACCTAGTTTTCTGGTTAAAAAAAATTAGGATGTATACTTCAGACAAGAATGTCTACTTGAGGCCAAGGGGAGGAGTAGCTCACAAGAGAGTGAGCCTGCCATTTCTAGCTATCTCAACAGGTGTGGTACAAGGAGATCACCTAGAGATACACCCCGTACTGTTTACAGAAGAATATTGTTCCCCCTTCCTCGCTGTTTCCTCAGTGTCTGCATTCATTTATAATACAGGACGCGGGATAGCCTGGTGGTTAGAGTGATGCACACTGCGCTCGTGATCTGCCGACCCGGGTTCCAATCTCGTTCAAGAGGATTTTCCCTCTGCAGTTAACATCCGTGCCGACTCCACTCTCCCCAAAAATCCTTCGGATAAAACAATAAACCGAGATCCCGTGTGCGAACGCACGCAGAACATCTTGCGCACACAATAAAACCTAATTTTTCCATTAAAAAGACCCCCAACCTCGGTCATGGCAACGTTGAACAGAATGTGTGAAAAAAAAGAACCAAAAAAAGGAGAGCAGCTTCCCAACACAACTGAAGTTGTTCAGAGCTCTCGTCATTCCCACACTGCTGTACAGGAGCGAAAGCTGGACTTTGACTTGCAGAACAGGACCAGAAAATAAAACCACTTACATCGAAATCATTCAGAAGGCTTCTACACTATTTCCTGGTGGAACCACAGAACTGACAACGAGTCAGTGGTGGCAAGAGGTGATAGTCATGAAAGCTGGGCCACAGGAACAAACCCCCCTTCTGGCTGTTGTTGTAAAGGCTGCACACCGGTATTTAAAAAAATCACTCTTTTCCTTCTGTTTTTCTATGTGACTCTTATATTCATACCGCACGTACTTAAGCATCCACAGAAATAAAAACCACTTTTTGTGAAAGACTACCCTCTGACTCAAAACTCATGTGATTTTCAACAAATTTGGTAAGTTTGAAAATTTTTAATTTTTCAGCAAACACTGTACCCCCCTCAGTCCTTTGTCGTCTGCTAGCTTCCTTACCGCAATATGCATGCGCGGGGTCAACGCTGTAGAAATACAGGCAAACCTCATTTTATGGTTATTTCCAACTTTCTCGTGACTACCTGGTATTGCTCTATGTCCTCAATCCCCAAAACAAGTGCACAGTCCATTTTTTCATGCTTAAACAAATCTGTGAAAATCACCAACATTTTTTTTCCCACTCGCACTCTATAGAAGATACTACGTGACCCCCAAATTAATACCGGTGTGAGGCCTGTATAAGAGGAGGAGGAAGCTGGCGTGGTTTGGTCACGTGGGGCGTCGTAACTTTATTGCCAAGACTGTCCTGCAGAAGACATAATGATGAAGGAAGACACAGGGGCGTACAGCAGAAGAACTAGGTGCAGAACATCAAAGACTGGACCGACCTTTGACATGGCACTGTTTGCTGCCAAAGGCTGAAGACAAGAGCAGCCTGGAGTGAATTAATTGTCGACCAACGCGTCCCACTGTCCCTCCGACGACCATCTTGGTCAAAGAACTGCTGATACTGATGCTGATGTCTTATCAAAATCAGCAGGAAGGCAATGAATAACAGAAGAAGCCCAGCAAAGACAGCAGTCACTGTTATAATGATGTCCTTTTCTTTTTTATTTTCTGTTACTTCGAGGATAATGGAATAAGTACTCACACGCTTTTTTACACCTCCAGTCCCCGTGTGTATGCAGTTTTGTCAATTTTGCCATCTGTTCCCACCGGTACACAATGGCCTACTCTTCCCAAAAGTAGAACGGATTTTAACGTGTGCGCAAGGTGTTCTGCGTGCGTTCGTTTTATTGTCTCATGAAGGACTTTTGGGGGAAGTGGAGTCAGCACTGATGTGAACTCGAAAGGAAAAATCCTCTTGAACAGGATTCGAACGGGTCAGCAGATCACGAGCCCATCACTCTAACCACCAGGCTACCCCGTCTTTCTAGCAAGCACTATAACTCTGCCAAATTTTCCTTTTAAAAAATGTGTGATAATCATACAAGTCCGGTCCATGCATTCTATAGATCCAAAGGGTTGAGGTATAAAAATGTAGATTTGTTGGTTTTTGTTTTAAAGCACACTCTTTTTGCTTGTAAAAGATTCCTAAAAGTTATTTAAACCACCAGGCAACTTTTGGCATAATTATGGTAACCTTGAATTTTGAAGGCATCCACTTGTTTTTTTTGTTTGGATTTTTTTCTTTCTTTTTTTTCATTCCACGGCAAGTGCTCTGAAGTTAGCCATGTTGAGATTTTTGTGTATTTTTGCCTACGATATAGGTATCCACATTTGCATTCCGATTGTAGTTTCACTGTAAATGAATTTTGACGGTGAGCTGTATAAAAAAAAATACTGGTATGAGCTCTTGAATGGGCAGGGAACACAGTACTTTTAATTCCCTCATAATAATAAATGGAGCTTATATAGGGCTATATCTTGCAAAGACAAATCAAAGCGCATGCATTCAACCTAATCTTACACAGTCATGCAACCAATGACAAATAATCAATAGTTTAAACAAACAGATAATTATTACAAACATTGTGCAGCTGCAGACAAAATCTATGAAATAAAATCTCAATAGTCAATTGTTTTTTCAAAAGCACAAACACACACTCACACAGGTCGTATACTAGGAATCTTTTACAAGCAAAAAGAGTGTACTTATAAAAAACAAAAAAAAACAAATCTGTATTTTTATAACTCATTCTTTTGGATCTATAGAATGACATGATCAAACAGCATGTTGGGGCTTGTGTCATTAACGGGGTGACAAAGCCACAGTCTGTTTGTTACACCTCAGTGTTGGTTTTGTATGGTTCAGGCTTTTTTTTTTTTTTTTTTTTTTTGGGGGGGGGGGGGGCAGTGTAGGCCACATAAAAGCTCCCCCCCCCCCCCCTTTTTTTTAGCGTTAAGTGTTTTTTTTTGTTTTTTGTTCTTCTATCACAACGTTTTCTGTTAAGGGTACTTCTCGTCTTTTGAATTTGTGTGTGTGAGTTTGTGTGTGTGTGTGTGTGTGTGTGTGTGTGTGTGTGTGTGTGTGTGTGTGTGTGTGTGTGTGTGTGTGTGTGTGTATGTGTCTGTGTGTCTGTGTGTGTAAGTGTGTACATGTGATGTGTGTGTATGTGTGTGTTTAGTTGGGGATTTTTATTACAAGGATAATGGAATAATTACTCATGTGCTTTTGTTTATAACATCCAGTCCCCGTGTACATGCGGTTTTGTAATTTTTTTCCTCCCTGCCCCACCGGCATTGGTGGCCTATTCTTTGGAAAGGTGGAGCAGGTTTTAACATGTTTGCAAGATGTTTTCTGTTCGTTTGCACACGCATGGTGTGGGGTTGGGGGAAGGCTGTTCGGTTTATAAGCTCAACAGAAACACTTTCAGGGGAGTGGAGTCAGCACCCATGTTAACTCAAGGGACATCTTGGTGGTGGCTCGAACCTGGGCTCAAACCGGGGCCATCAAAAGTAATTACAAGCCCTTACCCCATACCATATCCACAGAGAGAGAGAGAGAGCAAGAGAGAGAGAGAGAGAGAGAGAGAGAGAGAGAGAGAGAGAGAGAGATAGATATATTTATTCTTTAATATCAAGGATAATGGAATAAGCACTTATGTGTTTTTTTACATCTAGTCCCCGTGTGTATGCAGTTTTGTAAATTTTGTCATCTGTTCCCACCGGCACACAATGGCCTACTCTTCCGAAAAGCGGAACAGGATTTAACGTGTGCGCAAGATGTTCTGCATGCGTTCGAACACGGGGCCTCGGTTTATAGTCTCATCCGAAGGAGAGAGACAAATGACAAATGACAAATTCTTTTATTTCAAGGATAATGAATAAGCACTCGTGCTTTTTTACATCATGTGAGAGAGAGAGAGAGAAAGAGAGAGCGAGAGAGAGAGAGAGAGAGAGAGAGGGACAAGGACAATGACAAATTCTATTATTTTTAAGTATAATGAATAAGCACTCATGTGCTTTTTTACATCTAGTCCCCGCCCGTAGGGATACATCTTAATAATAACACAATACTTATGCTCTCACACAGTAGAACCAAAGGGTAATAACCCTTTTTAAATTAAAAACAAAAAAACAACAACAACAAAACAAACAAATAAAATAAAACCCTAAAACACTCTCCACCCCCACCCCCCACCCCCACCCCCCAAAAAGTAAAATAACACCAACCAAAACAAACAAACAAAAGAAAAAGAAAAAACAAACCAACAAAAAGAAAAAAGAGAAAAAACAAACAACAACAAGAGAGAGAGAGAGAGTTGGTGTCATAAGAGTGAGTGAGAGAGACAGAGAGAGAGAGAGAGAGAGAGAGAGAGAGAGAGAGAGAGAGAGAGAGAGAGAGAGAGAGAGAGAGAGAGAGAGAGAGAGAGAGAGAGAAGTTCGTGTCATGATAGAGAGAATGAATGAATGAATGAATGAATGAATGAATGAAAAATCTTTATTTTACAAGGGTTACATATAAGCATTTACATACTTTTTTCCC
>CM054142.1:56643114-56658114 GCA_028751875.1 Rapana venosa
CTTCCTTCCACATAAACTACCCCAATACCTACCCTTCCTCTCTCTAACCTACCTCCATCCACCAACCTATCCCCTCCTTCTCTCTAACCTACCCCTCTCCTCCCCATCCCTCTCCCTGACCTATCCCCTCCCTCCCACGACCTAATGTTTAGAACATTGCACTCACAATGTGATGACCCAGGTTCACATCCTCTTCAAGGGGATTTTCCCCCTAGAATTAACATCAGTGCAGACTCCACTCTCCCCAAAAGTTCTTCAGATGAGGCTATAAACCGAGGACTTATGCGCGGACGCACGCAGAACATCTTGCGCACACGTTAAATCCTGTTCCACATTTTGAAAGAGTAGGCCATTGTGTGCTGGTGGGAACAGATTACAAACTTGACAAAATCGCATACACACAGGGAATGGACATAAAATACCACATTAGTACTCATTCCATTATCCTCGGTAAAAAAGAATACATTAAAATTACCTTCTCTCTCTATTCTACATCTTCTTCCATCCTAAATTACACCTACCTCCCTTCCATCCCCTATTTCTATCCTATCCCCCCACCCCCCACCTCTTAAACACCTATAAGATAAAATAAAATCAAAGCTTTATCATTACACATATAGCTGTTTGCAACTCTAAACGCACGAACATTCACAGCTTGAAGAAAGTCGTAGAAAATGCCACTATTATAAGGAAACAACTACACAGATAAGCACAAAGATAGTGAGAACTGATTTTCCCTATAAGAGATGAATAAGTGGCTGCTGCACCTTCCTCCCCTAACCACCACCACCCTCTAGCCTCAATACCCCAGTGTAACCTCCCCACTCCATCCCCAGTTTAACCCCCTCACCTCTAGCCTATCCCCCCAGTTACCCTCCCCCCCCCCCCAGTGACCCCCCCCCACCCATCCCCCCCAGTTAATCCCCCTTCTATTCTCCCCCCAGCTCCCCCCCCCAACTCTCTATCCCCCCCCCCCCCCTCAGCTACCCCTATCCCCCCCCCCCCCCAGCTACCCCTATCCCCCCCCTCCCTTTATTTTCCCCTCAGCTACTCCTATCCCCTCCACAGCTGCCCCTATCCCCTCCCCCTTCTATTCTCCCCCCCTCCCCCGAGTTGCCCCGATCACCTTCACTCCCCCCCCAAGCCCCCTTCTATTCTTCCTCTTCCCCCCCTAACCCCCTTCTGTTCCCCCCCCCTATCCTACAATTACCCCTCCTTCCAGAAACCCCCTTCTCTTCCTCCTCTTTCTTACCCACCCTTAAAAAATTCTGTGAAAAAACCCCAACACAAACATGGAAAGATAGACAACACATCTCCTCCAAACTTCAGAGGATTAGAAGTTAGGGGTGATCCCCGTGGAGATCACAAAATCCTAACTCAAAATTTAAGTTATGCCATCCTAATTTTTATGATATATTATCAAAGTAACAACTCCAAACTTTGAAGGTGTCTTTTTATATCATTTTGCAAATTTAAAAATGTCATGTCTACAATAATTTAACTTCACCCATCACTTGTGTCAGACAGGTAAACAGCAATTTGTACAATGTCATAAAAAATTTGTTGCTTCATTTCCATCAGATGGGAGGTTTGGTTGGACTATAAAACAACTTCAAACAAAAAACAGGGGATGTGATTGTTTAAGATTCCTGTGAAGGAGAAGTAATACTGACTTGAAATAGCACACACGTCGTGTTTGTCAATCTAAACACAAGTAAACAAGGTTTATATGCAGTAAAATAATTCACAACTTCAAGACAGTGGTCACTTGCAAAGTTTCTGTAGAAACTGTCACCCTTAAAGCAAAACAGTTGCACATGCAGGTGCAAACTAAATAAATGAAAATATAATGAAACGAACAATTTGGTCACACTGCTTTGTGGTGGCCTGCTAATTTCATTTCATGTTTGTTAGTTAACATTTATTCTTATTATAGGGGTGGGGGAATTGTTTCGTAAAAATGTCGCAAAGTGACAGCCTAAATAAAATACTCTGGACACAATGAACTTGTTTGAGACACTGAAAATGAACGTCTTCAAGATAAAGACACTGTCAAAGAGGATGATGATATTAGTTAAAACGGTTAGCATATCAGTCTTTATCAGGAACATATTTTATGTTTTTATTTTTGGGAATTGTTTTTTGGGGTGGGGTTTTTTCAGGTTTCATCTTATTTCTACTTGTCATTAATGGGGGTCTCCTACAACACAGTTACCATCTTTGACCCTTATGGTTGGCTGAGGCGTTGATACCATGAACGACAGAAGAGCTGGTTTTAACCGTAATAATTGCGTGGCTTTTTTTCTCTGCTAGAGCTCCCAGGTGGAGAGATTTCTGTATGCGGCCATTTACCCACCATTAAGGTTGTAGGAATATTCAGACTTAGGGGATGGATTTAATATGACATTTTAACATTTATAAGGTGATATGTCTAATTCGACTTCTATGATCAGCGGGGCTTAAAACCTTGGGATGTACTCCGTGGGGATGCGGGGAGGTGGGGGAAGGGAGGGGGGGGGGGGGGGTTGCTGTCAGTATTAATAGTATCTCCACCTTCTGGAAATTCTGTGCTTTTCCCTCTTTTCTATCCCTCTCTTTGTTTCTGCCTTGTTCCTTTTCTTCTTGTCACCTCATTCTTGTCTTATTTTTTGCCATCTTGGTCCAATCTCCAGCCTTTTTCCAGAAAGACTTATATAATAACAAATCTCTCCCATGCCAAAGTCGGATGCGCCAGGCCTGATTTGTCGCATTTTCGCTCATGTGACAAACAACAGTAGTTGCTGTCTGAGCGTTCGATGACGAAGAAGAAGAAAACCTTTGGATTTGATTGAAAAGAGAGGATTTTGAGCAGCAAACTGGTGCCATATGACCTAGACAATAACATGAAAGGTGGAGGGCTGCTTAGATTCAAACAATCCATACATTGTTATTATTGAACAGGGAAAAATAATTCTAACTCCTTTATATCTCTCGATATGTATATATGTTTCTCTCTCTCTCTCTCTCTCCTCTCTCTCTCTCTCTCTCTCTCTCTCTCTCTCTCTCTCTCTCTCTCTCTCTCTCGCACTGTATCTGCATATAAACATAACCTGTCTAAATATCATATCATGTACTCGTGCGCTCTAATAAGCTCGTGTGTGAATGGCCGTGCGTCTGCATGTATGTGTTGAAAGTGTGTGTGTGTGTGTGTGTGTGTTCGTGCATGCGTGCGTGCGTGCGTGTGTGTGTGTTCGTGCATGCGTGCGTGCGTGCGTGTGTGTGTATCTTGATCTGGAATGACCTTCTTCTCCCTCTTCACTGAATGCCTACTGATGACACTTAAATCCAGCATCCAGACATTTCAAATCTAAGATTTCCCGTTATGTTTCATCTCATATCTGTCCCTGCCTTGGACAGGCAAAATTCCCATCACCCGGCCAAAAGTGTATAACCTTCATGAGAGAGAGAGAGAGAGAGAGAGAGAGAGAGAGAGAGAGAGAGAGAGAGAATTTCAATTTGTAAAACTAGTTGTGATTTGGTTGTATGTATAAGAATAGGTTGAACACAAGCGCTTTGATATATTCTTACAAGATAAAGCGCCATATAATTTGCTAATTATTATTATTATTATCATTAATATTATTATTTCATTTCGTGTTGTTTAAAGCCCTACTGACCATGAATGTCATATTTTGACTGTCACCTCACTTAGTTTCAATAACTGTAACAACTTCCACTTCAATTTAAGATGGTGACCTTCTAATCCTCCTAAGCTCTCTTCAAGCTGTAAGTTATTCTATGTGTGTTAAGTTATGCTGCATATAAACGTTGCTCAACTGTATTTAGCGTTTTGGACACATTATGTGTGCGAAGTAAAGCCTTCATTGTATCTGATGGCAATATTACCTCCCATTTATAGGCTAACACACACAGTTACATTCCTTTTCATTGTTTGACATTGCTCAGAAGTCGAGAAAAAAGTTTGTATCTGATGGAAATAAAGCAGCAATTTTTATACAGAATTGTAGACTCTACTGTTTATATGTCTGAAACGAGAACACGGTGAAACTGAGTATTTAGGACAAGCATTTTTGCTATTTCCAAACTAATATAGAGAAAAGACACCTTTACAGTTTGGAACTGCTAGTTTCAATAAAAGGTTGTAAAACTATAAATGCTATAGGAATTTGTGATCATTATGAGGATCACACCCCCTAACTTCTAATCCTCTGAAGTTTGGAGGAGATGTGTTGTCTATCTTCCCATGTTTGTACTTTTTTTTTTCAATTTTATTTTTGGGAAGGGCTATCTGGAGAAAGGAAGGAGGGGAAACTTGGAGGGGATGGAAATAGAGAAGGGAGGGGAGGGGGTAGCTTGGGAGGGGAGCTTAGGGGGGAGGAGGGGGAGCTTGGGAGGGGAGTACAGAGGGGGAAGCTTGGGAGGGGAGAGGGTAGCTTAGGAGGAAATACAGGGAGGGGGGGGGGGGGGGGAGAGGGTAGCTTGGAAGGGGGGTGGAGAGGGTAGCTTGGGAGGGAGTACAGGGGGGAGGAAGTAGCTTGGAAGGGAGGGGAGGGGGCAGTTGGGAGGAGTGCAGGAGGGGGGGGGGGGGGGGGGGGGGGGGGAAGTAGGCTCCCTCTTGCCCCCCCCCCCTCCTTTGTAGAAAGAACTGTTGAATCTGGTTAGACTTCATGATTTGCTGAGGTTAGCAGTTTTGACAGAGTTAGGTTTCGTTGTCAACCTCTAAGTTACAGTGTGCTGTTTGGACAAACAAACCTCTCGTCTGTTTGAATACCCATGGTTGTGGGCTGGGGGAGACCTAGCAATTCATTGAGGCCTTCTGTCAGCTTAGGTGTCCAACAAATCTCTGTGAACTCAGAACATTTGACAATCAATCCATGTGTGAATTGTCACTCTCTCAGCTTAGGTGTCCCGAGTGTCATGATATTAATTATGCCTGTGTACTGTCGCACCTTCTTTCACCACCTTAAGTGTCCAACATGTCTCCCTGAGCTAGAAGACTTTTCAATTTAGTGCGATGGTATAGATAAGTGTTATCACATGTAGACCTATAGTCCTAGGGCTGGTGGCTCAGATTTCGTCTTATTAAACAGTCCGTTTGTCAGCTGCATCAGAGTCCTCTCTATTCATGGGCTGAGGCATTGTTGTGCAGTTAAATACCCTTGCCCACCTGGGACAGTAATGTGGTAAACCCTTAGAGCTTACTACAGCTGGTCTTATTCAACAGGATTGTGGGGCCTCTTACCTTCTGAATAGCATCCCCCCCCCCTTTTACCATATCTATTAACCCCCCCCCCCCCATTCCACCCCACTCTTCCTCTAGTGAATCAGCAGATTTTGTCTTGTAGTCAGATTATTGGTTGTGGATAAATTTGTTGTGTGGTCAGGATTGGCTAGTGTTAGCTCCCAGATTTATTCATTGGTCAGCTGAAATCAGGAGTTTGGAAGAGCCAATCATTCTTCCCTACCTTACCTGAACAATTAAGTTAAAAGGGTATAAATAAAGGGGGCTGTCAGGCATTTTGAGAACTTGTAACCTTCCACTGAACCAGCATCTTCCTAGGCAACAGAACACAACTGAGTGGGCTGTGTGTTTTTCTTCATATTAGGCAAATAAAAAATCTGCAACTACTGCACCCTGCCTTGCACAGAGTGATTTTTGTGCTGAGAGAACTATCTATTATTGCAACTTTGCAACATGTGTTTTCACATGAAACTTCAGTTTATAGATTCATGCAAAATACTGTAGGGGCAATGGAGTCCATATTGACGTTAACTCCAGGGGGTAAAATACCTCCTTGAACTGGCATCTTGGTGGTGGCTCAGATGTTTACTGGATAGCTGTCAAATCCTAAGGGCAACATTCTAAACACTAGGCTATCTACCACTCCCACCCCTCCACCCCACCCCAAAGAGGGCCTTATGAGTCTCAGCCCTTATTCTATCTCTGGTAACTTGTGATGGGCACTTTTTATGTGGGCAACACTGTCATACTGAACGTATTGACTGTGTGTACCTGGATGCTGACAGGTTGCTGACAGGTACAAGGCTACCACAGTCTTATTCTCTCTCTCTCTCTCTCTCTCTCTCTCTCTCTCTCTCTTCTCTCTCTCTCTCTCTCTCTCTCTCTCTCTCTCTCTCTCTCTCTCGTCAATATAAATGAATGTGCTCTAATCGAATTGGTAAATCTAAACTGGCATAATGAAAGCCTTTTTTGCACACAAAAAGCCAAGAAAGCAGTTGTATACCAAACATAACTATGACTACAAACACATGAAGGTGAAGAGCTTTAAAAATTGTCCGAACCATGTAGTCTATCCTCTACCTATGAATTATTAAGTTCCAGACATATAAACATCCTGGAGAGTTCAAGCATTGTCAACACTAGGGGGATTCTCCAGGGGGGCGGGATAGCCTAGTGGTCAGAACATTGCGCTCGCAATCCGACGACCCGGGTTCGATTCCCGTTCAAGGGAATATTTTCCCCAGGAGTTAACATCAGTGCAGACTCCACTCTCCCCAAAAGTCGTTGGATAAGACTATAAATCAAGGCCCTGCATGTGAACGCACGCAGAACATCTTCCGCACACGTTAAAATCCTGTTCCAAGAGTAGGTCATTGTGTGCCGAAGGGAACAGATGACAAAATTTACAAAACCGCATACACACGGGGACTGGATTAAAAAGCACATAAGTGCTTATTCCATTATCCTCGATATAAAAGAATAAAATAGAATAAAAAAATAACCAACTGGAACTTTCATGTCCCAACTGTGTGAACAGATACCACCTTCATGAAAATGCCACTCTGTCCTCATCTGTTTCAGAGAGTATTGAACCTACGTGGGACATGAAATATAAATGGGAACATTACAGACTGTAGCAGCCAATCTGTAGTGACCCAATCAGCCACCTCATTCCGTGACAATGCCAATTAACCCCCCTCCCTACTCAAAGTATTGATCTGTCAAAGCCATAGCAATTAACTGATGAATTAAGCATAGCATCACACAGGGTGGACTAAAGGGTCAGAGGCAGTCTGACAGGTGGAGGGCTATCAAAAGCTGATTAAAATTTGATGGGGGAAAAAAGTGTTCTGTAAGGAGAGACAGGCACGTGAGTAAAGAGAGTTAACAGCTATCATTGTAGCAAACAGATCAGCTGTATACAAAACCGAGAACAAAAAGAAGAAATCACACACACACACACACATAGCGGTGGTAGGCCACAAAAGTATCTATTCATTCTTAGGGTGGCAATAGACACTTATAAATTCTGGAGGGTGTCTTGCTGTAAGCTACCACAAAGGATGAGTGAGGTTTCAAACACTGCCGGGACCTCTGAAGAGTGCTCAACCAGAAGCCGAAACTCGAGTCAGGTCAGGCCAAAAGCATGGTCCTTACTCAAATATTCCCCTAATGCTGCCTTCAAAGTTTTATCTTGTAGTGACTTTTTTCCCCTCGAATCTTGGACAAAAATTAGTTTATGATGAGAATGAAGTTGTAATTGGTTACCTGCACTTGTTTTTCCTCACTCTTTTGTCTCAGTTATATGTAAAAAAAAAAAAAAAAAAAAAGGTAAATGAGTCCCATAACCTATAAGGTCGTAGGGGAGCGAGGCGTCAGAGACCTCACTTCTCTAGGGCCAGCATATTGAGAGCGGCGCCCATCTCCTCTCCCTCGCTGCTTTACCTTCCCTGACCCTAAAGAGGGCAGGTACCCATTTACAGCTGGGTGGACTGGGAGAACTGTACTGAAGCCAAGGCGCGCAAAACGGTCACCCATCCAACTGGTAACCACGCTCGACGCTGCTTAACTTGGCTGAGGGAAAGCGAGTTCTCCGACCACTGAGCTATCCCGTCCCATATATATATAACATATATAACACGACATAGATAACAATTACAACTTCTTCCTCATTATTGCAAGATTACTCCCCCCCCAAAAAAAAAAAAAAAAAAAAAAAATTTTACACAGCAAAAATAATAAATAGAAGAAAATGCTGTAAATGTAAAACTTTTGGTGACAGCATTGTTGGCGGTCCTTCTGAAGTAGGCCTAAGGACCATTTTTTGAGTTGGCCGACCTTGACTCCAGTTTTGACACCCTAATGAGTCATCAGAGATTTTATCGGTAGTTATGCTTAGGGCTTATCTTACTGTTTTATCCTTCAGGGTCAAAGACGTGGTCAGCTGCACTGAATGATAATCCAACTGTTATCTTTCAGGTTGAAGAATGACAGTGTAATTTATCTATCAGATTGAATAATATTACCATTATCTTTCCGGTAAGAGAACAGATATTTGATACTCACTACAGTAAAGGCACTGTTTGGGAAACAATTGAGGGATATTATTGATATGCTACAATTTTCAGGCTCTCTCAAATGCATTCGGAGGAGGAGTTGATATCTGTGTTTTTATTATTTGTTTTGTTGTGTTTTCTCATTATGCTATGTGTCATCAGATACAACAGACCTCTCAAAGTGCGAAAGGACCATGATGGAAATAAGAAACCATTTTGATAACCTTAAGATACATTCTGAGACAGTGACTTGATGAAGGACTGCTTTGTGAGAAAGAAGAAACTGTGTTGACTGAGTTTCCTTCCTCAAGAAACATTCTGAGACAGTGACTGTCTGTCTGTCTGTCTGTCTGTCTGTTTGTCTGTCTGTCTTGTCTGTCTGTCTGTCTTGGGCTTGCACATGCATGTAAAATGAATGGATGAATAGTTTAATAATTATATGAATGAATTTGTACATGAATGAATAGATAAATGACAAAATGAATAAACGATTCAATCAATTGATCCATGCATTGATGAATGAATGACAAAACAAACAAACAAACAAACAAACAAACAAACAAACAAACAGGCAAACAAAGCAATAGATAGATAAATGAATTGTCTGTTGATCGGGTGATTGGTTGATTGGATGAATGAATTAATGAATAAATAAATGAATGAATGAATGAATGAATGAATGAATGAATGAATGAATGAATGAAACAAAGATCAATCGAGTCCAAAACATTCTTCACCCTCCAAAAATGTGATTGCTGCACGTGTGCTGTGTGTGGTAAGTTCTCAACCATCATCACATTAAACTTTGGACAATACTTCGCTTCGTGCTGTTCATCCTCATGTACTTTAAACAAACTATGGGGATGATCTAGTCTCCTCGTTTCTTTTTAATGGGTAGTTTCTAGTGTTCCCTTGCTGAATTTTAGGCGACTTATGGTTTTGTTGTTTGTTCTGGTTTTGTATTTGATTGTTTGCTGGGCTTTTTTTTGTTTTGTTGTTGTTGTGTTGTTGTTGTTTTTGTTGTTTTTATAGGGGGGGGGGGTGTCGGAGGGGGTGGGGGGGACGGGGGTGGGGGGGGGGGGGTCATAAGTATTGATATTAGTTGTTTTTCTTCCTTTACATTTTTTTTTCTCTTTTCTTTTTTTTCTTTTGTTTTTTGGAGGGGGGTGGGGGTGGGGAGGGATTATGCTATAATGATAATATGCTATGAGGATGGGACTTGGCGAAAGAAAGGGGACAGGCTAGCCTGGTGGTTAGCGTGATGTGCTCGTGATCTGATGACCCGGGTTCGATTCTCGTTCAATAGGATTTTTTTCTCTGGCGTTAACATCAGCGCCGACTCCACTCTCCCCAAAAGTCCTTCGATTGAGACTATAAACCGAGATCCCGTGTGCGAACGCACGCAGAACATCTTGCGCACACATTAAAACCCGTTCCGCTTTTCGTAAGAGAAGACCATCGTGTGCCGGTGGGAACGAATGGCAACATTTGCAAAACTGCATACACAAGGGGACATGATGAAAAAAAGCACAAGATTGCTTATTCAATTATCCTCGAAATTTAAAAAAAAAAGTTAATTAATAAAGGATCTTCAGTGTTTATCTGTCAGTCTCTTAATGAATCTTTATTTTCCAAGGGTAACAGAATAAGCATGCGGAAAATTTTTTTCATCCGTTTTTTTTTTTCATTTTTCATTTTAAAAAAACAACAACAACAACAGCAACAGAAATGCCTTGCCTAGCCTCGCCTCGCCTTGCCATGCCATTCCTTGCCTTGTCTTGCCTTGATTCTGATCAGTGCCTGAACTGTGGTTCATGCTTGCTACAGTCTGTATTTTGTTGTTGTTGTTGGGTTGTTGTTGTTGTTTTTCCCTAAATGGGCATGCGATTAAAAACAAACAAAATGTATAAAAACTGAAGTTTGTCCAGGTCATCTACACTAAATAATAATAATAATAATAATAATAACAACAATAATAATAATAATAATAATAATGATGATGATGATGATGATGATGATAAAAAGATCAAATAAAAGTTTAATCATGCTAATGACGTTAGAGGAAAGATTATGGCAATGATTGATTCCTATCAACTCTTTCCAGTTATAGAGACACCAGAAGAAAAAAAAGTATAATTTCATCGATGAATGACGGGTGTGAACAGAAAGAGAAAATACAAAAGTACACAAAACACAACAGTAATAATAACAGACTAGACAGGGTTTGTCAGAAGTAGGCAACGCGCAAGAACTCTCAAGTCTGCGAAACGTCAACACAAATTTGACAGCTGAATGGCTTCCCCTGACACCTGGAACGTTGGTGTGAGAAAACCAAATTGATAGCATATATATTGACTGAAAGTCTGGTGTCATGCCTCCTTACTGTATATCTCGACGTCAAGCACAATGACTTTATTTCTACCTCCGAAGCAAACATTTAATAGTGCTCTCTGTGCGCTATGTTTTAACAAACAGAAGTTGTTTGTGCGGATGTAGGTTTCCAAAATGGCCGACTTTCAGATTTTTACTGACAGCCACGCAAAATCCATCCTTGCAACCATGAACAATCTTCGTAAAACAGATACACTTTGTGATGTAACTTTGAACGTTCAGGGACAGAAGTTCCCAGCTCATAGAATAGTGCTTGCTGCGTGTAGTGATTATTTTTGTGCAATGTTTACTAATGAGGTAAGGCTTCCGATATCTATTCTTCTCTCTAGACACGTAGTGAGTGTATATACATTCATCAGTTGCCTAATCAGAATTTCGGGGTGGGGGGGGGGGGGGGGGGGAATATTTGTTTGGAGGGTTTATTGCCAGAACAAGAAGTGTGACCAAAAGCAATGGGGGGGGGGGGGGGGGGGGGGGGGAGTACACTCACAATCACATGCGTGTGTACACACACTCCGGCACACACGAGTGACAGTGGCACACATGTATAGGCATGCATACACACACACACACACACACACACACACACTCACTCACTCACTCACTCACTCACACACACACACACACACACAACACACAAAACACACACACACACACACACACATTCTGGCATTATCTTTTGTAGTGGGGAGGGGGGGGGGGGGGGGGCTAGGGAGGGGGGAGGGCTTTTGATTTATTTCTTTGAGTTTGTGATGGTTAGATCTGTTTTTTGTTTTTTTTTGTTTTTTAATCTTCCATTCAGCTTCTCAAACACACACACACACACACACACACACACACACACACACACAACACACACACACACACATACACACTGACATTGAACCACGATTAACTTTTAATTTCTTACTCCTCCCCATTACCTGTCTAAAAAAAAAATCACTTTTTAGTGGATAGACATTAAAAAGTACACACACATACAGTGATACACACACACACACAGTGACACATACATAAGTTACATGAATAAGAATTTAATTATGTATGCACACAGGGTCACACACTAAGTCGCACGCACACATCACACCACCACACCACACACCACCACCACACCACACACAAGCATGAATACATGCATACAATACATCACTACTTGCTTGCACGTGTACACTTTTCAGGTAACCACACTTAGGACTGCATCTAAAACGACAAAAAAATTATAAAAGTAGAATGTATGCATGCATTGATTAACTTGATTAAGTAGTCAGTAGGACACAATAACTGAATAAGTGAATATTATATTATTTATTTATTTTATTTTATTCTTTTATATCAAGGATAATGGAATAAGCATTATGTGCTTTTTTACATCCAGTCCCTGTGTGTATGCGGTTTTGTAAATTCTGTCATCTGTTCCCACCGCCACACAATGGCCTACTCTTACAAAACGCGGAACAGGTTTAACATGTGCGCAAGATCGGAAGATGTTCTGCGTGCATTTGCACACGGGGCCTCGGTTTATGGTCTCATCTGACTTTTGGGGAGAGATGAGTCGGCACTGATGTGAACTCCAGGGGAAAATATTATCCCCTTGAATGGGAATCAAACCCGGGTCATCAGATTGCGAGTGCAATGTTCTAACAACTTGGCTATCCCATTCCCCATTACTGTTGATGTGTTGTTTTTAATAAAATATTAAAATGTTATACAGTACTGAGTAAGCCAACCATATCTGATACAACTACTAGTGAAACATTCAGAAAATAACATTAGAATGAAGACTGTTGTCTTTATCATATAATTATATGTTTATCATTAAGAAGAGGTGTTTTTAAAAAAAAATTCAAGTATTATTTTCACTCACATTCTATTACAGTGATTATATATATATCTAAATATAATCTATGTTAATGTTGATTACTCTTCAGATGAAAACATCCTCTGCCTGTTTTGTGTTTCAGATGTCAGAAAAAGATCAGTCAGAGATCACACTATACGAGATTTCGGCTTCAGTGGTAGGTGTCTTGCTGGACTTCTGTTATACAGAGACGGTCAATGTGAGCGTGGAAAATGTCCAAGAGCTGCTTCCTGCTGCTTGTCTTCTGCAGCTGAATGGTCAGTGAGGCTTGTCAGTGTGTGTGTTTGTGTGTGTGTGTGTGTGTCACTGTGTCACTGTGTGTGTGTCGTGTGTGTGTGTGTTTGACAGTAGTGTTTCTGCTATAGATCTCTTTTCTGTCTCTCTGCCTTAAGTTAAAAATGGTCTTCACTTTCTTGTGTCTCCTTTCATGATTTTATGCGCAAGTCTTCATTTAAGATGAAAATCGTTCCACAGCGTTTCACTTAAAATTAAATCTGTTAAGATTCTCTACATTTTTGTCTGCCTACCTCAGTACCTGTCTTTCTTTCTTATTATCTGTCTGTGTTTACCAGCCTGTGTGTTTTGTTTACCTTTCTGTATCGGTGTCTGTCTGTTTGTTGACCAGTCTTTGAGTCGGTCTGTCTGTCTGTCTGTATGTCTAGACCTGTACTGTGTTTAGTTACAAAGTTGCCCCCCTCCCCCCCTTAAAAAAGTAAAATTATTCTTTTCTATTTGTGTAAAACTATAAGAATAATCAACAGTTTTGAAAATATTTCTGTTTTAAAGTCATTGCTTCAAATTCAAACTTTTGTGGATTAAAGGGGAATAATTAAATTAATGTTTTCTTTTTGTGATCTGTCACATGAAACATCTTTCTAAGTGTTTTGAATTACCACTGATGCAATATTCTATAACAACATACTCTAGTTTTGTTCCCCATGTGGAGTTGGTATCGTATTCAAATTATTGAGGTGACCATTATGGTGGGTACTGTCACACTGTGACATTTTCTTGTTGGTCTCACTCCATAGATGAAAATTGAAAAGATGTCAAAGATGGATTACTAATACTAGCTAACCTAGTACTTAAGTCAAAACAGTGATCGCAAACTTTCTAGGTTAAAACTGTGGAGGCCATAGGTGACCTTATTCTGCCAAATTATAAACATCAGAAAATGCTATCACTGTAGCAACAGAATTGTGGAGTAGACTCATCTCTCCAAGCTGTAGTGTTAGCTCTGTTGCAACATTTTTTTTTCAGCTAGGGAGAAACAGAGTGTAGCTTCTGCATTACTTTTCATAATTAATAATCTTTGTTATTGATTATTCAGTTTCATGCTAGTTAGGGCTCTGCGGGAATGCTTTTATTCTTTTTTGGTCTTTTATGTACTGACAAGGGTAGTGAGTAAGCCTAGACACTTTCCTTTAACCTCTTAACTGCCCAGTGCAAGTGCACCCTATATGCCGGGAAATAAAATTCTTATGTACCACTTGCTATGTTCACATCCCTCTTACTCAGAAATTACTACCTGAATAATCCTGATAGTCTACCGAGTGACAGTATATATCATAGATTGCTTCGAGGCAAGCTCAAATTGATATTTCAGTGATTTCACTGTGAAAATATATTTTAAATGTAAAAAAGCGACAAAAAATACACTTTCTTCATCACCACTGTCATTCTGAGTATCCCCCCATCTCAGTAACGTCAAACATAAGTCCAGGCCAAATTTCATTCATTTTTTTAAAATTAATGCACGATCTCCTGAATCATACACGATCGTTTTTCATCACTGTCAGGTAAATCTTAAGTATTGTTTGCCCCTTTTTCAGCTGTGTAAAGTTATTGATGCCTTCAACAAGAAGTGTCAGCCATTTTGAACAAGAACTGCCCAAGCAGTCATGCATAAAAACACAAAATACAAGCTAAAAAACGATCGTTTTTGCCACGGTTTTTGCAGCTGGATGTTGCCAAGCAACAGGGGAGTGATCGCCACTAATTTTGGAGTTCTTTCCCTTTAACTGTAGTCAAGGAAGCTGACTTGTTTACTTCGGTTCGACACCCCGGAAATTTTCCGGGTTGTAGGCGTATAGGGTGCACATTTAGCCCTGGAAAATTTCTGGGATGGGGCAGTCTAGTGGTTAAAACCCCCCCAAAAAACCTTTTATTTTATCTACATTTTTCTGTTTCTCATCTAGAGCTCCAAGGTTCACCAATGGTGAGATTTTGTGTGTACATACATATATATACATACAACCGTTCTTGCCCACCTTGAATGTAGGGCCATGTTCCAACTTCAGGGAAAACTTTAATTTTCAAGAAAATTTGTAAACTTTGTACTCTGTAATCAGTATCTTACTATATTTTATGGTGGGTACTGTATACTTGTCCTTTGGATGAGACTATAAACTGAGGCCCCGTGTGTGAACGCATGCAGAACAACTGAACATCTT
>CM054142.1:56663114-56705614 GCA_028751875.1 Rapana venosa
ATACCGGTATTGCATATTCACTCTATCCCTACATTAAGGGAGAGAACCCCACTTTCCCCAGTACATGTGCGCTGTGTACATTTGTATGCTACAGTTACCTAGTTGTGGGTGACATGGCAGGAAGCGTTAGTAGATGGTTGGTTACCCTACAGCACACAAATCAAGAAGAGAGGGGACGGGGATAGCCTAGTGGTTAGAACATTGCGCTCACAATCTGACGACCCAGGTTCGATTCCCGTTGAAGGGGATATTTTTCCCTGGAGTTCCCATCTGTGCCAACTCCACTCTCCCCAGAAGTCCTTCGGATGAGACTCTAAACCGAGGCCCCATGTGCAAACGCATGCACGCAGAACATCTTGCACACATGTTAAATAATAATAATAATAATAATAATGTATGGAATTTATATAGCGCTGAATCTTGTAAAGCAACAAATCAAAGCGCTCAGATTTCATTTCATACCACTTTAAGTCACGGCAGATTTCTCCCCGTGAAATTCGGGCTGCTCTCCCCGGGGAGAGCGGGAGAACGCGTCGCCACTTAGCGCTGCGCCACCCTTTCACCCTTTTTTTTTTTTTTTTTTTCTGCAGCTGTATTTGGATCCTGTTCCGCTTTTCATAAGAGTAGGCCATTGTGTGCCGGTGGGAACAGATCTCAGAATTTACAAAACTGCATACACACGGGGACTGGTTGTAAAAAAGCACATGAGTGCTTATTCCATTATCCTCGATATAAAATAATAAAATCAAATCAATCAATAAATAAAGACAGCGGGGTTACCTGTAGGGAAAAGGTTAACCCTCTGCTGTCCTTATAGACTTAGTAAGTATAATGAAAATACCATGCCCAAGCAAGTAATTCCACAACACATGCATAGTAATTACAAACATACATCAATATAAAAATTATAAAATCTTTTTTTCTCATCAAGTGTATAAAAATGCTGGAAAAAAAACTCCAAAGACATCACTACAGTCAAACCAGTTATTGTTTTCCATATGTAGTAGTAACTGGCAAGGGAGGGGAAAAAATAAATGTCAGAGAGCAGAGGATCATTGTTTATAACTGGGTCATAGCTCATTACTACAATTTGTATGTTAGTCCGTCGTTTTAGACGATGACCTCCAAAACAGCAGACGAGGCAGCTGCTGTTTCGGAAATTGGGCAGATATTTGATTATAGTGGAGATGCCTTGCTCATACAGTACATCCCCACTCTCTCGGCCAAGTAGGCATAAGGACAGTCAGCGTTGGAGATGTTCTCCAAAGGCCAACTAGCCCCCAGGGCTGCAGCACATGACTGTGCAAGTCAAGCCTCCTAGTCAGAGAGTCATAGTCGATCACTAAAGACTAAGCTGTAAAGTGGAATTCCATGAGTGGAAAAGCCACTGGTCATACAGCCTCTCACTTTGCTGTTGCCCCCAGCGTCAATGGTTTAATCAAGAACTGTGATAAAGCCCAGGCGCTGACGGCAAACTACAAGGTCGCGATTGACTTCAGACTTGTCACACTTCAGAATTTTTTCACGAGTTTAAGCCTCCATCCAAAACATGCTTACCATCAATAATTAATTATGTCTGAAAATGAGTTTCTAGAAGTTTTAGAGGTTCACCATGTACTGATGTCCCCACAAAAAACAAAAACAAAAAATACTTGTGAAAAAATCTTTATTTTGAAAATTCACCGCTGCTAAACTACACTGCCTAACCTTTTGAAACAAAATTCAAAATGGCGTCCAAGGACTTACCTTCTGGAAGACTCCCCTGTCATAATTGCATTCTGGAATGTGCGATAGTGAAAGTGAAAGTTGTTGACCCACTACTGTTGGTCAGTCTTGGTCGATCCGGTATTTTGAGATGGAACTCGGATCAGTTGACCACATTCCATCTGAACAGCAGTTGGTTAAGGGGGAGATTCACGCTTGAAGACTTTTGTCTGTCTGGGACTAAGATAGGGTCACTGGTGTCAAATGGTGCGTGTAGATCAAGGAGAACAAACACATAAAGAGTGGACAGATGCTGATCGGTAGTTTGTCCACCCCTTTCAACTCTGTCCAGAATGGTTTTGAAAACGTTGTTGATGTAAGTTTGCATGCGACTGTCTTTATTTATCCATAGATATCGGGAGGGGCATGAACTCTGCGTAGAATGTTGTTGAAAACATTGTTTTATGTAATTTTGTGTGTATGTTTATATAGCCATGGATATCACGAGTAGCACAATATTTCTGGACATGTGCTTAAAACGGTTTAGAATGAATCACCGTGTGTGCTTAATTTTTTGTTGTTGGTTTACTCGGGACTTGTGTAGCCACTAATCAAAGGGAACCATGCTTGCCGGGATTTGGTGGATGAAGCAAAGAGGTTCCACCTCCGCCCAGACCTTCGCTCACAGATGAACGGGCCACGCACTTCTCCCCGCTTTGGTATGCCCGGGTATTTTATGCTATGCTGACAGTGTGTGTGTGTTGTTGTTGTTTGTTTTGTGATAGGTGCCTGTCTGTCTGTGTACATGCGTGTTATGTGTGTGTATGCATGTGTATGCACACTTCAGTAGGCATCCTTCCGTCTCAGAGAACCCTAGGTGTTAATTCTGGTACAGCATCAGGCGTGGCTGGCCAGTTCAACACGGCAGCTGTCAGTTTCCCCCACTTTCAGCTCCTCTCAGCTGCTATCCATCCCATCCAAGCTGATGCTAATTATAGCAGAAACTGACCACACTGGGACTTGGTAAAAGGAAGGGGCTGATTTTTTTAGCACTGGGCCCTGGACCCTTGACTGAGTCATGCTGGATTTGTGCGCTGCGACATGGGAATGACAGTCCCTATGGCAGAGGGCACAGAGGAAGTCTGACGCTGATCTGTATGCCTGCTTGGGCTGCAGCCTTTCTGCTCTTTCTCTTTGCTCGTGCTGCTGAGCAAGTGTCTCTTTAAACATCTATGCGTGCACATACTTACTTATGAATATATATAAGCATATATATATTTTACATCAGACTAAACGGTGTAGCCAAAGATTGCTAACCTGGCTTTTACTGCGGGTGGCGGGGTGGACAGGGACGGATGACCAGCTGGTGGTGGTGGGGGGGTTCGGATCTCATCAGAACCTGGTGGACGTTGTGGAGAAGTACGACCCAAAGTCACATTCCTGGACCAGACTGCCTGTAAGTAAAGCATTGATTGATTGTTGTCATTGGGACTTGTTCTAATGAGTACCGATATTGAAGTGGCAGTGTCAGTCAGAGATTTGGGAATAGAGCTTCATTTGTTTTCATATGTGAGGCTCCACCTTAAAATGAGTCACTTTGCACCTGACCCACTTTTCTGCTAGGAGCCATTTTAGGTCAGGTTGTCATTGTGAGATTTTGATTGATTATAAAACTGTAGCCATTACTCTGCCTTTTAATTCCGACTACCTATTACAATGCTAAACTTGTCGTTTTCTCATTTGATCACTTCCTGCAGTATATCATTTCAATTTGTAATAACGTTTCATAGAATTGTCCGATTTTCAATGTTTTTTTTCTTTGAAAAGCTCTTTTTTAAAAAAGTTCAAACCTGTATTAACTAAAAATTGACCTTGGTAAAAGGGGTTTTGTTATAGGGTTTGAGCTTCCCTATATCTTTTGAAAATCCATTCTCAGGGTTTGTTTTTTTAATGTGTGTTTGAAGGGAAGGGAAATAAAGGGGGCAAACGGGTGAAAACGGTCCCTGGCATCCATCTTCACTGAAACGGGTTTTTCCCAATTCTTGCTACCAAATGGAGTATCTCCTCCCTCCTCCCCCTCCTCCTCCTCCTTCTGCTTTAAAATGTCAGCAGCAACTATTGTTGTCTTCATATGGGAAAAAATGGTTTGCACGCAGTTATGCCCCACAAGTAGGCCCGCACATCCAACTTTGGTTGAAAAAAAATGTTGTTTTAAAGTCTTTCGGGAAAAAGGGCGGAGAATGGACCAAGAAGGCTGAAAATACTTCATAGACAAGGAGGGACGGGAAAAAAAGGAAAAGGCAAAAAAAAAAGTGGGATGGAAAAGGGGAATTCCTTAGCACAGAAGTTCCGAAGGGGGAAAGCTATTTTTTAAATGACGGGCCCCCCAGCTTTCTCATTGTGGAGAATGGAGTAAATATTCCCCAAAGATGCAGAGATTTTTTTTTTTGCACTTCATTATTGTTGATTTTTTGGGGAAATGTTTAAAATAAGAGGACAAAGCCTTCAATACTTTTGTGGGATGCGAAAATGGAAAACAGAAAATGACACAGCATGGGGGTTCCCCTTATATTGATGAATCAGTCATGATTCCCATTAAGAGTAAACTGAATGCTGAGAAAAAGGGGGGGTCCTGTTGTAATGGAAGAGAGAGGAGAGGGAGAGGAGAGAGAGGGGGGAAAAGGAGAGAAGGGAGGGAAGAGGGGAAGAGAGAGTGTGTTAATGCTGCTACCCTGATTTTGCTGTCGCTTTTGGATCAAAGATGACAACAGCATTGCAGCCTAAATTTTACAACATGGTGACTTTTGATTAAAAATAGTGGCATTATTTACCTTATGAGTTTTGGTTTCCATTTCTTTTGCAGATCTATGCAAGTTTTTTTTCTGCATATCATTTTGGACTTGCGGACACGGGGCTGCTTTTTTTCCCCTCTTTCAGCGCTATCCATTCCACCAGCTGGGGCCAGGGGTGCTAATTACAGGGAACTGCCCCACTTGGACTTGGAAAAAGGGAAAGGGGCGTGCAAAATTTTAGACTCTTGATGAAAAAAGTTGGATTTGCTCACTGTGGGGGAATGGATTTTTTTTTTTTTTTGGTGAGCTGTGAAAAAACAAAGGTTATCCAGATAAAATTTTTTTTTGAAAGACAAAGATTTGAAGAATATACTTGAAGGTGAAACGGGGATAACTCGATCATGTACTACTACTCACAGTGCGGGAAACCCTGGTTTTTTATCGGGGTTTGGGGTTTTGTTGTGTGTATGTGTGTGTTTGTGTTGTGTGTGGTCGTGTGTGTGTGTTTGTGCGCTGCGCTTTGCGCAGAATCTATGCGGCGGAGGCGGTACGTTTCGGGTTTCGTGGGTGGAAGCTGACGTAAATGGGGGGTTTAGAGGCCACTGCGCCTAAACCTGGCAGAAGTTGGCCCTGACCCGCCCCAGTTCCGGGCCCCCCCACCCCCAGAGCACACCGGAGGCGGCTTTGCTGCGTGTACAAAGGTAACCCGGGTGGTGGGGGGACTGGGGTTTTTGGGGTTTTGTTGTTTTGGTTTTTTTTTAAATTGTTAAATATTGGGGGGGGGAAGGGGTGGGGGGTGGGTGGGTGGGGGTGGTGGGGTGGGGGGGTGGTGGGTTGGGGGGGGGGGGGGGGGGGGGGGGTGGGGGGGGGGGGGGGGGGGGGGGGGTGGGGGGGGGAGGGGGTGATGGGGGGTTTGCAAAAAACTATGATTTATTCAGGGCAGAGTTTGATAGTGGTGGAGGAAAACTAGTGCAGGTAAACTACTTCCGACTAAAAATTTCATTTGGGGTTTGGGTTTTTTTTTTTTTTTTTTCCTTCTTGATATTTTGTTGTTGTTTTTGTTTTAATAAAAAAGTACGCACCCAGTCAATTATTTCCCATGTTGTTTTTTTTAACTTTAAGGGTGCCTTTTTTTTTTTTTTTTAAATATTCCCCCGGTGGTTAATTTTTTTCTGCAGTCAGACAGTGTGAAAGTGAATCAACTACCCCTCAAATTGATCAAAATTATCGAGAAATGATTTTTAATTCCTTTTATTGTTTTTTTATTTTTTTTTTTTTTTTTTTAAAGTCTTATTTCCCAAACTGGCGTTCATTAAAGAAGTAGCTTAATCAAGTCTCCTACTACCTTTAAAATATTTTGTTTGTTTTTTTGTGTTTTATTTTTGCCCCTTGGAAAGAGCTATAGTTCATCATGTCAGTTTTTTTGGTCCCGGATCTTTTTTGCCTCACCAAAAGATAGTGCTTTCGACTTCAGGGAAAATTTTTAAATAAAAAAAAAAAATAAAAAGAACAAACCCGCCCCCCTCAATTCACTGCAGCATACTCCATAAAATCCCTTCTCTTTCCTCCTCTCTTTTTTCCTTCTTCTCTCTTCTCTCTCTCTCTCTTCTTCTCTCTCTTCTCTCTCTTCTCTCTCTCTCTCTCTTTTCTCATCTCATTCCCATCATTTCATCATTCATCATAAAAACAACAGAACAGAAAACCCCACACTTTCAAAAAAAAAACCACACACCACACCCCGCAAAAACACAACAAAAAAAAAAAAAAAAAACAACCCCAAAACCCAACCTCCACCTCATAAAACATTGTATTCCATTTATCCTTTCGTTGAGCTATTAAAAACCCCCCTTTGTTCGAAAAGAGTAGGCCATTGTTCCCGGTTGGGGGAACAGATGCCAAATTTTTTTTTTACAAAAACGCTTAAAACCCCGGGGACTGGATGTAAAAAAAAAGACATGGGGGGCTTATTCCATTATCCCGATATAAAAAATAAATAATAAAATAATTTAATAGATTTTTTTAAAAATTGAGCGCTTTGATTTTCTTCTTTAAAGTTTTCAGCGTAATATAAATTCCATACATTCTTTGGAGGGCGGGGGAAATAGTATTGGAGCCCCGTTTTTCCCCCGCCAATTCATTTTTATGGACCATTGGATATGACGTTTCCGCTTTTTTTAATAATTCCCCAGTTCCCACTTGAAAAGGGGGCCGCCCTTTTAAGGTCAGGGAAAGGGAAAAAGGGGAGGGGGGAGGGGGGGCCCCCACCGTAATGTTGGCCCTTTTGGGTGGGTTTGCGTTGTTGTTTAGGTTTTGGGATTTTTTTTTATTTTTTTTTTTAAATTTTTTTTGGGTGGGGGAAAAATGTGGGGGGGTTTGGGAAGGGGTGGGGGTAGAGGAGGAAGTGGGTGGAGGGTTGGGGTGGGGGGGAGGGGGGGGTGGGGGGGGGGAGGGGGGTTTGGGCAGGGGGGGTGGGCGGTTGTGGGGGGGGGTGAGGGGGTTTTGGGAGAGTGGATTTTTCCCTTTATGTTTTCCCAGGGGGTTAAAAGGGGTTTATTTTTTTTTTTTTTTTTTTTTAGGGGTTTTTTTTTAAATTTATTTTTTTTTGAAATTTTTTTTTTTTTTCCCTTTTTTTTTAAAATTTAAAAAAAAAAATTGTTTTTCTAAAAAAAAAAAAACAAAAACCCCCGGCTCTCTTTAAAAAAAAAATTAAAAAAAAAAAAATTTAAATGTTTTTTTGGGGGGCTTTTTTATATTTTTTGGGGGAGGGGGGGTTGGGGGGGGGGGGGGGTTTGTTTGGGGATTAAAAGGGGGGGGGGAATTAAAATTAAGGGGGGGTTAAATTTAGGGGGGGGTTTCAAAAAATTAGGGGAAAAGTTTGGGGAGGGGGGGGGGTATTGGGGGGTTTTTTAAAGGGTTTTTTTGGGGGGGGGATATTTAAAGGGGGGTTAGGGGGGGTTATTTAGGGGGTTTTTTTGGGGGGGGGTTTGGGGGAAGGGGTAATTTAAATTTCTTAAAAAGATCCCCCTTTTTTAAATTCCGTCTGGTTCTTTTTTAAAATTTTTTGGGGGCGCTTTTTTTTTTGCCCGCCTCCTTTTTGGGTTTATTTTTGCCTTCCCTTTGGTCCATTTTGGGGGTTTTTTTTCCGGAAAAGGGATTAAAAATTCCCAAAATTTTAAAAAGGGAAAATCCTTTTTTCCTACATAAAGGCTTTTTCCGCAAAAAACCCAGGGGGGGTAAAGGTAAGGGGCTGGTGGTTGGGCCCTTTCGGTTCCTTCAAAAAAAATGCAATTCTCTCTTGCCGAGGGGGTGGCTGGGGGTTTTTAGGGTTTACGGCAGTTTGAACCATTCCTCAATAAGAAAAAGGCCCCCCAAATTTTTCAATAAAAAAAAGAATCTTGGTATATTAAAAATTTGGGGGGGGGGGATTTTTTTTTTATTTTTTTATTTTGGAAAAATCGCCAAAAGATTTTAAACCCCTATTTAAAAACTGTTCCAAAATTTAAAGGTTTGGCGGAAAATTTTTTCCCCAACTTGATTTTTTTAATAAAGGGGTTTAAAATTTCATCTCGGGAAAGTTTCATTATTTATTAAATTTTTTTGTTACTTTTTAATCAGAACTTCCAGGTAAAACCCAGGGGGATTTTCGTGTAAGTTGTGAAGCAAAGCATTATCCACCAAACTTGGGTATTTTGTTTGGGTACCCTTTTGCCTCGGAAAAAATCCCCTTCAAAACCCAACATTAAATTAAATTTTTTTTTAGCCGGGATTTTAAATTTGTTCCCCCCAAAAAAAACCCAATTCTTTCCATTTATTATCAAAAACGTGGAAAAACTTAAAAACTCCCTTTTTTGAAGCTTACCCCCTTTGCTCGTGTATACTTTGGCAAAAATTTTGAATTTTATTTATTTATTTTTTTTTAAAATTTTTTTTTAAAGTAAGAATAATCCATGATTTTTTTTTTTTAACCCCCCCTTCATCTTTTTAAAAAAATTTTGTAACCACCCCCACTGGCCAATTTGGCCCCCCTTTCAAAGGTAAAGGTTTTAAAAAAAAATACAATCTTGTTTTTAAAGGGGACCTTTTACGTCTCATCAAACCCTTTTTTTTTTTTTTCAGCTCCGGGGGTTTTTGACATTGAGAGCCTTCACTCTCTGTGTCTAAAGCTTCCTCCTTATTTATGCCCCTTTCTCTAAGATCTTTGCAATACAGGTAGCCGGGTTTTTTGCTAGGTTTTTCCCTTTTGGGTTTCCTTTCCACCATACGAAGTTCATTGCCTTTTTATGATGTGGGGTCTGCTTTCCGTTGAAGTCCCCCAAACCAGCGCAGTCTTTGCTACTAGTACAGACTTTGAGATCACAATTTTTGTCTCACCCGAAGACAAACTGACAAGAAGGAAGAAAAAGAAAAGAAGAAAAAGGAAGAAAAAGAAAAAGAAGTCTTCGTTGGCGTAAATGGAGGCCCCCTGTGCGAAAGACACGATTGAATTATGCACATGTTAAAAAAACCGTTCCCCTTTTGAAGGGGAGGCCAATGTGCCGTGGGAATGGGTGAAAAAATTTGTTTAAAAAAACAAATCAAAGCGCTCGATTTTTTTTTTTTGTTAATGTTTGTATGCTTTTTTGGAAAATTTTGTCACTTTTTCCCTACGGCACACAAGGGCCTACTCTTTCGAACAGCGGAACGGATTTAACGTGTGCGCAAGACGTTCGCTGCGTTCGCACACAGGGGGGGGGGGGGGGGGGGGGGGGGGGGGGGGGGGGGGGGGGGGGGGGGGGGGGGGCCTCGGTTTAAAAGTCTCACCCAAGGACTTTTTTTACAAGATTCAGGCTATAAAAAATTCCTACATTTATTATTTTTATTTTTATTTTTTCCCGAAGGACTTTTAACATTCGTTTGTTTTTTTTTTGTGGTGGGTCAAACTGGGAAGAAAAAAGGGGCGAGCGAGGAGGTGGAAATCAAACCCCACAAACCTCAGGGGTTTTAAACCTGGGGGCGGGCGAAGGTCTTAACCCCCCCTTTCCCCCAATTTCCCTTGTTTCCCCTTGTGCGGGGGCCCGGGGTTTGGCGGTGGTGAAGAGGTATCTACTGTGGGGGGTACGATGGCACGGACCCCCTGTCCAGGTGGAGTCGTACAACACCCGAGCAACCATGGACACCCTGCCCCAATGGGGGTTTGCCCCCTGCTACGTGGGGGCCGCGCCCTGCGGGGACAGCTCTGGGGGGGCCGGGTCAGTCTGGGCCCATCCCTGGGTCGGGGGGGGTCTGTGGGGGTCCGGGGGGGGGCCCTGGGTCTGGGGGGGTCTGTGGGCCCCTGGGTCTGGGGGGGGCCTGGGTTGTGGGGGTCCTGGGTCTGTGGGGGTGTTGGGTCCCGGGGTCTGTGGGGGCCCGGGGGTCTGTGGGGGTGTCGGGGTCCCGGGTTGGGGGGGTCCCGGGTCTGTGGGGGTCCCTGGGTTTGTGGGGGCCCTGGGCGTGGGGGTCCCTGGGGGCCCCGGGTCTTGGGGGTCCCGGGGTCTGTGGGGGTTGTGGGGCCCCTGGGTCTGGGGCCTGGGGGGGGGTCCCTGGGTTGTAGGCCGTGGGTCCTGTGGAAGCCATGGTGGGGGGGGGGTTGGGGTGCTTGCGTGTCTTAATAAAAATAATTAATAAAATTAGGGAAATTTTTATATAACGCTAAAATTTGAAAAGAAAACAAGTAAAAGCGTGCAGATGATTTTTTTGGGGTTTTTTTTTTTTTATACGGGGAAAAAGGAATAAGCATGTGTGTTTTTTTTTTTTTTTTTTCTCAGTCCCCATGTGTAGGGGTTTTGTAAAATTTTGTATCTGTTCCCCCCGGCCCCAAAATGCCCTACTTTTCGAAAAGGGAATAACGGGTTTTAATTTGTGCGCAAGGGTTTTTTGGTGCGTTCGCACAGGGGGGCCTCGTTTTGTCCACCCTCGGAAAACGTTGTTCCTAAAGGCGAATGGGGGAACCTAAATGGTTGGGGGATGGGGGGAAAGTTAAAAAAAAAAAAGTAAAGGAGTCCCAAAAACTTAAGGGCGTAGGGGAGCGAGGCGTCAGAGACCTCACTTCTCTAGGGCAGGATTGAGGGCGGGCGCCCTCCCCCCTCCCTCCTGCTTTCCTTCCCGCCCTAAAAATCCCTTTTTCCTTAACAATTCCTAAGCCAAGGGCGCAAACGGGTCACCCATCCAATGGTAACCCTGCTTGACGCTGCTTAACTTGGCGGGAAAACGAGTCTCCGACCACTGGCTATCCCGTCCCCAGCTAACAAATATATCATGTTGGTGAAATCTGGGGGATTTGCCGAGGAATTAACCCCCCCCCCCCCCCCCCCCCCCCCCCCCCCCCCCCCCCCCCCCCCCCCCCCCCCCCCCCCCCCCCCCCCCCCCCCCCCCCCCCCCCAAAACCCACTCGGGAAACAAAAAACCCCTTTACGAAACCAAAACTTTGGACTTTTAAACCACCCTTTTCGGGAAAAAGGCCCTTTTTTTGGGGAAAGGAAAACCTTAAATTCGATGAAGGGACGGAAGTAAAAAACAAATTTTTTTAAAAGCACATGTTTCTTGTTTCCATTATCTTCGAAAAAAAAAGAATAAAGTCAAAGTGTCTACCAGACATGACGCATACAGATCTTGAAATGAGTTTTTGTTTTCCTCCCAAACAACCCATCAGGCCTGCTCCCCTTTTTTTCTCCTCACTCCCTTTCATCCATTGTTTGGTTTTTACCAGTCCCCATCTTTTTGCTAGTATGGGACCCCCTTTAGCCCTGCACAAAAACATGCGTTTAAGATGCGAAAGTATTTGCTTACACACGGGACACAGACACACTTTAAAGATGCAGGGCGTGCACAAAAAGACACAACATGATGGGGCGCAAAGCGAAGACACACACTCACACATATATATATACCATCTAACATCATTATTTTTTCATCTCACCATCCATCTTAAAACTCATGATGAAAAATCGAAAAATATTAAGTGCAGTTAAAAGCAATATTCAGGAAAAAAAGTTGGAATGAAAGCATCAAGGCTGATCAAGAAACACATTGTTACTGTCTGCCCCTCTATCACACACCAAAAAATGTCTGTCTCTCTACACACACACACACTATCAAACACACACAACCTTTCAACTCCACTCCACTAACACTCACTCACTCAAAACAAAACACAAACCACAACACACACACACACACCAAACAAGGGATCTAAACATACAAAAACAAAATCCCACTGAATCTTAACAAAACCCCCCACAGGGTGCCCAGTGGTTAGAAAATTGCGCTCGCAATCTACACCCGGGTTTTGATTCCATTAAAAGGGGTATTTTCCCGGTTAACATCATGCAAAAACCCCTCCCCCAAAAGCCTTCATTTAGACTATAAAATGAGGCCCCGTGTGCCAAACGCATGGAAAAATCTTGCGACGTTAAATCCTGTTTTCCCCTTTTCTAAGATAGGCATTAGTGCCCGGGGGGAACAGATGACAAAATTTAAAAACCCTTCACACGGGGATGGATGTAAAAAGCAATGGTGTTATTATAATAATAATATGATGGAATTTATATAGGCTAAATTTTTAAAGCAGCAAATCAAAACGTCATCCAATTTTTCCTCGATTAAACGAATAAAAAAAATAATAAAAATAGACCCTCACACTTACACATCACCCTCACCACCACCACACAACAACACAACCCACAAAACACACACACCAAAAATGATCAAAAAATACAACCCAAAAAAACCCCCCCCTGAATTTAAACAACCACACCTGAAAAAAAAAAAACCAACTTCCAAAAACTTTTCATACTTCTTTCCCCCCCCACCCCCCCCTCCCCTATTGTTTCACAGAAAGACGGGAAACCTTGTGAAAAGGTGGAAGTGTAGACCTCTCGCGACATTTGGGACGTGTTGGACGCGCATGGCCGTTTCCCCGGCGACGCGGGCGTCTGCTTGTGGTATGCCGTGACCCCTGACCCTTTCTTGCCCGTGGGGAACGGAGCCAACCCAAGGAAAGTGCCCGTCCCCGTTGGGAAAAAAGAAACCGCAACCAAAAAACAGAGGACCGAATTTCGTGGATTTCTCTCCCTGCTGATTCAGAAATGTGCGGTGTCTTTGGGGTCTTTGTTCGCAGCTTCAAAGAGACGGGGTGACTTTTGCACTTTGGGGTTTTTTCAGCTCTTTTTTTAAAAAAAAAAAAATGGTTGGAGGGAAAGTAGACAAAGAATAACAAAAGAAAAATATGATATTTTTTCGGGGGGGGGGTTTGGCTTTTTTTTTATCTATTTTTTAAATTTCTATTTTTTTTTTCCTTTTTTTTTTTTTTTAAAAAGAGCATAGTTTTGTTTTTAAGCATACTGAAGAATGGGGCGTTTTCGTGTTGTAAAGACAAATTAAAAGATTGCTCCTGATTTAAAAACTGCAACACAAAGTCACCTCCCCCATGGCTTGGGGCTCCCGAAATGAAGAAGGTTTTTGTTTTTAAAGAAAAGGGTTGCAGTTTCAAATAACCCCAATTTTGTTACAAAAAACAACAATGAAAAAAAAACACCCAAGCATTGGGGAGAGACATTTCGGTTTATTCAAAACCTTTTCAGGCTGAAAAGATGGCCCTGACAGTAAAAAAAAAAATAAATATTTTTCGTCACTTGAGGCCCACGTCAATCTTGGTTGGGGGTGCCAGATCCCAAATTTTGGGATATGTTTTATCTTTGGTTCAAGAGAGCAAAGGGTTTGGGGATGCAAAAGGGTGTTGACATTTGGGAGTAGATCTAAAATGTTACTTTTTGATTGCCATACGAAGGCAGTGTGCAGAAATCTGTTTAAGTCTTGGTTTTGGTTTTTATTTTTTGGTGCCACTTTTAGTCCGTTTTTTGTTTGTTTGGTTGCTTGGTTGGGGTTTTTTTCTCTCTCTCTTTTTTTCTATCTCTGTCTTGTCTCGCTTTTTTTGTATAAGTTGGTTTTTTTCCCGAAATCTTCCCTTTTGTTGTGCCTTTCATGACACAAAAAACTGTGCCCGGTGTGGAGAGGTTTTTTAAAAAACTTGTTCTTTTTTCCTTTTTTTTTTTTTTTGTCGAGGTCTCTTTTTTCTCTCTCTGTTCTGTCTCGTGTTTAGTGAATGTTGGTTTCCCTGAAGTCTACTCTACTTGCTGCCCGTACAGTGACACAAAGACTGTGCCTGGGGTGGAGAGGTTTTTTTCGTTTCTTTTTTCCTTTTTTTGTTATTTTTAACTTCTCTTTTTTTTTATCTTGTTCTGTCTCGTGCTTTAATAATTAAAAAAGCTGGCTTCCCCAAAACTACCGCTACTTGCAGCTAGTAAGGGACATAAGATGTTGGCATGGAGATGGTTTTAAAAATACCTGTTTCTTTTTCCTTTTTGGGGTTTTTTTTTTTTTTTTCTTCTCTTCCCCTCTTCTCCTCTTCTCTCTCTCTTTTCTCTTTTCTCTCTCTCTTCTCTCTCTCTCTCCTCTCCCCCTCCCTCTCTTTCTTTTTTCTATTTTTTTTTTTCTTTGGGTTTGTTGCTTTAATAATAAAACTGGCTTCCTGAAATCTACCCGTACTTGCAACCCCATAAAGTGAAATAAGACTATGCCTGGCATAGTGTTAACATATGGTTTTCTTTTGTTTTTTTTTTTTTTAAAAATATATATATTTAAAAAAAAAAGGAAAAAAGTGATCCACAAGTGGTCATAACTGTTGTCATGATAACACGCTGGACTGTAAAACAAAAAAAAAAAAAAGGGTTTTTCTTAAAGGAAAAAAAGGGGGAGCATGGAAAAGTACTAGTTGTTTTCTGGTGCTGCATCAGGAAGGGTTTTCGCAGCACTCGCCATGAAGATGGTCGGAGTATGGGTTTTTTTTCTGCTCCCGAAATTGGGGGTGAAACACCAGGGGCTTCTTTCTGACTTTGCGATGTGTTTTAACCCTGTATTGTGGGAAAAGCGGTATGGGTTTTTGTGATACGAGGGGAGTAAAGGGGGGGTTTTCCTGGCTTTTTTTCGCTGGCTTGGTGGGGGGGGTCTCTCTCTCTTGCCTTGCAATAAGGGGGGAAAGGGAAAGTGTGTTCTTGGAAATTTAAAGAAATCCCAAACAAAAAAAAACTTTTATTTGTTATTAAAAGGGGAAAAGGATTCCAATTTCGTTCAAGGGGAAAGTGTTTTTAATTTATTTAAACAGTACGTTTTGAAAGGCTTTTTTTACAACAGGGCCAGTTTTCGATTTTGTTGTAAAAAGGATTTATTGCTTGTATAATGTGTTGCTTTTATTTGCGGTTTTCAGCATGCGGTTGTAGTTTGGTGTGCGTGCGCGTGTATGTGAAGTGAATGCTGAGCAGGGTCGGTAAATTTTTTCCCGACTTTACAAATTCCCCGAACGAATGGTGAGGTGTCCCCTTTGTACAGCAAAGGCCCTTTTCTGTGAAGACGACCATAAATGAAAAGAAGGACGACAGCCTAAACCCATGGCAGTTGGGTTTTTGCCCGGAAAAATCTGGTATTGCCTTTCCTATCATCATCGCATCAACATCGTCATTTTTTCCATATCATATCAAACTTATTTTTTTTTGTCAGGAAAAATTAATCTATACATTGACATAATGAAAGTTTAGAATAAAAGAACAAACAAAAGTTCAAAAAAATCCACCCTCAATTAAAAAAAAAAAAATTTTAAAAACACAAAAAAAAACAATATCAACTTTTTACTGCAAAAGTTACTTTTGTTTGCAAAAGAAAAAGAAAAGGCAGAAGAGAAAAAAGGGGCCCGGGTGGGGGAGAGGATAGAAAACAGGCAGGAAGAAAGAGAGAGTGAAGGATTTCGGAAAATTCAAGGGAGGAAACTCTTTTCCTTTTTTGGGCATGTTTCTCCCCCGGGAGGTTTGACATTTAGAGCCTTTCCATCTCCCGTTTTTTAGCTTTTCCCCCTTTTTTTTTGCCCTTTCTCTAAGATCATCGCAAAAAGGTAGCCCGGTTTTGCTGGTCTTCCCTTTGTTCCTTTTTTTCCTCCCCTCGAAAACTTGTTTTTTTTATGATGTGGGGTCTGCTTTCCCTTGAACGTGCCCCCAAACAGCGCAGTTATTTGGGACCAGCTACAACTTCCGATGTCTTCGGAGGAAGACTATTTTCGTGATTATTTATTGATTTTACTATGCCACTTCGGTTGGTTTTTTTTTGGGAGTATTTCTAAGCGTTGTGGTTAGGCCCGGGACGCCTTAGGTGTTTTGCAACGGCTGTGTTTTCCCTTGATATGCTTAGGTGTTATTGGGGCCTTCAGTTGACGTTCGGTTGTAAAGGAAATAGGGTTTTGAGTGTCTGTCTGGCGGACAAATCTTCAGTTGAGGGTTTTGTCCTACAAAATCTTATTTGGGGTTTTCTGCCAAGAAGGGCAGTCATGTCTGTAACTTAGCTGTGTTTCTGCCAGGAAAAAGTCAGTCTGTATCTTCAAAATGATGTTTTTTCAGGAAGAAGCATGTCTGTATCTTTGCTGATGTTTCTGCCAGGGAAAACAAAATGACAAAATCTTTGTTTTGGGGTTTTTTGTTTTGAAAAATTTCAGTTGATGTTTTTTGTCTAAGAAGTCAGTATCTTTATTTGTGTTTTTTTTGTCATGACAAAAAACCCCCCCCAGTTGATGTTTCTTCACAAAGAAAAATGTTGGTCCTGGTTTAAATGTATAGAAATTTTTTTTTTTGGGTTTTTTTTTCTTTGTTTTTTTTTTTTTATTCCTCGGTTTGAGCCCAAAATTCCCTTGGTGGGCTCTGGATGTGTCTGTTTTTTTTCCCACTATGAAGGTAGCCACATTCATGTAGAGAAAATTTTGGAAAGATGATAGGAGACCCTTCATTTATGAGCTTTTTTAACTGTAGCTATATCCTATGGCCTTATCTTTATAGTCAATTTAAACAGGGGGAAAAACTCCTAAGGATTTGGAGAAAAAGGGTCTGAAAAGTCCTAAGGATTTTTGGGGGAAAAAGGGGTAAAAAAATTTTAAAATTGTTATGAGGGGAGGAAAAAAAAGTGATACGCTGTGCTTTTAAGCTTCAGAAAATTTTTTTTGTCTTTAAACTGTGAGAAATAAATAGATTGATAAAAATAAAAAATTTGATTATGGTGTGTGTTTTTGTGGGGTTTGTTTGGGTGTGTGTAGGTGTGTGTGTAATGTGTGTGTGTGTGTGATACCTTTAATTGTGTCTAGCAAAAAATTCCCGAGATAAACGTGTCTGAAATACCTTGGATTGTGTCTAGCAAAAAGTCACAACATGTCTTGTGTCTAGTAGTTTTGTTCCCGCATATCTTTGTTTTTGTTGTTGTTGTTTTGCGTTTTAAAAATGAATTGCACATTTTGTCATGACCTTGTTTTTAATTTTATCTTTTTTTTTGCCTTCCCCTGAGGAGTTCTTAGGTTGTACCCCCACCCCTTTCCAGAGTGTGCGTTTGTGTGGTATCTTTGGGTTTTTTAAATTATTTGTTTTTTGACAACCATAATTGGGCAATTTTCCAAATTTTTTTTTTCATGGAAAAAAAAAATTCAATACAGTGAATGGATAATTCTTGGGAGTTTTGGTCATGTAGCTTAGTGAATTTCACCCGGCAGTCAAACAAACAAACAAAAAAACAAACAAATGCAGGCAAAAGGGAAAAGAACACTGCGTGAATTGAATTTTGCTTTTATCAAAAAATTTAGAGAAAACGTAAAGAAAAATAAAAAATTATCCAAAACAGTAGTTTTCCCCCCATCAGTAAATTTGGTGATGGCCCCGAAGAGGGGTGGAGTGTTATGTTTTAAGCTGTAGAAAATAACAAGAAAAATTGACAAAGATGTGGGTGTAGTGGATGGTCACAATTGAGTTGAAGCTGGGGGGGAAGTACCCATGAAAAGTAGGGAAAAATAAATACTTGTTAAAAAAAATAGCAAGGTAGAAAAGCCTAATTTGTTGGGTTTTTTAATTTTGTATGTCGATATTTTAGTAGGGTTTGGCTTTTTAAAAAAAAAGCAGCAGGATACACAAAACCGAAAAATTCAGCAAAGGGGCCAGGGCCCTTGGGGAAAATTACCCCTTCCTTTTATAATAGGAGTGCGGCAGTCTCTTATAAACAGCACCAGTGGGATGGGGTGCGTGGTGCAGTGAAAGTGTGAAAGTTGGGGGGAAACTGACAGGTGTAAAGGTGGTTTTTTGAAGGGCCAACATTACATCCCCCAGTTTCTGAATGTAGGGGTCACCAAGGTGACTGGGGAAAAAGTATCAGGTCTCCATCTTTTTCTTTGTTCCCCTATTGCAGTGCATACTCTGTAGGTTCATACTGTCCCCTCTGAAATGCTGAAGAAAGAGGGAACTGATAGCAGTTAGAAAATTCCTGTGGACTAAAAGTATAGAGGGATTCCCAATTTGGTTTAACTCAGGCAGTTTTGTCTCGTACCTAATGAAAATAACGATGAAAATTTTTTGAAAATCTAAACGCTCTTATAGCTGCACACATGTTTATCTATCTTACATCGTGTTTGCTGGAAATGTAAACACAAAAATGCATCCAACTTACACCTTGCGCACAGTTAAAAAAAAACCCTTTCTTTTGGAAGAGTGGCATTGTGTGCCGGTGGGAAAGGATGACAAAATATTACAACTGCATCACACGGGGACTGGATGAAAAAAAAGCATGTGGTGTTATTCCTTACCCCAAATAAAAGAATAAAAAAAAATAAAAAAAGATAGATAAAACACACATTCTAAAATTTCATCTTTGTAAGTCATTGTCTCCTTTTGAAAAGTCTTGTTTAAACCCGGGTAAAATTGTTTAGAATACGTTAAATCTGGCACTGTTTCCTTTTTTTAAGAGTGCATGGTTGGAATCTGTTCAATTTACATTTTAATTTTTTAAAGCATTTCTGTTATGGTAGTTGATGTGTGGTGCATAGCAAAAATTTAAAATGAGGAAGGTTTTCTTTCCATTTTGGGGGCACTGCTGAAAAAAAGGTCTCTTTTAAAATGGTTTTTTTTTTTATGTACTTGGGGAAGAAATCTCTGAACAGGCATGATTTAGATCCAGTGTCGGAAAAAAGATGTGTGTTGTATTTTGTTTTTGAAAAAAAATTTTGCGCAAAATTAAAAAACCGTGTAAAGGTGGAAAAAAACAGCACAAATGTAAAGGGGCTAACCCGTATATAGTCATAGTCTGATGATTGTTGTTTTCAAAATTGTGTTTAGGAATCTGACAGAGCTCGTTCATTTAAATGAGACAGTGGGGTGTCATTTAATGGAGTCCCTTGGCTAAAATGGAAATTTGGATGTACAGCTGTGTGAATCCGTCCAAAAGTAAAGGGCCAAAAAACAAACGCTTAGCGCATTGCTTTGTATCAAAAACAATGGAATAAGACCCAAATACGGCAAATAAAAGATACACATGAATAGAGACGCGTCAAACTGCGAATAAAAATGATCTCTCTGACCGGTGGGGTGCAGCATGGAAAATTTCCCAAGGGAAACCTTCCAGATGAGGAAGTTTCATCTCCATTGGTTGTCCACTTAAAGACAACGCCCCTAAGGAAAAAAAAGAGGCGCTTAGGATAGCTGCTTCAGAAGGGGACTGGGGCCCCCGAGTGTTGGGTGATTGGATTTTGGTGGAAGAAAACTAGATGCTTTTAATAACTTTGTGACTGGTCATTGGAAGCATTGGTATGTATGTTACATTAAGGGGGAAGACTGAATAAACCCGCATGGACTAACTTTTGACAAAAGGTTAGTTATGTTTTGGTCACTTCTTTAGCAGGAAGACGGAATACTGGAAAACTGACTTCATGTATGGGTTTTTTTGTAATTTAACTTCAACTTACCTATCCCGTAATCCCGGGACCCTGGGGTCACCAATGAAGATTTTTAAAACCAGTTCCCCCCTTCCCACAGTCCCCCGCTTTCCAAGCAAATTTTGTTTCCCTCAAAGGGCCCCCTCAGGCCACCCTTGATGTTTTCTGCCCATGTTTTCTCTGTGCCTCTTTTGTCTCCCTCCCTTTATGTTCCCCGTAAGAAAAATTTTACTAACTTTCTGTCATTGTCTAACTGGTGGGAATGGAATAACAAAACTTACAACTATGCGTATGCACAGGGACTGGAAGTAAAACAAATTTTTTTAAAGCACATGCTTACTTGTTCCATTATCTTCGAAATAAAAGAATAAAGTCAAAGTGTCTACCAGACATGACGCATACAGATCTTGAAATGAGTTTCTGTGTTTTCTCGCAAGCACACCCATCAGGCCTGCTCCCCTGTTTGTCTCCTCACTCCTTTCATCCATTGTTTGGTTTCTACCAGTCCCCATCTTTTCGCTAGTATGCACTCCTCCTTCAGCACATGCACAAAGACATGCGTTCAAGCATGCGTATGTATTTGCTTACACACGCACACAGACACACTTACATGCATGCATGCAGGCGTGCACATACATGCACACACACATGCATGTGCGCAAGCGAAGACACACACTCACACATATCATCATCATCACCATCATTATCATCATCATTATTTATCATCATCACCATCCATCATCATTACCAACATCATGATGAAAACTCGAACAATATTAAGTGCAGTTAAAACAGCAATATTCAGGAAAAACGTGTGAATGAAAGCATCAAGAGCATGATGCACAGAAACACATTGTTACTGTCTGCCTCTCTATCACACACACACAATGTCTGTCTCTCTATCACACACACACACATACTCAAACACACACACACACTTACACACTCACACTTACACACTCACACACTCACTCACTCACACACACACACACACACAAAACACACACACACACACACACACACAGAGCATCTAAACATACAAAAACAAAATCCCACTGAATCTTAACAACACACACACAGGGTAGCCTAGTGGTTAGAACATTGCGCTCGCAATCTGACGACCCGGGTTCGATTCCCATTCAAGGGGATATTTTCCCGAGTTAACATCAGTGCAGACTCCACTCTCCCCAAAAGTCCTTCAGATGAGACTATAAACTGAGGCCCTGTGTGCAAACGCATGCAGAACATCTTGCGCACACGTTAAATCCTGTTCCGCTTTTCGTAAGAGTAGGCCATTATGTGCCGGTGGGAACAGATGACAAAATTTACAAAACCGTATACACACGGGGACTGGATGTAAAAAAGCACATGAGTGCTTATTATAATAATAATAATGTATGGAATTTATATAGCGCTGAATCTTGTAAAGCAGCAAATCAAAGCGCTCATCCATTATCCTCGATATAAACGAATAAATAAAATAAATAAAAATAGACACACTCACACTTACACACTCACACACTCACACACACACTCACACACACACACACACACACACACAAACACACACACACACACATAGCATCAAAACATACAACCAAAAAACCCCCACTGAATCTTAACAACACACACACTGACACAACTTCCAAAACACATTGTCATGACTTCTTTCCCCCCCCCACCCCACCCTCCCATATTGTTCACAGATACGACGGCAACACCTTGCTGAACACGGTGGAAGTGTACGACCCTCTGCGCGACATTTGGGACGTGTTGGACGACAGCATGGCCGTTCCTCGCTGCGACGCGGGCGTCTGCGTTGTGCGTATGCCGTGACCCCTGACCTTTCCTTGCCTGGCTGGGGAACGGCAGCCAACCAAGGAATAGTGCAGTCCCTGTTGGAGAAAACGAAACCAGCAACCAAAAGCAGAGGACCGAAGTCTTCGTGGCATTCTCTCTCTCTCTGCTGATGCAGAACTGTGCGGTGTCTTTGGCAGTCTTTGTTCGCAGCTACAGAAGAGAGCGTGGGTGACTTTTGCACGTGTGTTTTGCAGCTCTTGTTTTTTAAAAAAAAATAATAGGTAGGAGGGAAAGTAGACAAAGAATAACAAAAGAAGATAGTGATATTTTTTCGGGGGGGGGGTTGTGGCTTGTTTTTATCTATTTTTTAAATTTCTATATTTTTTCCTTTTTTTTTTTGTTAAAAAGATGCGATAGTTTTGTTTTTAAGCATACTGAAGAATGGAAGCTGTTATCAGTGTTGTAAAAGACAAATTAAAAGATTGCTCACTGATTTAAAATCTGCAACACAAATGTCACCATCCGATGGCTTGGGGCTCCTGAAGTGAAGAAGAGTTAGCAGTTTCAAAGAAGAGTTAGCAGTTTCAAATAACCCTAACTCGTCTTGTTACAAAAGCAGACAAGTGAAAACACAACACCCAAGCATTCGGCAGAGCACATTTTCGGTTTATTCAAAACCTTCTTCAGGCTGAAAAGACTGGCCAACTGACAGTAAAAAAAACCTAACTAGTTTTTCCGTCAGCTTGAGGCCCACGTCAATCTCTGGTTGGGGTGTGCCAGATCCAATTTCTCGGGATGCATGTTGTATCTCTCTGGTTACAAGAGATGCAAGCGTTTGAGATGCACAAGGTGTGTTGACAGTTATGGGCAGTAGATCTATAAATGTTACTTACTGATCTGCCATACGACATGGCAGTGTGCAGAAGGTCTGTTTCGAAGCTCTTGTGTGTGGTTTTTATTTTATCTGGACTGCCACATTCAGTCCGGTTTTTTGTTTGTTTGGTTGCGTTGGTTTGGGGTTTTTTTCTCTCTCTCTTTTCTTCTATCTCTGTCTCTGTCTCGCTGTTTAGTGATAAGTTGGTTTTCCTGAAGTCTTACCTGCTGCTTGCTGCCAGTACAGTGACACAAAGACTGTGCCTGGTGTGGAGATGAGTTTTAACACACTTGGTTCTTTTTCCTTTTTTTATTTTTTGATCGAGGTCTCTTTTCTTCTCTCTCTGTCTCTGTCTCGCTGTTTAGTGATATGTTGGTTTCCCTGAAGTCTACCTGCTACTTGCTGCCTGTACAGTGACACAAAGACTGTGCCTGGCGTGGAGATGAGTTTTATCTGTTTCTTTTTCCTTTTTTTGTTATTTTTAATCTCTCTCTTTTCTTCTATCTCTGTCTCTGTCTCGCTGCTTAATAATAATAAGCTGGCTTCCCTGAAATCTACCTGCTACTTGCAGCTAGTAAGGTGACACTAAGACTGTGCCTGGCATGGAGATGAGTTTTAACATACCTGTTTCTTTTTCCTTTTTGGGTTGTTTTTTTCTCTCTCTCTCTCTCTCTCTCTCTCTCTCTCTCTCTCTCTCTCTCTCTCTCTCTCTCTCTCTCTCTCTCTCTCTCTCTCCTCCCTCTCTCTCTCTTTCTTCTATCTCTGTCTCTTGTCTCGTTGCTTAATAATAAGAAGCTGGCTTCCCTGAAATCTACCTGCTACTTGCAACCACCAGTAAAGTGAAACTAAGACTATGCCTGGCATAGTGTTAACATACTGGTTTCTTTTTGTTTTTTTATTTTTTAAAAATATATATATATAAAAAAAGAGGAAAAAAGTGATCCACAAGTGGTCATAACTGTTGTCACTGATAACACGCTGAGACTGTAAAACGAAAAGAAAAAAAAGGTTTGACTTACAAGAGAAGGAAGGAGAGCATGGACAAAGTACTAGTTGGTATTTCGTGGCTGCTGCATCAGAGAAGGCTTTTCGCAGACACTCGCCATGAAGATGGTCGGCAGTCATGGTTTGTTTTCTGCTCCCGCGAACATGTGGCGGTGAAAACACGCAGGGACTTCTTTCCTGACTTTGACGATGTGTTTTGAACCCTGTATTGTGCGAATGCGGTATGGAGTTATGTGATACGAGGGATGATGTAAAGGGGGTTTACCTGTGCTGTGTTCGCTGGCTTGGTGGGTGGGTCTCTCTCTCTCTGCCAGTATGTCAATAAGGGGTGGAAGGGAAGTGTGTGCGGTTGGAAAATACAAGAGAAATCACATTTCTTGAACAAAACTTTTATGGTGTGTGTGAGTGAGTGAGAGAAAGAGAAGAGAGAGTGTGCATGTGTACGTATGCACAGGCACAGAGACAGGTGTTTATATATATTATTATATCAGTACGTTTTTGAATGTGCATTTTTATACATACAGTGTGCCTATGTTTGCGTATGTTTGCTTGTAAAATGAGCATTTATTGCTTGTATAAATGTGTTATGCTTTTATTTGCGAGTTCATGCATGCGTGTTAGTATGTTTGTGTGTGCGATGCGCGTGTATGTTGAAGTAGAATGCTGAGCAGGATCGGTAGACTTTTACCAGACTTTACAAATTCCACAGAACGAATGTGTGAGGTGTCCCTTAGCTACAGCAAAGGCCCATTAACCTGATGAAGACGACCATAAATGATGAAGAAGACGACAGCCATAACCCATGGCAGTATGGTTCATTGCCTGGAATATCTGGTATTGCCTGTCCTCATCATCATCAGCATCAACATCGTCATTATCATCACCATCATCATCATCAGTAACTTATTTATTGTCAGGAAAACTTAAATCATACTCACATTGAACATAATGAAAGATGAGAATAAAAAGATAACCAAACAATTGTTCAAAACGATCCACCGTCAATTAAAAAAGAAAAAATTTGAATAAGCACAAAAAAGCAATATCAACTTTTACTGCAAAAGTTACTTTTGATTTGCAAATGAACAAGAAAAGGACAGACAGAGAAAAGAGGCCAGGGTGGAGAGAGAGATAGACAGACAGGCAGGAAGAAAGAGAGAGTGAAGAGGATTGCTGGTAAACTTTCAAGGGAGGAAGACATCTTCTTCCTTTTTTGTCATGTTTCTCCCAGGGGAGGTTTGACATTGATGAGCCTTCTCCATCTCTCTCTGTTTTGAGCTTCCTCCTTATTTATGCCTCTTTCTCTAAGATCATCTGCAATACAGGTAGCCCAGGTTTTGCTAGGTCTTCCCTTTGGTCTCTTTTTCCATCCACTACGAAGTTCATTGTTCTTTTTATGATGTGGTGGTCTGCTTTCCGTTGAACGTGCCCAAACCAGCGCAGTCTATTGGTACCAGCTACAGACTTCCGATCAAGTCTTCAGGAGGAAGACTATTGCTGTGATTATTTATTGATTTGACTGCAGTGCCACTTACGGTTGGTTTTGATTGGGATGCTATTGCTAAGCAGTTGCTGGTTGAGGCCAGGTACGCCTGTCAGGTGTGTTTGCTAACGAGCTCGTGTTTGCCCTTGATATGCTTAGAGATGTTATTGGCCTTCAGTTGACTGTCTCAGGTTGTAAAGAGAAATAGGTTACTTGACGTGTCTGTCCTGGCGTGACAAAATCTTCAGTTGATGTTTGTGTCCTGACAAAATCTTCAGTTGGTGTTACTGCCAAGAAGACAGTCATGTCTGTAACTTCAGCTGATGTTTCTGCCAGGAAGACAGTCATGTCTGTATCTTCAACTGATGTTTCTGCCAGGAAGACAGTCATGTCTGTATCTTAAGCTGATGTTTCTGCCAGGAAGACAGACATGACAAAATCTTCAGTTGGGGCTTCTGTTGTGACAAAATCTTCAGTTGATGTTTCTGTCATGAAGACATGTCAGTATCTTCATTTGATGTTTCTGTCATGACAAAATCCTCAGTTGATGTTTCTGTCACAAAGACATGTTGGTACCTGGTTGAACTGTCATAGAATTTTTTCTTGTTGGTTTTTTTGCTTTGTTTTTGTTTTTTTATTCCTCGGCTAGAGCTCCAAGATTCACCTATGGTGAGACTCTGCGTATGTGTCTGTTTTTGCCCACTATGAAGGTAGCCACATTCCGATGTAGAGAAACTGTCTTGGAATGATGAGTAGGAGACCATTCATTTATGAGCTTTTCTAACTGTAGCTATATCCTATGGCCTTACTCTTCATAGTCAACTTTAAACAGGGAAAAGCTCCTAAGGATTTGGAGGAAAAAGGATCTGAAAAGCTCCTAAGGATTTGGAGGAAAAGGGATAAAAGATTTTAAAATCTGTTCATGAGGCAGGAAAAATTGTGATACGCATGATGCTTTTAAGCATTCAGAAATTTGTGTGTCTTTAAACTGTGAGAAATAAATAATGATAATGATAATAATAAAAATCTTAGATTACTGGTGTGTGTGTTTGTGTGTGTGCTTGGGTGTGTGTACGTGTGTGTGTGTATGTGTGTGTGTGTGTGACTACCTTGAATTGTGTCTAGCAAAAAGTTCCAGAGATAAACGTGTCTGAAATACCTTGGATTGTGTCTAGCAAAAAGTTCCACAACATGTCTTGTGTGCTAGTAGTATTTGTCTCCTGCATATCTTTGTTGTTGTTGTTGTTGTTTTGCGATTTAATAATGAAGTTGCACATTTTAGTCATGACCTTGTGTTTTACATTCTTATCAGTTTTTCTTATGCCTTCCAGCTGAGTGGAGTTCTTAGGTTGATACCCCTACCCCTTACCAGAGTGATGCTTGTTTGTGTGGTATCTATGGTTTTGTAAATGTATTTGTTGTTTTGACAACGACATATCTGGGCACATTTGCGCAATTTTTTTTTTCATGGAAAAAAGTATCAATACAGTGAATGGATAATTCTTGGTATGTTTTGTGTCATGTAGCTTAGTGAATTTCACCAGAGCAGTCAAACAAACAAACAAACAAACAAACAAATGCAGGCAAGTAGAAATGAACACTGCGTGAATTGAATGTAGCTTTTATGCAAATTTAGAGAACACGTAAAGAAAAATACATAATTATCCAGAAACAGTAGTTATCCTCCCATCAGCTAATTGCGTGATGTGCGCTGAAGAGGAGTGGAGATGTTATGTTTTAAGCTGTAGAAAAATAACAACGAAACATTGACAAATGATGTGGGTGTAGTGGATGGTCACAGACTTGAGTTGACAGCTGGTGGGAAGTACCACATGAATGTAGGAAAGATAAATACTTGTAATAACACTAGCAGAGGTAGAAAAGCCTAAATTTGTTGGGTTTTTTAATTATGTATGTCGATATTTTAGTACGGTTTGGCTTTTTAAAAAAAAGCAGCAGAGATACACAAATCCAGCATAATTCAGTCAAGGGTCCAGGGCCCAGTGCTAAAATTACCCCCTTCCTTTTACTCAAGTAGGAGTGCGGTCAGTCTCTGCTATAATCAGCACCAGCTGGGATGGGATGCGATGGATAGCAGCTGAAAGTAGCTGAAAGTTGGGGGGAAACTGACAGCTGTGTAAAGGTGGTTTCTTGAAGGACACAACATTCACATCCCGCAGTCTTCTGAACTGTAGGGGTCACCAAGGATGACTGGACAACAGTATCAGGTCTCCATCTTTGTCTTCTGTTCCGCCTACTTGCAGTGCATCACTCTGTCAGGTTCATACCTGTCCAGTCTGAGATGCTGAAGAAAGAGGGAACTGATAGCAGTTAGAAATGTCCTGTGGATCTAAAAGTATAGAGTGGATTCCAATTGGTTAAGCTCAGGCAGTTTCAGATCTCTGTACCTAATGAACGATAACGATGAATATTGTTGATAAACTCTGAAACGCTCTTATAGTACATGCACACATGTCTCTATCTATCTATACATCTGTGCTTGCATGGAAATGTAAACACAAATACATGCATCCAAGCTTACACCTTGCGCACATGTTAAAACCCGTTCCTCTTTTCGGAAGAGTAGGCCATTGTGTGCCGGTGGGAACGGATGACAAAATATTACAACTGCATACACACGGGGACTGGATGAAAAAAAAGCATGTGAGTGCTTATTCCATTATCCCCGAAATAAAAGAATAAAATAAAATAAAAATAGATAGATAAAACACACATGTCTATTATGCATCTTCTGTAAGTCATTGTCTCTCTTGCTGAAAAGATCTTGATAACTCGGCTAAAGTTGTTCTAGAATACTGTCTCAAAGTCTGGCACTGTCTCCTTTTTTTAAGAGTGCATGGTTGGAATCTGTTCAATCTCACATTTTAATTTTTAAAGCATTACTGTTGATGGTAGTTGATGCTGTGTGTGCATAGCAAAATAAAACTGAGGAAGGTTTGCTTTCCAGTGTGGGTCACTGCTGAACAGAAAGCGTCTCTTTTAAAATGGCATTTTGTTGTATGTACTTGGAGAAGAAATCTCTGAACAGGCACTGATTTAGATCCAGTGTCGGAAAAGTGATGTGTGTTGTATTTTGTGGTGAAAAGAGTTTTGCAGCAAAATTAAGACCGTGTAAAGGTAGGAATATAAACAGCACAAATGTAAAGGTGCTACTGTATATAGTCATAGTCATGATGAGTTGTTGTTTTCAATGTTGTGTGTTTAGGAATCATGACAGAGCTCGTTTCATTCTAAATGAGACATGTGGGGTGTCATTAATGGAGTCCCTGTGGCTAACTGGATTTGGATGTACAGCTGTGTGAATCCAGTCCAAAAGTAACGGGCAAAAAAACTAAACTGCTTAGCGCATTGCTTTGTATCAACACAGATGGAATCAAGACCCAGAATAACGGCAATAAAAGATATCACATGAATAGAGACGCAGTCAAGACTGCGAATAGAAAATGAGTACTCTCTGACCAGGTGGTATGCAGCAATGGAAAGTTTCCACAGGAAGCAGCTTCCAGACTGAGGAAGTTGTCATCTCCATTGAGCTTGTCCACTTAATGACAACAGCCACATAAGGACACAAAAGAGGCGCATTTAGGACTAGCTTGCTTCAGACAGGTGACTGGACCCAGAGTGTTGGGTGATATGGATTCTGGTGGGAAGACAAACTAGACGTGCTTTTAGGACTAACTTTGTGACTGGTCATTGGAAGCATTGGATGATGTATGTATACATTAAGGGGAAGACTAGAACTAGACCTGTCTATAGGACTAACTTTTGACAAAAGGTTAGTTAGTGTTGTGGTCACTTCATTCTAGCAGGAAGACCGGAATACTGGAATACCTGACTTCATGTATGGGATTGTTTTGTAATTTAACTTCAACTTCACCTATCCCGTAATCCTGTGGACCGTGGGGTCACCAATGAAGATTTTGTAACCAGCTTCCTCCACTTCCCACAGTCCTCTGCTTTCCATAGCAATTCGTTCCACTCAAGGCCAGTCAGTCCACCCTCTGATGTTGTCTGCCCATCGTTTTCTCTGTCTGCCTCTTTTGTCTCCCTCCTTGTACTGTTCCCTGTAAGACAGTCTTTACTTAACTTGCATGTCATTTAACTTACACGTGCTTTAAGTCAGGAATCATGCTGAAGGTTTTGCTAAGCTGTAAGTAATCTGTACATACAGTATCACATTGCTTCCCATTTGTATTTAAAGTAAGACCACACACACAGTCCTTCATCTAGGTTGCATAGAGGATTAAGAGAGAGCAGTGCAGAGTCTCAAATTTAAAGTTAATTAATAACACAGCTAAGATTTTTACTGATATTGGAATGGCAATCGCCTTCCCTCCCCCCACCCCCCTCCAACCTTAAAGTATCTTCCTCCATCAACATATTTATTTTATTTTATTTATATCACTTTAAGTCACAGCAGATTTCTCTCCGTGAAATTCGGGCTGCTCTCCCCGGGGAGAGCGCGTCGCCACAAGAGTAGCACCACTCAATTTTTTTGTCTTTTTCCTGTCTGCAACTGTATTTGTTTCCCTATCAGAGTGGCTTTTTTTCTAGAGAATTTTGCCAGGGACAACTCTCTTGTTGCCGTGGGTTCTTTTACATGCGCTAAATAATTTTGTGTAACACACGGGACCTCGGTTTATTGTCTCATCCGAAAGACTAGCGCCCAGACCACCACTCATGGTCTAATGGATGCGGGAAAAGTTTCGGGTCCAAACAGGATTCGAATCACCACACACTTCTGAATTGGACTTTTTGCTTTGTAGACAGGCGCGTTACCTCTAAACCACCGATCCACCATACGCCATACACTCCAGTTTGATATAGCAGGCATCAGTTTGATACACTGGGAGTTCGTTCATTCATTTGTTCTTCAGATTTTAAGTCTTTTCACTCTCAGTGATATTAGACAAATGGAGACAAGGAGAACAGAAGGAAAGCAAAATGCTTGTGTGTGATATGCTGGGAGTGTGGTAGGTAGTGTGGGATCTCCTTTGCTCGTTTATTTTTGGGGGGGATTGTATGATAAGAAAGCTTTCAGTTGGTAAAATCTTGTGGATATGGGCAGTTCTGATTTGCTTGTTATGGCATGTAATGATGTTAGGCTTTTTTTTTTTTTTTACCTCCCTCCCCTATGGGGAGTTTGAGGTGCCAGTATCTGTTCAAGTCAGTGTGTAGTGTGCCAGTGGCTTTGAAAAGTATTGCAGAGATGTGAGGTTTGGAAATGTGGTTCAATAGAAGTCTTGATGCTGTTATCATATCCCTTTTTTTTTCTGTATGTAGTGCTGTATCTGTATGTTAGCAAATTTCTTTTTTTGTGTGTGTATGTAACACAGTGGCTGTTAAGTTAGCAAGTTCTTTTTTTCTGTATACAGTGCTAGGTCTGTATGTTAACAAATACCTTTTTCTGTATGTATTGCTATGTTTGTATGTTAGCAAATGTCTTTTTCTGTCTGTATTGCTATTGCTGTATGTTAGCAAATCTCTTTTTTCTGTTTGTAGCGCCAGGTCTGTATGTTAGCAAACATTTTTTTCTGTATGTATCGCTAGGTCTGTATGTTAGCAAATGTCTTTTTCTGTATGTATCGCTAGGTCTGTATGTTAGCAAATGTCTTTTGTCTATGTATTGCCATTGCTGTCTGTTATCAAATCCAGTTTTTTTCTGAATGTAACGCTATGTCTGCATGTTAACAAATGTCTTTTTTTCTGTATGTAGCACTATGTCTGTATGTTAGCAAATGTCTTTTAACTGTATTTAGTGCTATTGCAGTATGTTAGCAGATCCCTTTTATCTGTATTTAGCGCTGGGTCTGTATGTTAGCAAAAGCATTTTCTGTATGTATTACTATCGCTGTCTGTTAGCAAATCCGTTTTGGGTTTGTTATTCTGCATGTAGCGCTATGTTTGTAGGCTATTAAATCAGCAATGTCCTTTTTTCCTGTATGTCTTGGCTTTCTCCACATAACCTTTTGCATGCTGCTCAGCTCAGCTCAGTACAATGTGAGTTTTCATCCTACCTCTCATGTCCCTGCCCTTCACTGGTATATATATAGTTATGTGTATATATATATATATATATAAATCATGTACAGACTTTGTCCTGTGGTGGTCTATTTGCCTGTCAGCAATATTTTGTACAGGACCAGGGGAAGGTAAGGCAGCAGCGAGGGAGAGGAGATGGGCGCCAGCCCTCATCAATATGCTGGCCCCCTTAGAGAAGTTGAGCGAGGTCTCTGACGCCTCGCTCCCCTACCGACCATATAGGTTATGGGACACCTTTCCCTTTACCTTTCTTTTGAATATTTGTACAAAGCAGCTTTTTGGACTTAGGATCTGTCGAGAACCTTGTTCTTCTTGCTCCTTTTTTCTCTAGTTCTTGCTCTGTGTGTGTGTGTGGGTGGGTGAGTGGGTTGTGTTAGGTATATGTGTGTGTGTGTGTTGTGTGTGGAGGTGTTGGGTGTGTGTGTATGTGTGGTGTGTGTGTGTGTTTGTGTGTGTGTGTGTGTGTGTCCTTGTGATGATGATGATTTGATTTTAAATGACTTTTCTGCCATATGGTGAGCTAATGCTAATTGCAGACTGTTTGGGTTTGGTTTTATTATTCTGTGTCTCCTATCTGTCTGTCTGTTGGTCTGTCTGTCTGTCTGTCTGTCTGTCTGTCTGTCTGTCTCTCTCTCTCTCTCTCTTCTCTCTCTCTCTCTCTCTCCCCTCTCTCTCTCTTGTGCATGCCCACGTGTGTGTGTATGTGTGTGTGTGTGTGATATATATGTACATTTTTCTGATGTATGTCTAATCTTCAGCCTATTATATGTATAATTATATTATGCATTTATGTCATTGATTTTTTTTTTAATCATTCATTCTTTCTTAATTAACTGTTGTTTCTTGTGGTGTTTATCTTCACTGGAAGAATTGGAGAACAAACAAACAAAAAAACCCATTCAGGAAATGAGTGCTTGTGTAACAAAAAATAATAATAATTATAATAAAAGCGGCAGAATGCGAGATGTGAAATGATGTGAGTTTGGAGGAATGTTATTATTTCAGTCCAATAAAGTCTGAAGTCAAAATATCACACAATGTCAGTGTTACCTGTGTGTGTGTGTGTTTATGTATTTATTTATTTATTTTTATTTATTCTTTTATATCTTATGTGCTTTTTTTTTACATCCAGTCCCCGTGTGTATGCGGTTTTGTAAATTTTTTCATCCGTTCCCACCGGCACACAATGGCCTACTCTTACGAAAAGCGGAACAGGATTTAATGTGTGCGCAAGATGTTTTGCGTGCGCCTCGGTTTATATTCTCATCCGAAGGTGTGTGTGTGGTGTGTATGTGTGTTGGGTGGTCTTCAATTTTATGTCTGTTCACATAAAAGTGATATAAAAGTGATATTAAACATAAATATTAGTGTGTGTGTGTGTGCACATTTTATACACTCCCACCACCACCACCACCACCCCCCAAAAAGTCCTTCAGACGAGACTATAAACTGAAGCCCTGTGTGCGAACGCAGGCAGCACATCTCGCACACACGTTACAACCTGTTCCGCTTTTCGGAAGAGTAGGCCATTGAGTGCAGGAGAGAACGGATAATAAAATTGACAAAACTGCATACACACGGGGACTGGATGTAAAAAAAAGTAAGTACATGAGTGTTTATTCCATTATCCTCGAAATAAAAGAATTAAATGTAAAAAAAAGATAAATATTGATTACTTGTCAGACTGAACACACAGTATGTGATCTTGTCTAATAGTAAAGTGTACAGTCTTTTTCAAAACCATTTTATTTTATCGGGGGGGGGGGGTTCATTCCTCTAGCTGGGGCTTTGAGATTCACCAAATGATGAGATTTTGAGTATTCCATATGGCCTTCATTAAGGTATCCGCATTAAGACTTCAGAGATGTCATCTTGTTCTTCTTTGTCATCGAACACTCAAACAGCAACTTTTGTTAATAATAATAATAATAATAAATGGCATTTGTACAGCGCTATATCTTGCAAAGACAAAATTAATCAGAGCGCTTGCATTCAACATATTCTTACAGTCATGCAGCCATTATCTATTAATAGCTTAAACAAATTAAAACGTACACTAACACACACACGCACGCATGCACACACACACACACACACACACACACACACACACAAAGGTTATACTCTTTGGCAGGACAATGGGATTTGGGCTGTTGAAAGCAGGGACAGTTTTGAGATGAAACAGGAGAGGGGAAAGTTAGGTTTGAAATAAATATGTCTTGAGGGCTATATTTAGATGTGTCATAAGTAGGCTTTTGGCGAAGAGAGAGAGAGGGAGGGCGTTCCAGATCGATGGACCAGAAATAGAGAAAGAGCGACGGCCAATATTGGATTGGTTGTTATATGAGCGAAAATGCATTGCGCTACTGTTAAAGATGGCATCTAACCATGACACCAGTGTGCGTGCATTTTTTTTTTAATTGTCATCCGTTCCTTTCCGGCATGCAATGGCCTACTCTTTCAAAAGGTGGAGCGGGTTTGAATGAGTGCGCAAGATGCTCTATGTCTTTGTACACGGGATCTCAGTTTATAGTCTCATCTGAAGGATTTTGAGGGGAGTGGAGTCGACACACTTGTACGCATGTGAAACGTGGACCATAACAGCAGACATTGAAAGGACATCGGCAATGGAGAAGAGAAGCTTTCTTCAAACTCCTTGGTATTTCGTACAGAGATCACATCACTAATAAATGCGGAAGTGAAGGCCAGAATTAAAAACACCATCCGACCATATGAAGAGCTCCTGAGTTCAGTGAAATAAACGCAAACTAAAGTGGTACGGGCACGTCACACGAACATAATTATGGACTGGCCAAGACTGTCCTACAGGGAACAGTACAAGGAGGGAGAGACGAAGAGGCAGACAACAGAGAAAACGATGGGAAGACATCATCAGAGAGTGGACTGACTGGCCTTGAGTGGAACGATTTGCTACGGAAAGCAGAGGACCGCTAGGAGTGGAGGAAGCTGGTTGCAAAATCTTCAGTGGTGCCCCCACCGTCCACGGTACTACGGGATAGGTGAGATGAGATGAAAGAGTTGGTATCAATGTTAACTCCAAGGCGGAGGATGGGGGTGGGGCCTCAAACGTATGTATACGTGTACGTGTACGTGTATACGTGTGTATACTATACTCAGTAGGGAGACGGGATAGCTCAGTGGTCAGAGCACTTACTTTCCCCCAAGCTAAGGTAAAGCAGCAATGAGCGTGGTTACCAAGTGGGTGTGTGTGTGTGTGGTGTGTGTGTGTGTGTGTGTGTTGTGTGTGTGTGTGTGTGTGTGTGTGTGTGTGTGTGTGTGTGTGCGTGTGTGCAGGAGAGGGGGGGGGGTCATTCCATACACATCAACCAGCCGAATGTTAGCACTTTCGTGCGTGAGGTTAAAAAATTACCCCCAAAAACCAAAGCACACACACACACACACACACACCACACACGCACGCACGCACGCACGCACGCACACATCATCATCACCGTCGTTATCACCGTCGTCATCATCTATCGTTTATCATTATAGCTTCCTTTTTATTTTCTATAGAGTTTGAAGTTTTTGGTTGTGTTTGTTCCCCCTTAGATGGATGGCTTGACGGGGAAAAAAAGCAAATGTTTTGCTTATTCGAAACTTTGACTTAAACTTTGACTTTCACACACACACACCACACACACACACACACACACACACACACACACACACACACACACACACACACCCCTGCGCAAAATCACTACTACTTTCACAGCATAATTATGGTAAGATCATTCAAACCAACACAACTGCAGAAAGAAGACTTTAACAGACTTTATTATTATTTTCCCATCAACGAAGTCAGATATCACCTTATATTATTAATCATAACGGTCAACCATCATCACCATCCATCATCATCATCATCATCATCAGCAGCTTCAACATCAGCTTCAACATCCTCATCTTCAACATCATCATTTTAGCTTTCATCTTCTGCGTCATCGTCCCTGACCGTTTAAAGTACCATTGCCAACATCGTTATAATCATTTCATTAGTCAAACCCCAGCACATTTTTTTTAACAAATCAATGTTGAATCAATGTAGCGCTTAAAGGAAAAATGAAATGAAGTATACATAGACACGGATTGATTCTATGCAAAGATGCAGAATCCACAGTAAAATGGGACGAATGTGACGAGTGTGTGTGTGTGTGTGTGTGTGTGTGTGCGTGCGTGCGTGCGTGCGTACGTTCGTGCGTGCGTGCGTGTGTGTGTGTGTGTAACAATTTACAACAATGTGTGTGCGGACGTGTGCCTGCCTGACTGCGCGCGTGAGTGTGTGTGTTGCAATGCACACATTAATTTATGCCATTATATCTATAATAATTAATGCAACGTTAACACATTTGGAAGGTTACACACATTGATCAAAGAAAGGCCAAGAGAAAATTGCATGAAGAATGAGAGTACACCAGAGATGCCCAACAAGAAGGAAAGTGAAGGCCAAACGGTTAGAAAGGGGAACAGGTGGAAAAGTAAAGACTATATATAGAGGATTTGGAGATTTAAAGAAGAAATGGAGGGTTATAGTAAACATTACATGTTACGAGTCTCTCTCAGCATTTCACTTGTCTCGTCTCTCAAGTATTGAAAAGTTCGCTCACACACACACACATGCACGCACGCTCGCGCGCTTGCACGCACTCACACACACAGCCACACACACACGCGCGCGCGCGCGCGCGCGCTTGCACGCACACATACATACACACACACGCGCAAACACACACACACACTTTCCTATACATTCTTCCCTCTTTTCCCTTGCTCCTCGCAATTCTTTCCCCTATCGTTCAATATCCTTTAAAGTGAAAAGACTAGACGTTAATTAAAGCAAATAACAACAACAACAACAACAACACTCTCTCTCTCTCTCTCTCTCTCTCTCTCTCTCTCCTCTCTCTCTCTCTCTCTCACAAACACACACACACACACACACACACACACACACACACACACACACACACATAACTAATCAACTCTTTCAACCGAAATGTACAATGCGTACCTACGAACGATGTAACTGTTAATTGATACACTCTAACAAAAAATCACTTGTCAGCGCATATAAAGATTTAAAAAAAAAAAAAGATAAACCCTTTAACATAAACCATTGTCAATGCATAGGAACAATAAATGATTCAACTGATGAATCCTTAAACACAAACAACTGACTCAATGCATATTATGATGATAGCATCAACAACAATAACAACATTATGATAATAATAGCATTAATAATAATAATATAATAATAATAATAATAAATGGAATTTATATAATAAATGAACAGATATTTATATGATACATAAACAAATAAACCCTTTAACAACATGGGATCTATATAATCAATAAACAGATACACTCTTTAACAACATAAAAACTCCCACAATGTAAATAACCAAATACCCAGTCATAAACTGATTACAACCTATAGCATAAACCATTCACAATATATTTCAACAATAACCGAGATTTTCAACGAATAATCCTATGAATAATTCATGAGCTCTCAATCTACTCTTATGCAAATTTACTGGGTTCATCACATACCCTCTACAAAACAAAAGCTAGCACCAAAAAATAGTAAAAATTATTTTAAAAAACCCACCCCCCTTCCTCCCACCAAAAAAATATATACATGTTTGCATAACAAGAACTGCATATGCTTTTTTTTTAAAACTGATTTAAAAACATAATTTTGCCAAAGCACAGACTTGGGTGTAAAAAAGAGACTATAAAGCTATAAAGGCTGATTTAAAAAAAATGTTCAGATGTATAAAAATGTAACATGAGCAAAATAAGCACCGAACAAATAGAGAGAAAACAGACATTATTATCTGGATGGCATAACAAAATGTGATAGCTTGCATCACTCGCTGTACAGCTGTACTCAACACACAGGTGTCTGTCTAGCTGTACAAAAATGTGTAACAAGAAAACAAGACACCCGAACATACTGAAAGGCAGGAAATTTTTTTGGTTCAAATGAATCGTTAACTAACAACATACAACGAATTATTCAACATGTAACGAATTAGACACAGGAAGAACATGCAAAACATTACTATTGCTTGAAAGCTAAAAGCAAACGATAACGTCCACAGAAGAGGGAGAAGGGGGGGGGGGGGGGGGGGGGGGGGGGGAGAGGGGGAGGAAGAGAGAGAGAGAGAGGGGGGGGGGGGGGAGAAAGAGAGAGAGAGAGGCAGACACAAACAGACAGACAGACATAGAGACAGATAGAGATATGAATACAGATACAGACAGAGACACAGAGATAGAGAGAGAACACACACACACACACAGACAGAGAGACAGAGACAGTCAAACAAACAGACAGACAGAGCCGGAGAGAGACAGAGACAGACAGACGGAGAAAAAAAAAATATCAACTTTTAGACATAGAAAGACACATGGTCGGTATAACGTCACGTGTTAGTTGGATAGATCACATAAACATACCCAGCATGCACCCTACACCTTGGTAAGGAGTGGGCTCCGCCAGGTTCAACTTGTCCACAACACAATGCCTGAAAAATCAACTCAGTGCCCCTCCCTCCCTCCACCCCTCACCTCCATCACACGACTTCTTAAGGAGTTTAGGAAAGAAGTTTGGAGCATAAAATCGTCCCCCGAAAGCAGAATGCGGCTATCTTAAGGGTGGGCACAACGTGGGAGGGGGGGGGGGGGGAGCAGCCCTAAATGCAGACAGAGATCTGTTCTGACCAAGAATATTTAGCAGCATGCAATAACATAATATAATATGCAAAACAGTTACAATTATCATGATTAGCTTTTCATAGCAGCCATGTCCAGGTTAAAAAAAAAATCACAACTTCTCGTAGCGCAGGATATACGTTAATACGTGTATATGTATGCACGCACACACACACACACACACACACACACACACCACGACGCACGCACGCACGCACGCACGCACACACACACACACACACACACACCACGCACAAAGAGGGAAGTAAGGAGACAGAGGCGGAAGAATGAAAATACTTATTATAAATGGGGAACGACAGCAAACACAGCATAGGCAGAGACAAACTTCTGTTACCCCTTTTAACTCCCTTGTTTTAGCTAGTCTTTATATACACTATGTGTGGAAAGACTTTAATCAAGACAGACAGATAGAGACAGAGACAGACAGACAGACACAGAGACAGACAAGAGACAGACAGTGTCAGAGAAATCAGCAGCAGCAAATACAGGACAATGAAGGGTAACGCAAACAGTTCCTTTGTTTGGGGTTGTTTTCCCCATCATAGTCATCATAGACAAGAAAACTTGGGAACAATAATTATTATGTGTCAGTGCCAACAGTTCAGTCTTCTTTACTTCGTTCTTTAAATGAAAGAAAAAAAACAACAACCGAGAAAACAGAAAACAAACAGGGAAGAAGAAGAAGAAGAAGAAGAAGAAAACAAATCCTAGTCACTGAACTTTCATAATTTATTGCAAATTTAGACAACAGAGCTTCCTGCGTGGGGATTTCGCGGGCCTGTCAGTATAAATAGCATCCCCGCCTTCTGGAAATTCTGTGCTAGGAAATTCCTCTTTTCTATCCCTTTCTATGTTTCTGCCTCGTTCCTTTTCTTCCTTTCACCTCCTTCTTATCTATTTTCTGCCTTCTCGGTCCATTCTCCTGTCTTTATTTTTCTTTTCCAAGGGAGACTAAAAAGATAACAATGGTCTCCCATGCCAAAGTCGGATGCGGTGGCCCCGACTTGTAAGGCGTTTAACGGTAACCAAACTTTGATGATAACCTTCTGGTAAACTTTTGGGCCCTGAGTGGGATGTTATTATTATGTACAGCAAGCTTGAGTAATATTTATGGCTGAAGTGATGAGACCGGATGAGCAGCGTGGGAGCAGCAGGAGATGTACGTGACAGGAGGTGGGGCAACGACGAAGAAAGAGAAAGAATTCCATTGGTAAAGCTCTGTTAAAATCAGCATTAGAAGTCAAGCTACAGCGGTCTTGTCGCATTAGTAGCACTGAGGTGGGAAAGCTCCTGTAAACTTAGTAACAGAGTTCCACTCCTGAGCATCCTTAGCTGTTCCATGTGGAATTCCAGTTTCGGGAGGGGGGGGGGGGGGGTTCTATCAGAATTTATGTATTTAGATCAGTTTATTTGACACGTTTATGTTAATAGATATTTTGTATGCATGAAAAAACACCCCATAAACAATATGATTAGTTTATTTCATTCCTCATATCTTTTATCTGTACATTACAACTCTACTTTCAGGACTGCTTTACCGTTAGATCATTTTACATGAATACGACAAGCAATAAATGATATAACTTTTTAAAAAGAACGATTTGAACACGGGAGTAATAATTACACAAAACAAGTTTTAAACAGATACGAATATACACGATAAAATACAATGGTTGGCGCTGCTCTTGGGGCGACGCGCTCTCCCAGGGGAGAGCAGCCCCAATTTCAGGCAGAGAAGTCTGCCGTGACTTAAAAGTGGTATGAAATGAAATCAGATGAAATGAAATACAAAATATACTCATTTTATATACGCCCTAACCTACCGAAGCCAGTTTAATGTGTCAACGGAATGGAATTCATGTAGAAACACCAACATTAGTCTGCACGCTTTGCGCTTTCAATGATCATCAACAAAACACTGAGACAGTTGTGGGGAAACAGCAGACGCTGCTTCACATAATGATTACATCCCTCACCTGTACAGGGCAGTCTAAAAGCTATGATGAAGATGACGGAAACTAAGCAACCCCTCTAACCCTGGACATAAACAATGCAACATGAAAATAACAAGACACATAAACTGAGCTTTTGTCTGGTACAGGTTTCCTTACACAGGCCTGATCTTTGGGAAGAGAAATCTTGGCACCAGGTACCATGAATCCTATCTTGTTGAAAATTTTAAAAACGTGGTTTGGAAAAATATATAGCAGGTATGGTACCTTGTAGGAACTGTCTTTGACGAACGCCTGTTACATCCTATGTCCATGACCCTTTTCTGTTGAGTGGCTATGATATGGTCCACGATAATGCTTTTAATAACATAGCAGTAATATTGAAGAGTCTACCGTTTAATTCATATCCACATTCATTTGATTCTATAGACAAGGGTACAGAAACAAGACAAAAAAGCCATACAAAGATAAAACATTACAACAGTAAAGGAGAATGACCACAAATACAACTGTACACGTTTTAAACATGAAAACAAAGAGCAGGTGGCATGATGAATATATCCTTGTAGACAAAGTCCACCCAGCAAGCACACAGTTTGCCGCCGGTGTGTCTCAGATGCTAGTTTCTTTGCTCAGTGTTCAAGCTGTTTTTGTCAGTACTTGGATTTTAAGCTGTGTAGCAAGCAAGATCCAGTAAAGTTAAGGAACACAAGTATTAGTTTACACTGTCCTCTAGCAAACATGAATGACATTTTTTGGTATTAGTGCATTGTATGTCGAGCAGACCGTTTCTGGTATCATTGTCTTGTTTATCAAAAAACAGTTTCAGCTGATAAAGTCTGACGAAATTGCAGGGTTTCCACCTCCACCCTTTGATGTCATCCAGAAATGTAGACATGTTGGCATGTTGAAGTCTAGTTCATACTGTTCAGGCTGTACCGTGATGAAGATCATTATCACCAACGTTGCTGTGTTCCACAGACTATCAGACTCAAACAGCTATGTGACATTTCTCCTGTTCACACACAGCTCCAGGTCTTTGCCGATGTTAGGTACAGCGAGTGTCAGCATGCACTGTTCTGCAGGTCCGTGTTGAGGACTCTGGAGCGAGTTACAGAACCAGTGAAGCCACTAAACTAGATCTAGTCAAGGGAGGATGATGAAGTGGTTTTTGACTTGAAATTGACTGGACTTGTTGGTTTTTAAAAGTTGCATCTTTCATCCAGAGAACCTCCCTACTTTAGACTGACACCACAGAAGCCATGCAGGGTGATATGACCCCACCTTAAAGACCGACATCAACACTTCGTAACTATCTCACTGTCATCCTGTTTGTGTGCCTGTGTTTGTTTTCTACCTTCCAAAATCACCATCAGACCTTTTTTTTTCCTGAACTGAGCAAACTACTGTGACACACTCCATAGACACTGAACAAGTATACCTGTACTGCTGTTTCTCACATCTTTGGTTACTCTGCTGTACACGGTTTACAACGTGTGCAAACAGGCCTTCATTGTAAACACACTATCTTCACTAACACTGCTAACCACAGTCTTGTCTTAAAGCTTCTTTTATCAAACCAGTTGTGAAATCTTATTATGATGATTGCCACATGGTTCTACCCATGTCAAATGTTTTTCAACACAAGGGTAAAACATCGTAACTGACTTCACAATTAGGTAACACTGATGTCTGGTTTCACGTGTGTGAATGAACGTATGCATGACATAATCAGTAGCCTCTCTTTATCCAGTCACAAGTAGGTCATCGTAACTGACTTCATTATCACGTAACACTGTCATCTTGTTTCACGTGTGTGTGCATGCACACATGATGTAATCAGTAACCTCTCTCTGGCCTGTCATAATTAGGTCATCGTAACCGACGTCATTATCACGTAACACTGTCTTATTATTTCACGTGCATGATATAATCAGTAGCACCTCCCTCTGGCCTCTCTCTAGCCTGTCATAAGTAGGACATCGTAACTGACTTCATTATCACGGAACACTGTCGTCTTGTTTCACTCGCATGATATTATAATCAGTAGCACCTCTCTCTCTCTCTCTCGCCTGTCACAAGTAGGTCAAATCCCCAGACACGCCTTTTATCTCGGAGGGCTTTTTCTCTGACAGGGCACTGCCGCTATCTCCACTCCCCTCAGCAGGGGTAGGGGTGTCCTCCCCGTCCACCCCACTACCACCCACCTCACCGCCACTCCCTTCTCTCCGACTGGACAGCATGCTCTCGTAGTAATCCAGGTCGTCCCCGTCTCCTCCTCGCAGGTCGTCATCGTACACGGCCGACCCTGACCCTGACCCTGACCCCGTCTGGACCACGTGACCGTCATGCCCCGTCTCGTAGTAATCCAGAACCGGTTCCTCCACAGGGTCCAGGCTGCCATCCCCGTAGCGCTCCTCTTTGGTCAGGGGACTCTTCTGCGCCTTCTTCACGCTCTCCGGGGTGCCCTGGGAGAAGTCCAGGGTGGAGAACTTGGTGCCTCGCCGCTCCATGATCTGGCTGCCGCCCGAGAACCCGTTCAGCTTGGGATGCCAGCCGTTGGAGGTCCGGAGGCTGGTCTTGGTGGTGGTGGTGGTGGAGGAGGACGCGCTGTGGCCGCTGCTGACCCCGTGGCTGCCGTTGTTGAAGGTGCCGGACTTGCCTTCGGCTTTGGAGGAGGTGTCGGAGTAGACGTTGGAGCGGACGGGGCCTCGGCGCTTCTTCAGCGTGCCTGTCTTCAGCAGCTGCACCCAGCACATGCGGACCTCGGGGTTGAAGACGCAGCGGAAGACGAAGATGAGGAAGCCTTGCAAGGAGTTGAGGACGCAGAAGAGGTAGTTGAAGACCACTTTGGCCTCCTTGATGGCCAGCGGGCCGAAGACCCAGGTCACGCCCAGGAGGAACATCACCGTGAAGGCGCCGCGGACCTGCAAGACAGAGAGAAAAAGTTGAAGTAGCAGCAGGTCTTTTGATATGGTCTTTTTTGTTTGTTTGTTTTGTTTTGTTTCTTTAGCTTTTTTGTTGTTTCTGCTCTTCCACATCTTTGTCTTTTGTTTCTTTTCTTCTTTTTTTTAATTTTCTGCGTATTTTGTAAAAAAAATTTCCCGTTTTTCTTCCTCCGGCTCTTTTTTTTGGGGGGTGGGTGGGGGGGTGGGGGGGGGGGGTGATTCCTGCTTTTCCTTTTCTGTCTTGTCAGTTCCCTTTCTTTGGAAGTGTTTGTTACCTTACTCTCTCTCTCTCTCTCTCTCTCTCTCCATCTTCTTCTCTC
>CM054142.1:56708114-56713114 GCA_028751875.1 Rapana venosa
CAAACACGCACACACACACACACACACACACACACACACACACACACACACACACACACACACACACACACACACACACAGAGCTAATACACTTTGGCAGGGTGGTGGGGAATTCGGCTGTTGAAGACAGGGACAAATTAATTTTGAGATGAAACAGGAGAGAAAATTTTTTTAGGTTTGGAACAAATATGTCTTGAGGCTGCATTTAACAGTTCCGTAAGTAGGCTTTTGGTGAAGGAGAGAGGGAGGTCATTCCAGATCACCGGACCAGAAACAGAGAAAGAGCAACGGGCAACAGGTAACGCACCTGCCTTGAAACCGAACGCACGCAGAACATCTCGCGCACACGTTCAAACCCGTTCCTCTTTTAGGAAGAGTAGGCCATTGTGTGCCAGTGGGAAACGGAGGACAAAACTGACAAAACTGCATACACTCGTATGACTGGATGTAAAAATGTACAGGAGTGCTTATTCCATTATCCTCGAAATAAAAGAATTTGAAAAAAAAAAAGAAGCCTCGAAAAGTCCGAGTTAGAATTGTGTGGTGGTTTGATCCCCGTTTGGACCCGAAACTTTACTTCCGCCCCCCCCCCCCCCCCAACAATTCATTAGACCATGAGTGGTGGTATTGGTGCTAGTCTTTCGGGTGAGTCGAGAAACCGAGGTCTCGTGTGTTACATATTATTTAGCGCGCGTAAAAGAAACTGTGGCAACAAAGAGAGTTGTCCCTGGCAAAATGTTGTAGGAAAAGTCATTCTGATAGGGAAACAAAATAATACAGCTGCGGATAGGAAAAGGGGAAAAAATGGGTGGCGCTGCTCTTATGGCGACGCGCTAACCACCACCCCCCTCCGGGGGACGGGGGGGGGGGAGAACAGCCCGAATTTCACGTAAGAAAAATTTGCCATGACTTAAGGTGGTGTACAATGCAACAACACAATACAACACAATACAGTACAATGCAATACAATACAGTACAGTACAACACAAAACAACAAACACAACACAACACAACACGATACAACACAAAACAATACAATACAATACAACACAATACAGTACAATGCAATACAACACAATACAATACAACACGATACAATACAACACAACACGATACAACACAATACAATACAACACGACATAATACAACACAACACGATACAACACAATACAACCCAATACAATACAACACGATACAACACAATACAGCACAAAACAATACAACCCAATACTCACAAGGCTCCGTCAGTGTTGTAGTTGTCAGGGTCCACAGCTAGCGTGATCCCTACGATGACTATAGGAAGGCCTGCACATCACACAATCACACACACACACACACACACACACACACACACACACACACACACACACACACACACACACACACATGTACTGCACTGTACTGGTATTACAGGCATAGAGCAGTAAACACTGACTTCCCTGATTTGATCTGGAGGTCTGTCTTATCTGTCTGTCTGTTTTGTCTGTCTGGATGTCTGTCTGGCTGACCGGTTGGCTTGGCTTGGATTGCCTTGTCTGTCTGTCTGTCTGTCTGTCTGTCTGTTCTGTCTGTCTGTCTGTCTCTCTCCCCTCTCTCTCTCTCTCTCTCTCTTCTCTCTCTCCTCTCTCTCTCTCGCTCGCTCGCTCGCTCTCTGTCTGTCTGTCTTTCTGTCTATCTCTCTTGCTCCTTTCCTCCCATCCTGTCTCCTCTTTCACTCTCTCCCTCCCCCTCTCTCCATCCATCCTTCCCCTCTCCTTCCTCCCTTCCCATTCTCCCCTCCCATATCCCCTCCCTTTCCCCAATCCTATCCCTACCTCCACCCCACCCCCACACACATAGTTACCATGCCCCTACCCCCACCCACCCCACCCACCCCAATCCCCAAACCCACAACCATCCTCAGCAAGACCACTCACCTCAGCCAATCAGGTATCGCTTCACAATGTAGCACTGGGCATACTTAGCAAACAAACTGGGCATACTTAGCATACTTAGCAAAAACGCTGGGCATACTTAGCGGAAACTCTGGGCATACTTAGCATACTTAGCAGAAACGCTGCGCTTACTTAGCATACTTAGCAGAAACGCTGGGCTTACTTAGCAGAAACGCTGGGCTTACTTCGCATACTTAGCACAAACGCTGGGCTTACTTAGCATACTTAGCAGAAACGCTGGGCTTACTTAGCATACTTAGCACAAACGCTGGGCTTACTTAGCATACTTAGCAGAAACGCTGGGCTTACTTAGCATACTTAGCACAAACGCTGGGCTTACTTAGCATACTTAGCACAAACGCTGGGCTTATTTAGCATACTTAGCAGAAACGCTGGGCTTATTTAGCATACTTAGCAGAAACGCTGGGCTTACTTAGCAGAAACGCTGGGCTTACTTAGCATACTTAACAGAAACGCTGGGCTTACTTAGCATACTTAGCACAAACGCTGGGCTTACTTAGCAGAAACGCTGGGCTTACTTAGCATACTTAAGAGAAACGCTGGGCTTACTTAGCATACTTAACAGAAACGCTGGGCTTACTTAGCATACTTAGCAGAAACGCTGGGCTTACTTAGCATACTTAGCAGAAACGCTGGGCTTACTTAGCAGAAACGCTGGGCTTACTTAGCATACTTAGCACAAACGCTGGGCTTACTTCGCATACTTAGCACAAACGCTGGGCTTACTTAGCATACTTAGCAGAAACGCTGGGCTTACTTAGCATACTTAGCACAAACGCTGGGCTTACTTAGCATACTTAGCACAAACACTGGGCTTACTTAGCATACTTAGCACAAACGCTGGGCTTATTTAGCATACTTAGCACAAACGCTGGGCTTACTTAGCATACTTAGCACAAACGCTGGGCTTATTTAGCATACTTAGCACAAACGCTGGGCTTATTTAGCATACTTAGCAGAAACGCTGGGCTTACTTAGCATACTTAGCAGAAACGCTGGGCTTACTTAGCATACTTAGCAGAAACGCTGGGCTTACTTAGCATACTTAGCAAAAACGCTGGGCTTACTTAGCATACTTAGCACAAACGCTGGGCTTACATAGCAGAAACGCTGGGCTTACTTAGCATACTTAGCACAAACGCTGGGCTTACTTAGCATACTTAGCAAAAACGCTGGGCATACTTAGTGGAAACGCTGGGCTTACTTAGCATACTTAGCAGAAACGCTGGGCTTACTTAGCATACTTAGCAGAAACGCTGGGCTTACTTAGCATACTTAGCAAAAACGCTGGGCATACTTAGTGGAAACGCTGGGCTTACTTAGCATACTTAGCGGAATCGCTGGGCTTACTCAGTGGAAACGCTGGGCTTACTTAGCATACTTAGCAAAAACGCTGGGCTTACTTAGCGGAATCGCTGGGCTTACTTAGCATACTTAGCAAAAACGCTGGGCTTACTTAGCGGAATCGCTGGGCTTACTTAGCATACTTAGCAAAAACGCTGGGCTTACTTAGCGGAATCGCTGGGCTTACTTAGCATACTTCGCGAAACGGTGACAAGAGCCTAAGCCTACCCCACCTCTATACCCCCCCCCCCCCCCCACACACACACATATATCATACTTGTGCTTCTTCCACCTCCCTCGCCCCCCCCCCCCCCCACTCCCCCCCGCCCGCCTCCCCCCCCCCCTCCTCCCCCCCCCCCCCACCTCCGCCACAACAATCCTCAACGTGATGACTCACCACAACCAATCTGGCAGCCCTTTACCATGTAGCACTGGGCGCACATGGCAAAAATGGTGACAAAGGCCTACCACCCCCCACCCCCCAACACTCGCCCCCCCCCCCACCCTATAAACTGCGCTTCTTCCTCCTACCCCTACCCCACCCCCACTCCACCCAACCCCTAACAATCCTCAACTGGCTCACCTCAGCCAATCAGGCAGCCCTTCACCCCCACCCGGCTCCCACACACAACACATATATATTCACACCATACCCCCAAGCTTCTTTCTCACCTCACCCACAACCCCCCCATCCCTCACCATCCCCACCCGACCCAACTCACCACCCAACCCCCAACCCCAACCGACAACCCAACCCTCCCCCCCCCTCCCCCTCCCCACCCAGCCCCCACCTCAACCCCCACCCCCCCCCCACCTCAACCCATCACGCTCCCCCCCCAAAAAAAAAACAACCAAAAAAACAATTCCTCAACGTGACACAACTCAACTCACCCCAGCCAAGTAGGCATCGCTTCAGCATGTAACGATACGCGGAAATAAGCAAATACAGTAATGAGGGCCTACCCCCCCCCCTTCCCACCTCTCCCGCCCAGCCCCCTCCCCCCACACACACACACATCTCTGGCTTCTTCCTCCCTCCTCCACCCCCTCTTCGCCCCACAACAAACAAATCCTCAACGTGACACAATTCAAAACTCACCCCATCCAAGCAGACATCGCTTCAGCATGTAACACTGGCCAGAATTGAGCAAAAACAGTAATGAGGGACTACCCCCCCCTTCCCACCTCCCCACAACCCCAGCCCCCCACCCCCACCCCACACATCCCTGCTTCTTCACCTCCCCCCCCCCCCCCCCCCCCCCGCCACACACAACACACAACAAACAATCAAATCCTCGACGCGACACAACTCCAACAAAAAACTCACCCCAGCCCAGCAGGCATCGCTTCAGCATATAACACTGCGCGTACTTGGCGAAGACGGTAACGAGGGACTACCCCCCCCCCCCACCCCCCCACCTCTACCCCACCCCCACCACACCTCTCATTTCTTCCTCCCACCCCAACCCCACCCCCATCCTCCACCCCCCCATCCCCCCCACACAAACCCACACAACAAACAAAAAATCCTCAACGTGACACAACTCAAACTCACCCCAGCCAAGCAGACATCGCTTCAGCATGTAACACTGCGCGAAATTAAGCAAATACAGTAACGAGGGACTACCCCCCCCCCCCCCCCCTTCCCACCTCCCTCCCCAGCCCCTCCCCACCCCCACCACATCTCTCATTTTCTTTCTC
>CM054142.1:56718114-56733114 GCA_028751875.1 Rapana venosa
CATTTCGAGGATCATGGAACAAGCACTCATATGCTTTTCTTCATCCAGTCCCCGTGTGTATGCATATTTTGTCAAATATATCACCCGTTCCCACCGGTACACAATGGCCTACTCTTCCGAGTTTTAACGTGTGCTCAAGATGTTCTGCGTGCGTTCGCACACGGAACCTCGGTTTATAGCCTCATCCGAAAGACTTTTTGGGGGAGAGTGGAGTCGGCACTGATGTTAACTCCAGAGAGAAAAATCCTCTTGGAGCGAGAATCGAACCCGCGTCAGCTGATCACGAATACATCACTCTAACTCGTCTCTGGGGGAACGGGATAGCCTAGTGGTTAGAAAATTGTGCTCGCAATCTGACGACCCGGGTTCGATTCCCGTTCAAGGGGATATTTTCCTCTGGAGTTAACATCAGTGCAGACTGCACTCTCCCCAAAAGTCCGGATGAGACTATAAACCGAGTCCCCGTGTGCGAACGCACGCAAAACATCTTGCGCACACGTTAAATCCTGTTCCGCTTTTCGTAAGAGTAGGTCATTGTGTGCCGGTGGGAACAGATGACAGAATTTTTTTTAAAAACCGCATACACACGGGGACTGGATGTAGAAAAAACCCACCCCACATAAGTGCTTATTCCATTATCCTCGATATAAAAGAATAAATAGATAAACCAATAAAAAAAATGAAAGAAATAAATAACCACCAGTCTATCCCGTACAAAACCGCATACACACGGGGGACTAGATGTAAAAAATACAAAACCCACCCCACATAAGTGCTTATTCCATTATCCTCGATAAAAGAATAAATAAATAGATAATCAATTAAAAAACGAAATAAATAAAATAACCACCAGGCTAAGCACATGAGTGCTTACTCCATTATCCTCGATATAAAAGAATACATAAATAAATACTTTTTAAAAAATAAAATAAATAAATAACCACCAGGCTATCCCGTACAAAACAGCATACACACGGGGACTGGAGGTAAAAAAAAACAAACCCCTCATAAGTGCTTATTCCATTATCCTCGATATAAAAGAATAAATAAATAGATACATCAATAATAAAATTTAAAAAATGAAATAAATAAATAACCACCAGGCTAAGCACATTAGTGCTTACTCCATTATCCTCGATATAAAAAAAAAATAAATAGATATATCAATTTTTAAAAAATTAAAATAAATAAATAACCTCCAGGCTAAGCACATGAGCGCTTACTCCATTATCCTCGATATAAAAGAATACAGAAATAGATAAATAAATAAATAAAAAGAAAAATAAATAAATAACCACCAGGCTATCCCGTACCGTGGAAACAGATGACAGAATTTACAAAACCGCATACACACGGAACTGGATGTTTTTTTAAAAAAAAACAACCCACATAAGTGTTTTTTCCATTATCCTCGATATAAAAGTATACAGAAATAGATAAATAAATTTTAAAAAAGGATAAAATTAATAAATAAGCACCAGGCTATCCCGTACCTACCTGAAGAGGGCATAGGTGATGATGGTGAGGACCAGGCAGAAGAGGGAGACTGCACTGCCGATGTAGGAGATGTAGCTCAGCACAGCTTCGTGCGTGGCGCTCAGCTTGTAGTGGGGAGAGGGGTCCTGTCCATCAGTCCACATAATTAATAGTGTTAGTGTTACTACAGATTTTGACGGTGCAGTGGAGGGTTTTGTGTTTTGTTGTTGGTTTGGTTTGGGTTGGTTTGGTTTGTTTGGTTGGGCTTTTTTTTTTCTATAGCTTTATGTGGTGGTGGCGTGTGGTGTGTGTGGTGGTGGTTGGTGGTTGGTGTGTGGTGGGTGGTTGTGTGTATGGTGGTGGTGGGGTGGTGGGTGGTGGTGGGTGGGTGGTGGTGGTGGGTGTGTGTGTGGTTGGATTTGTTATTTGTATGTTTCTTTTTGTTCTTGTTCTTGTTTTTCTTGTTGTATTTCTTGTTGTTGTTGTTGTTGTTGTTGTTGCTCTTCTTCTTCTTCTTCTTCTACCTTCTTCTTCTTCGCCTTTTTCGTAATTTTCCTTCCTTCCTTCCTTCCTTCCTTCCTCCTCCTGCTGCTGCTCCTCCTCCTCCTTCTTCTTCTATTTCTATCTTCTTCTTCTTCTTCTTCTTCTTCTTCTTCTTCTTCTTCTTCTTCTTCTTCTTCTTTCTTTCTTTCTTTCTTTCTTCCTTCCCTCCTTTCTCCTTCTTCTTCGCCTTCTTCTTCGAACCCTCAGACAGCATTTATTGTTGTCTGTCATAATTATGAGTGTCATAATATTTTGCTTCCGTTAAGCGCCTGACAAGTCAGGCCCAGCGCAATTTTCATTAGTTTAAATTGACAGGTGTTTGACGTTTTCGTTGTTGTTGTTGTTGTTGTTCCTCGGCTAAAGCTTGTCAAAAAATAGACAGTAAAATACAAACAAGAGAAAGTCAGAAGAAACATTCAGCAGAAACGTATAGGAACAAATTCAGCAAGAATTCATCCATTCATCCATCCACTCAAGAGACAGAGAGCATAAGTAAAGATAGAAAAAAAAATTTTAAAAGAGAAAAGAAAAGAAGGAAAAGAAAGAAAGAAAGAAAGAAAGGACGGAAGAAAGAAAGAAAGAAAGAAAGAAGGAAGGAAGAAAGAAAGAACGAAAGAAAGAACGAAAGAGAGAGAGAGGGGGGGAGGAACAAGAAGAAGAAGAAGAAGAAGAAGAAGAAGAAGAAGAAGAAGAAGAAGAAGAAACAAAGACAAACAGAAAGACAGACAGACAAACAAACAGAGAGAAAGAGAGAAAATGAATGAATGAATGAATGAATCTTTATTTTTCAAGGGTAACAGGAATAAGCATATGCATACTTTTTCATCCGGTCCTTGCCCTGATTAGGGCAAGCGAGAGAGAGAGGAGAGAGAGAGAGAGAGAGAGAGAGAGAGAGAGGAGAGAGAGAGAGAGAGAGAGAGAGAGAGACAGACAGACAGACAGAGAGAAGGAGAAAGAAAAGAAAACAAGAAAGAAAGAAAAAGATGAAAAGAAAGAAAAAAAAGAAAGGAACAAAAGAAAAAACGGGGGGAAAAGAAAAAAAGAAAACGAAGGAAAGAAAACAAACAAAAGAGCAGAAAAATACAGACTTTAAACGAAGGAAGAAAAGAAGAAAGAATAAAACAAAACAAAAAACCAAAAAAAAAGCCCAAAAAACACGAAAGCAGAAGCGTTCAAACAAGGGAGAGCACTGACCAAGAACCCGGCGAGTATGGTGAGATGCAGAGAATGGCAGTGAAAGACGGAGACAAGACAGAATAAGTATGAAGAAAAAAAGAAAAGAAAAGATTTTAAGCAAAGGAAGGAAAGAACAAAGGAACAACAGAAAGCATGAGCAGTTCGAAGAAGGGGAGAGCACTGACCAAGAGAACGGCGAAGCTGGTCAGATGCAGGGACTGGCAGAGGGTGAAGTTACCGCTCTTGGTCACCGTCTCCACGCCCTCAGTGGACCAACTGTGGTCTGTAGCCAACACAAGTACAACGTTGCTGTTGTCTTACCAGCACAGAGTCCTGACTACTACAGCAACAACAACAACAACGACAACAATAGTGACGACGACAACAACATCAACGACAACGCCAGACAAAAAGCAAAACACACATACACACACAAAGTAACCACGCGCGCGTGCACACACACACACACATACACGCGCGCGCGTGCGTGCACGCACGCACACACACATACAAACAACTCCGTATGCACAGACACACATACAGACACAGACACAGGCACACACAAATACATAACGCAAAATTTTCTTACTTTACACACACAATTAATAGTGTTAGTGTTACTACAGATTTTGACGGTGCAGTGGAGGGTTTTGTGTTTTGTTGTTGGTTTGGTTTGGGTTGGTTTGGTTTGTTTGGTTGGGCTTTTTTTTTCTATAGCTTTATGGTGGTGGTGGCGGTGGTGGTGCTGGTGGTGGTGGGTGGTGGTGGTGGGGTGGTGGTGGTGGTGGTGGTGGTGGTGGTGGGTGGGGTGGTGATTGTGGTGGTGGTGGTAGTGTTTGTTATTGTTGTTCTTTTTGTTCTTGTTCTTGTTTTTCTTGTTGTATTTCTTGTTGTTGTTGTTGTTGTTGTTGTTGCTCTTCTTCTTCTTCTTCTTCTATTGACGAGTAATCCTCACGATAATGACTATTGACGAGTAATCCTCACGATAATGACTATTGACGAGTAATCCTCACGATAATGACTATTGACGAGTGACACTCACGATGACTATTGACGAGTGACCCTCACGATAATGAAGAGTGACCCTCACGATAATGACTATTGACGAGTGACCCTCACGATAATGACGAGTGACCCTCACGATAATGACTATTGATGAGTGACCCTCACGATAATGACTATTGACAAGTGACCCTCGCGATAATGACTATTGACAAATGACCCTCACGATATTGACTATTGACAAGTGACCCTCACACCTACTACAATCACTTATCTCAAATACCACAGCCACCAAAGCATCTATACTTCCACTTCATAAGTTTCTTTTTCGTTCGTGAGGGTCACTTGTCAATAGTCAATATCTTGAGGGTCACTTGTCAATAGTTATTACCTCGAGGGTCACTTGTCAATAGTCATTATCTTGAGGGTTATTTTGTCAATAGCCATTATCATGAGGGCTATTTTGTCAATAGTCATTATCTTGAGGGATATTTTGTCAATAGCCTTTATCTTGAGGGCTATTTTGTCAATAGCCGTTATCTTGAGGGCTATTTTGTCAATAGCCATTATCTTGAGGGCTATTTTGTCAATAGTCATTATCGTGAGGGTCACTTGTCAATAGTCATTATCTTGAGGGCTATTTTGTCAATAGCCATTATCTTGAGGGCTATTTTGTCAATAGTCATTATCGTGAGGGTCACTTGTCAATAGCCGTTATCTTGAGGGCTATTTTGTCAATAGCCATTATCTTGAGGGCTATTTTGTCAATAGTCATTATCGTGAGGGTCACTTGTCAATAGTCATTATCTTGAGGGATATTTTGTCAATAGCCGTTATCTTGAGGGCTATTTTGTCAATAGCCATTATCTTGAGGGCTATTTTGTCAATAGTCATTATCGTGAGGGTCATTTGTCAATAGTCATTATCATGAGGGTCACTCGTCAATAGTCATTATCGTGAGGGTCACTCGTCAATAGTCAATATCGTGAGGGTCATTTGTCAATAGTCATTATCATGAGGGTCACTCGTCAATAGTCATTATCGTGAGGGTCACTCGTCAAAAGTCAATATCGTGAGGGTCATTTGTCAATAGTCATTATCTTTAGGGTCATTCGTCAATAGTCATTATCGTGAGGGTCACTTGTCAATAGTCAATATCGTGAGGGTCATTTGTCAATAGTCATTATCGCGAGGGTCACTTGTCAATAGTCATTATCGTGAGGGTCACTCGTCAATAGTCAATATCGTGAGGGTCATTTGTCAATAGTCATTATCTTTAGGGTCATTCGTCAATAGTCATTATCGTGAGGGTCACTTGTCAATAGTCAATATCGTGAGGGTCATTTGTCAATAGTCATTATCGCGAGGGTCACTTGTCAATAGTCATTATCGTGAGGGTCACTCATCAATAGTCATTATCGTGAGGGTCACTCGTCATTATCGTGAGGGTCACTCGTCAATAGTCATTATCGTGAGGGTCACTCTTCATTATCGTGAGGGTCACTCGTCAATAGTCATCGTGAGGGTCACTCGTCAATAGTCATTATCGTGAGGATTACTCGTCAATAGTCATTATCGTGAGGATTACTCGTCAATAGTCATTATCGTGAGGATTACTCGTCAATAGTTATTATCGTGTGGGGCACTCGTCAATAGTCATTATCTCGAGGGTCACTCGTCAATAGTCATTATCCTGATGGTTACTCGTCAATAGTCATTATCGTGAGGGTTAGTTGTCAATTGTGATTATCGTGAGGGTTATTAGGAAATAGTCATTATCGTGAGGGTTACTCATCAATAGTCATTATCGTGAGGGTTACTCGGCAATAGTCATTACCGTGAGGGTCACTAGTCAATAGTCATTATCGTGAGGGTCACTCGTCAATAGTCATTATCGTGAGGGTCACTCGTCAATAGTCATTATCGTGAGGGTCACTCGTCAATAGTCATTATCGTGAGGGTCACTCGTCAATAGTCATTATCGTGAGGGTCACTAGTCAATGGTCAATCTTGTTGCCGTCGACATGTTTGAAAGACAACATTGTTGTAACCACCTTTCCTGCCTCTGTGTGTGCGTATGAGACAGACTCTCTCTCTCTCTCTCTCTCTCTCTCTCTCCTCTCTCTCTCTCTCTCTCTCTCTCACACACACACACACACACACACACACACACACACACACACACCACACACACACACACACACACACACCCGTGGAGAGGGACAGAAAGAAAAGACAGAATTTTAGAAGTGATGATCAGTTTGACAAATACTTACTTTTAGGGTTCCAAAATACGCAAGTGTAGTTGGACTCAGTCTGAAATAAAAACAACAGCAAACATTTAACAACAAAACAGGAGATCATGCAAGATTTTTTTTTCTAATCAAAGTTTCCTTTTAGAAAAACAAAAAGATCATACCATGTTTTACAAACACACTTTCATGCTAATCTTCATCCTAAAGATCTCAAGCCAACCACTCCCTCAAACCTGCATCATTGGCTGGAAACTCTCCCGTGGGGATGCCAGGGGCCTGTCAGTATGAACAGCATCCCCGCATTCTGGAAATTCTGTGCTAGAAATTTCCTCTTTTCTATCAATCTCTTTGTTTCTGCCTTGTTTCTTTTCTTCCTGTCACCTCCTTCTTTGTCTGTTTTCTGCCATGTTTCGTCCAATCTCCTGCATTGTCGACTTGAAAGATTAACAATTCTCTCTTATACCGAAGTTGGATGCGCTGGGCTTAACTTGGCAGGCGCTTAACGGCAGCGTGACGCATTTTCGCTCATATAACAGACAACAATAGTTGCTGTCTTTGCGTTCGATGAAGAAGAAGAAGAAGAAGAAGAAGAAGAAGAAGAAGAAGAAGAAGAAGAAGAAGAAGAAGAAGAAGAAGAAGAAGGAGAAAAAGAAGAAGCAGAAGAAGAAGAAGAAGAAGAAGCAGAAGAAGAAGAAGAAGAAGAAGAAGAAGAAGAAGAAGAAGAAGAAGAAGAAGAAGAAAAAGAAGAAAAAGAAGAAGAAGAAGAAGAAGAAGAAGGAGAAAAAGAAGAAGAAGAAGAAGAAGAAGAAGCAGAAGAAGAAGAAGAAGAAGAAGAAGAAGAAGAAGAAGAAGAAGAAGAAGAAGAAGAAGAAGAAGAAGAAGAAGAAAAAGAAGAAAAAGAAGAAAGACCTGGAAGCAATCACCGAAATAACACTATACTACGTTAGCTGTCATCAAAGGCTCAGACGGCAGCTCTTGTTCTCTGTCATGTGAAAAGGAAAATGCGTTGCCCTGCCGTTAAACGCCTGGCAAGTCAGGCCTAGCACATCCGACTTGGGTGTGGGAAGGAATTGTCATCTTTTAAGTCGTTCTGGAGAAGAAGAAAAAGGCAAGATAAGAGAATGGACCAAGAGGGCAGAACATGGACAAGAAAAAGGTGCCAGAAAGAAAAGGAATAAGGCAGAAACAAAGAGAGTGATAGAAAAGAGGGAATTCCAAGCACAAGATTTCTAGAACGTGGGGATGCTATCTATATTGACAGAACCCTGGCAAACCCCATGGGGAACATTCTATACTACAAAAGAATGTGTATCAAATACTGTAAGTATATATCATGGTATGAATATACCTAATACTAGAAGTACTCTTCGAAACAAGCTAATGAATTCTCTCTCTCTCTCTCTCTCTCGCTCCCCTCCCCTCCCCTCCCCTCCCCACTCTCTTTCTCTATGTTTGCTTATACCAGTACCCTCTTTAAATAAAATTCATTCAATTCAATTCAATCCAATTCAATTCTCCTGTCCTCTCCTCTCCTCTCTCTCCCCTCTCTTCTTCTCTGCTCTGCTCTATTCTACTTTACCCTCCTCTCCTCTCTCTCTCTCTATCTCTCTATCTCTTTTTTCTCCCTCTCTCTCTCTCTCTGTCCCTCCCTCCCCCCCTCTCTCTTCCCCTCCCCTCTCCCCCCCCCCTCTCTCTCTCCCGCGCCACCCCCCCTCTCTCTCTCCCTCCCTCCCTCTCCTTCCCTCCCTCCCTCCCTCTCCCCTCCACTCCACCCTCCTCTCCCCTCCCTCTCCTCTCCCCTCTCCCACTCCGTCCCTCTCTCTCCCCCTCCTCTCCTCCACTCCCTCACCACTCCACCCTCCCCTCTCCCTCCTCTCCCACTCCCTCCTCCCCACCCCCCTCCCCTCTCCCACCTCTCCCCTCCACCCTCTCTCCTCCTCCACTCCACCCCCCCCCCTCCCCACCCACCCACCCCCTCCTCCCCTCCACCTCCCCCCTCCCTCTCCCCTCCTCTCTCACCCTCTCTCCTCTCCTCTACTCCGTTCCTCTCCTCTCTCTCTCTCTCTCTCTCTCTCTCTCTCTCTCTCTCTCTCTCTCTCATCTCTCTCTCTCTCTCTCTCTCTCTCTCTCTTTCTCTCACCTCTCTGTTCTTGATGCTGTAAACAACGGGAGTGGACAAGGCGGTCACCCTCCTGCCCGTCACACTGGCGCTGATGACCGGCTGACTCTGAACAGTGTCCTCGCTGTAGTCCCCTCCTCCTCCTCCTCCTCCTGCTGCTGCTGCTGCCCTGGGGATAAACAGCTGCGACTTGCGATGCCCTGTCAGCTGCACCCTGCTCCCTCCGTTGGCCTTCCGGGTCAAAGGGTCCGACTTCCGCTTCCACGTCACTTCCTGCGAGCGTTCCGTGGCGAAGGCTTCCGGTGGGACGGTGATGGAGACTTGCAGCTGCGGAGGTGGTGGTGGTGGTGGTGAGGATGATGGTGGTTGTTGTGTTGTTATTAGTGTTTTGGGTGAAGGGAAGGAGGAAGGGGGGGAAGGGAGGGAAGGGAGGAGGGAGACTGTTGATTGATTGGTTGATTGATTGATTGAGTGAGTGAGTGATTGATTGAGTGAGTGATTGATTGATTGAGTGATTGATTGACTGATTGATTGATCGACTGATTGATAGATTGATTGATTAAAGTAAATCGTTCCTGTTGAGAAGGTAGGGGAAGGGTAAAAATAGTGTTGTGATTTGTAGGGTTTCATTCCCGTACACGGTTTTTTGTTGTTGTTTTTTTAGAATGTGCGTAGAGTTGTTAAAATATTCATCGGCATATGCCTGCATACGCATATGCACACACATACATACACGCACGCGCGTATATGCACACACAGTATATGGGGCACATGGAAAAGTAAAAAAAAAAAACCCAACCAACAACAACAAAAACACATAACCAACCAATTTAATCATAAACACCAATCGAGATTACGAGCAATTCATCTAGTTCATCTGAAACTTAGGAATAGAAATGGACTAAAACCAAGACAGAAAAAACCCAACCAAAACCACAGAGACACACACAGATAGATAGATAGATAGATAGATAGATAGATAGATAGATAGATAGATAGATAGATAGATAGATAGATAGATAGATAGAGACAGACAGACAGACAGACAGACAGGCAGAACCACAGAGAGACAGACAGACAGATAGGAAGAGAGAATCAGGGAGGGAGAGAGGGGTGGGGGAGAGAGAGAGAGAGAGGGAGAGAGAGGGAGGGAGGGAGGGAGAGAGAGAGGAGAGAGAGAGAGAGAGAGAGAGAGAGAGAGACAGAGACAGAGACAGAGACAGAGAGACAGAGAGATTGAGAGAGAGAGAATGACAATGACAACGACAATGACAAATTCTTTTCTTGAAAGAGAGAAAGTCAGACAGACAGACGGACAGACAGAACCAGAGACAGAGACACAGAGAGACAAAAAGAGACAGACAGACAGACAGAGAATGATAGATCACCTGTATACAAGAAAAAATTCATTCTAAAAACTTGGGGTTGGGTCGAGATGACGAAGAGTAGAGAGGAGGATATGGAGAAGGTGGAAGGGGGATGGGGATGGGGGTGGGGGTGGGGAGGGGGGCGGAGGGGCCTATATGCTCCAGTTTACCTTTTCAATGGTTCCATTTCCAGTGGATATGGAGGGCTGGAATGTGACAGGGGATGACGTGTTTTGCACGCTGACAGCCATGACCTCAAAGTTGGCTGTGGTGATGCTGACGCTACCTCCTGACGTCAGATTGACGTCAGCAGTGTACTTGTCCAACAAGTTCAGCAATCTGAAAAAAACCGAAAGTTTTGTTGTTTCACTGGGGTTTTTTTCAAATTGAAATTATTTTGTTTGTTTGTTTTTTTGGTTTTATTTCGAGGATAATGGAATAATCACTCGTGTGTGTTTTTTCGCATCCAGTCCCCGTGTGTATGCAGCTTTGTAAACTTTTGTGATCCGTTCCTACCGGCACACTATGGCCTATTCTTCCGAAAAGCGGAACGGGTTTTAACGTGTGCGCAAGATGTTCTGCGTGCGTTCACACACTGGACCTCGGTTTATAATCTCATCCGGTTGGTTGGCTAGTTGGTTGGTTGGGTTGGGTTGGTTGGTTGGCTAGTTGGTTGGTTGGCTAGTTGGTTGGTTGGCTAGCTGGTTGGCTAGTTGGTTGGTTGGCTAGTTGGTTGGTTAGTTGATTGGTTGGTTGGTTGGTTAGTTGGTTGGTTGGTTGGTTAGTTGGTTGGTTGGTTGGTTGGTTAGTTGGTTGGTTGGTTAGTTAGTTGGTTGGTTGGTTGGCTGGCTGGCTAGGCGGATGGTTGATTAATTGATTGATTGATTGATTTATGTGTTGGCTGACTGTTCTCTTGATCGATCAAATAAATGATTGATCGATTGATGGACTGACTGAAAGAGTAGTTGAATAACTAATCAACCGATTGATTGATGTATAAATAAATGCCTTAATACAAAGTTTGGGGACAGGTAAGACTGTCAGTTGTTTTATCTCTTGTCTAGTAGGCGCTTTCGTTTTCTTTTCATTTGTTTTATTTAATTATCCCTTTAGTCTTTTGATTTCGCTAGAGAAAAAACAACAGCATAATTTTATGCGTCTAGGTGCTTGCACGCCCTCTCTCTCTTACACACACACATACACATACACGCACGCACGCAAGCACGCAAACACACACACACTACATCACACACAACACACACAAAAAAACACACTACATCACACACACACACACACACACGCGCGCGCGCGCGCGCGCGCGCGCAACCACACACGCACGCAAACACACACACACTAAATCTCACACACACACACACACACACAACACACACACACACACACACACACACACACACACACACACACACACACACACACACACACACACACACACACACACACACACATGTGGATCGGTGGTCTAGAGGTAACGCGCCTGCCTAGAAAACGAAAAGTCCGGGTCGGAAGTGTGCGGTGGTTCGAATCCCATTTGGGCTCAAAACTTTCCCCCCATCCATTAGACCATGAGTGGTGGTCTGGGCGCTAGTCTTAGGGATGAGACGATATACCGAGGTCCCGTATGTTACACAAAATTATTCAGCGCACGTAAAAGAACCCACGGCAACAAGAGAGTTGTCCCTGGCAAAATTATCTAGAAAAAAAGCCGCTCTGATCGGCAAACAAATACAATTGCAGACCAAACAAAGGGTGGCGCTGTTCTTGTGGCGACGCGCTCTCCCCGGGGAGAGCAGTCCAAATTTCACACAGAGAAATCTCCTGACTTAAAGTGGTATAAATAAATTAAAAAAAATAAATAAATACACACACGCACGCAAACACACACACGCAATCACACTTACACCTCACAACACACACACACACACATACACACACACACACACACACACACACAACACATACACACACATACACACACACACACATACACACATACACACATACACATGCACACACACACCCTGTGTATCTCACCTTTCACTGACGTTATTCTCCACGTCACTGGCAATTGTGACGGAAATATTGACGTCAGCAAGTTGCTGATGACGTTCATGAGCAGCGAGGCCACCTGGACAACGTAACAGAGGCTTTAGCTGTGAATGCAAATGTGTTTGTGTGTGTGTGTGTGTGTGTGTGGGTGGGGGGTGGGTGGGGTGTATGTTGTGTGTGTGTGTGTGTGGGTTTCATGTGTGTGTGTGCGCGTGCGTGCGGGGGCCCATGCATGGTGTATTTGCGTGTGGAGAGAGGTGGGTGTGCTGCGTGCGTGCGGATGTGGGTGGTTGGGGGTTTATGTGTGTGTTTGTGTGTGTTGTGTGTTTTGGTTTTTGTGTGGGAAGGGGGAAGGGGGGGGGGGGGAAAGTGTGTGTTGTGTGAGTTTTAGGGAAGGGGGTGTTAAGATGTGGGGGGGGGGGGGGGGTAAATGTGTTTGTGGGTGTGGGGGGGGGTTTTGGTGGGGGGTATGGGGGTTTTGGGTGATTTTGCATTCAAAGAACATAAAGGGGCCACGAATGCTCTCTCTCCTTTCCTCTCTCCTCTCTCTCTCCTCCCTCCTCCTCTCCTTCTCCCCCTTCTCTCTCTCTCTCTTCTCTCTCCCCCCTCTCTCCTCTCTCTCCACTCTCTCTACCTCTTCCCTTTCCTCACTCCAAGGAGAGGAAAAGGGAGCCCCTTTTTAGATATTTTTTTCTGGACGGGTGGAGGGTTGGGGGTTTTTGGGGGGGGGGGGGGGTGTTGTAATGGGGAATTTTTGGTTTTGAACTCATTTTTTTCTTTTTGATTGCAGGCCTACGGCTACGGGGTAGGCGGGTTTTAATTGGTTAACTGTTTTTTTGGGTTGTTGGATACTTACTTGGTTGATTGAGGGGTTGATTGACGACTGACTAAATCGACTGTTTTATTGATTGATTGTTTTGGGTGGGTTTTTTTGTTTGATTATAAAATTGCTACCGTAGATTTTTTTTTTTCAAATTGATTTTCATTTACTTGCTTTCCTCATGTTTTTTACATGGTGTTTAGCTAGCCTTTTACTTCAGGGGTCTAGCGGGGTGTATGCAGGTTAGCAATTCTTCCCTCATGGTCAGCAGGGGTATGCAGATTTTAGCTAACCCTTTGCCTCATGGTCTAGCGGGGTTATGCATGATTTAGCTAATCCTTACCTCAGGTCTAGCGGGTGTATCATGATATGATCTAGTCCTTCCTCAGGTCTACAAGGAGTATGCATGATGTTAGCTAATCCTTCCCTCAGGTCTAGCAGGGTTATGCATGATATGATCTAGCCCTTATCTCAGGTCTAGCAGAGTGATCATATGTTAGCTAGTTTTTCCCTCAGGTCTAGGGGGTGTAGCTGATGTTGCTAGCCCTTAATTCATGTATTCGAAGTAGCATGATACAGCCCCTTACCTCAGGTCTAGCAGGGGTTTTAAACATGATGTGATGCTAGTCTTTCCCCTCATGGTCTAGCAGGGTGAAATCAGATTTAGCTAGTTCTTACCCCCATGGTCAGCGGGGTGTATACATAATGCAGCCCTTTACCCATGGTCTAGCGGGAGCGTGCATGTATGATGCTAGCCCTTACCTCAGGTCTACAAGAGATGTAGATTTAGCTACCCTTTTCCTCATGGTCTAGCAGGGATGTGATGAAATGATCAGTCCTACCAATGGTCTAGCAGAGAGTTTTATGATGTTAGCAGTCTCCCCTCAGGGTCTAGAAAGGGGTAGTAGATATGATGTTAGTCTTACCTCATGTCTAGCGGGTGTATGTATATATGATGTTTAGTCCAACCTTATGGTCTAACAGGGTGTATGCATGATTTAGCTATCCCTTACCCAGGTCAAGCAGAGGTATGCATGATATGATGCTAGTCCTTCCTTTATGGTCTAGCAGGGTGTATGATGATAGACTAGTCCTTATCTGGGGGCTACAGGGGATGCAGATATGATCTAGTCCTACCCTCAGGCTAGAAAGGGTGTATGCAGTTTCAGCTACCCCTACCTCGGGTCTAGCGGGGTGAAAATATAATTTAGATACCCTTTACCTCAGGGTCTAGCAGAGTGTAGCATTATATAACTAGCCCTTTACCTCATGGTCTACAGGGTGTATCTATGTTGCTACCTTCCCTCGTGGTCTAGCGGGGGTTATTGATGATGTTAGCACCCTTACCTCATGGCCCTAACAGGGTGTTCTGATTTTAGCTGTCCTTACCTCATGGTCTAGCAAGTGTATGCATGATGTTAGCTATCCTTACCTCAGGGTCAAAGCAGGGTGTTGCATGATAATCAAGTCTTCCTCATGGCTACAGGGTGTATCAGAGCAGTCCTTACCTCATGGTCTAGAAAGGGAGAAAGCATGATTCTACCTTACCTCTGGCACAAAGTATGCAGATGTTAGCATCCTTCCCCTCAGGGTCACAGGGTAAAATGCATGATTGCTAGTCTAGTCCTTACCTCATGGTCTAGCAGAAAGTATGCATGATGTGATGCTAGTCCTTACCTCATGGTCTAGCAGAAAGTATGCATGATGTGATGCTAGTCCTTACCTCATGGTCTAGCAGAGTGTATACATAACGCTAGTCCTTACCTCATGGTCTAACAGGGTGTAGGGATACAGTACTTCCAACAAGGAAGTGTAATTCTGCATTTCCGACGTGCCCAGACTGGCCGGATGTGACGTCAGGTCTTTCAGCTCGTTCAAAATGCGAGAAGCTGTTAAGAGACCCATCTGTGTAAAATAAAAAAAAGAGGCACAGACATTGTAGTGTTAGTGTGTTTCGAAATGATGATGAGGATGATGATGACGATGATGATGATGACGACGACGACGACGACGATGATGATGATGATTATGATGATGAGAAGAAGAAGAAGAAGGAGGAGAGAAGAAGAAGAAGAAGAAGAAATCATCATCATCATCATCATCATCATCATCGTAACGATAATTATTTTATAGCGCTAAATCTTGTAAAGCAAGCAAATCAAAGCCCTTGCATTC
>CM054142.1:56745614-56758114 GCA_028751875.1 Rapana venosa
ATCTTACACAGTCATGCAATCAATGATAAATAATCAATAGTTTAAACAAACAGATGTTACAAACATCGTGCGCTGAAGACAAAATCTATGAAATAAAAGGTCAATAGTCAAATAATTTTCAAAAGCACACACACACACACACACACACACACACACTCACACACACACACACACACACACTCACTCACTCACTCACACAGGTCGTATACTTTAGCAGGGTGATAGGACATGGGCTAGTGAAAGTGGGATAGTTCTGATATGAAACAGGAGGGGGGAAATCTTAGGTTTGAAATAAATATGTCTTGAGGCTGGATTTAAAAGTGTCATAACTAGGTTTCTGGCGAAGAGAGAGAGGGAGCTCAGTCCAGGTCGATGGATCCGAAATAGAGAAAGAGCGGCGGCCAACAGTGGATTGGTTGAATCTAGGTATTCGTCCCCATCAGTGCCTGGGGTTTATCACAGTTCTTGATTAAACCATTGACGCTGGGGGCAACAGCAAAGTGAGAGGCTGTATGACCAGTGGCTTTCCCACTCATGGAATTCCACTTTACAGCTTAGTCTTTAGTGATCGACTATGACTCTCTGACTAGGAGGCTTGACTAGCAAAGTCCTTGTGTGCTGCAGCCCTGGGGGCTAGTTGGCCTTTGGAGAACATCTCCAACGCTGACTGTCCTTATGCCCACTTGGCCGAGAGAGTGGGGATGTACTGTGGGCAAAGCATCTCCACTATAATCAAATTTCTGCCCAATTTCCGAAACAGCAGCTGCCTCCTCTGCTGTTTTGGAGGTCATCGTCGAACACGACGGACTAACATAAAAAAGGTATTCGTAGGCATAAGGCATCTGCAGCAGAGCGGAGGGAACGTGAAGGAGTGTACAGGTTAAGACATTCACAGAGGTAGGAGGGTGCAGTTTGTGGAGACATTTGTAACAGAGGGTACTGATCTTATAGCTTACTCTCTGTGGCACAGGCAGCCAGTGGAGAGATCGCAAGAGAGAGGTTATGTGCTCAGATTTTTTTCTTTCTGAGAACTAGTCGAGCTGCGGAGTTTTGTATACGTTGAAGGGAGTGGATAGATGATGCTGGCAGACCAGACAAAAGAGAATTGCAATAGTCCAGACGTGAAAGAATGAAGGAAGTGACAAGTTTGGCTGTTTGTGACAAGTGCCAGAAGATGACAGAAGTGACAAGTTTGGCTATATCACTGGCAACAAACTCCATAGTCTTCCCAGACTGAAGGCTGCAAATGACCCCAACTTTCGCACGGAGATTTCCTTGGGGTTTTTTTTCTTTCAGAATCAAACGAGATAATAACAGCAAACAGCAAACAGCAAACAGCAAGCAGCAACAGCAGCAGCACAGATGCCAGACCCTTTTTAGAAGTTTCTGAGAAAGGCAACAGGAAACTGGAGGCGGACACAGAAATGTGAAGAAAATGGCCTCAACAAAGAAAAAGAAAAACATAAAGATCTGCACAAAGACAGCAAATAGAATGAAAGGGAACAAAAACAGAAGAAGAAGAAGGAGGAGAAGATGAAGGAGAAGGAGAATGAGGAGGAGGAAGGAGAAGGAGGGAGGAGGAGGAGGAGGAGAAGGAGGAGGAGGAGGAGGTGGAGGAGGAGGAGGAGGAGTAGAAGAAGAAGAAGAAGGAGGAGGAGGAGGAGGAGGAGGAGGAGGAGAGAGAGAGAGAGAGAGAGAGAGAGAGGAGAGAGGAAGAAGAGAGACAGACAGACAGACAGCAGACAGACAGACAGACAGACAGACAGACAGAGAGAAATAAATGAATGAATGAATGATATATACTTTCCGAGGGTTATAGAGTAAGTATTCAAGAGAGAGAGAGAGAGAGAGAGAGAGAGAGAGAGAGAGAGAGAGAGAGAGAGAGAGAGAGAGAGAGAGAGAGAGAGAGAGAGAGAGAGAGAGAGAGAATGAATAAATGAACGAATGAATGATCTTTATTTCAAGGGTATAGAGTAAGTATTCAAGTAGAGAGAAGAGAGAGAGAGATAGAAGAGGAAGAGAGAGAGAGAGAGAGGCAGACAGACAGACAGACAGACAACACAGACACACACACACAAGACAGACACAGACAGAGACAAACATGCAGACAGGCAGACAGAGACAGACAGAGACGAAATACACACAGACAGAACAGACAGAGAGACAGAGACAAACATACAGCCAACAGAGACAGACAGCAGAGACAGAAACAGGATCAGAGAGAGACAAAGAGAGACATAAACAAACATACACACAGACAAAGAGAAAGAAACAGACTCAGAGAGAGAGACAAAGACAGACAGACAGACAGACAGAAAGACAGACTAGACAGACAGACAGGCAGAGACAGGGACAGAGACACAGAGAGAGTCCTTAAAAACCCCAAATCCGCTTCCGCGTTGGCTGCAGTGAAGATTATTTTTGTTCACGCATCCATTTTCCAAACAGTTAGGAGGGCGTGGGTATAGTAGAGAGCGGAAGTGGCAAAGACGGCAGCCCATTCTCACTCAGACCCTCAAAACCGTTGACGTCATGAAATCCATTTTTTTAAAAACAAAACCAACAACAAAAACAGCATCAGACAAATTCCTGCCACAAGTCTGTAGCTGTCCTGAACTAGATAGATTAACGCTAGAGCGGCAACAAGTCTGCAAACGTGGTCAAGCGATTTCATGCATGCTTGAGTGTGAAACGCCTGATCTTCATTCCCTGCACTGTTTCCGGGATTGGGCTGCACACCCGTATTAATAAAAAACCACTTTTTTTTCCTTCTGTTTTTCTATGTGACGTTTATATTCATACAGCACGTACTAAGGCATTCACAGAAATAAAAACTGGAAAAACACTTTTTGTGAAAGACTAGCCTCTGACTCAAAACTCATGTGATTTTGAACAAATTTGGTAGGTTTGAATTTTTTTTAATGTTTCAGCAAACACTCAGTCCTTTGTCGTCTGCTAGCTTCCTAACCGCGATGTGCATGCGCGGGGCTCAACGCTGTAGGAATACAGGCAATTCTCATTTGATTATTATTTCCAACTTTCTCGTGACTACCTGGTATTGCTCTATGTCCTCAATCCCATAAACAAGTGTACAGTCCATTTTTTCATGCTGTAAAAAAATCTATGAAAATTACCGACATTTTTTCCTCACTCGCACTCTATAGAAGATACTACATCACCCCCAAATGAATACCAGTGTGTAGCCTGGGCTACACACTGCGCCATGTTGAATTATATTCTCTCTGCTGGGTTTTTTCTTCGTTTTTGAGTGGGTGTCTGCCCCAAGATAGGGCTGTGATGCCACAGTCGACTGGGTTTTACGTCGACGGAATTAAACTGGAAAGTCCATAATCTTATATCTGATTTTATCTATAAAAAAAAAATTTTTTTAAAACGAAAAGAAGAGAGAAGTTATGTTTTTGAAATTATTTGTGTAAATAGATGAGGGAAGGAAAATAAGGAAGTTGAGAGTGGGGATCAAGGGTGTTGGGATACATTACCGTTGATGTTTAAAGTTATGTTTTATCATTATTATTTTATTCCTTGCTTAAATTTGCTTTTCTTTTATCACTTTACACGTAAACGATGGGACAAAGATACTAAGGGTAGGGTGATGTGGGAATGGGGGTGGGAGGATGGAAAAGCAGAGCTGTTTGTTGGTGTCTTTGACATCGTCTATCAAAATTTTTTATTTTTTTTAAAACACACACACACACAGCAGTGGACTAGATACATCACTAACATACTTTTTACCTTATAATTATCTGTACTCATTAACATCTTCTCGCGGGCATTTTGAATGCTTTAAAAACTACATCCTGTTCTGGTTGTCTTTTTTAAACTGGCTTTTTTTATTTTGTCGTGCATGGGTTGCAGCAATAATTGTTAATACATGAATGAATGTCCTTTTTTTTGCTGCTTCGTTTGTTAGATCGTACACGTATTTGACTTGACAGTCTTTGACTGCATTCATGACAGTCACAGAGGCAAAGAAAGTTACTGAGGAAAGATAAAGGCAGAATTTTTTATTTAAAAGAATTCAGGTTGGTTTTGTTTTGTTTTGTTTGTTTTGTTTTTTTTTTGGGGGGGGGGGGGGGGGGGGCAAAATGTACAAGCAGGATAGAGAGGAAAGTTAGAGACAGACTTATTCACCTGAAAGAATTCATATTTCTTCCGTTCAAAATTTCAACCAGGATATAGACAAAAAGGTATGCACAGACTTATTGATCTGGAAGAATTTCTGATTTATTATGTACAAAATCTACGGTCAGGACATAAATATATATCTACATCTGCATTCTCTTACGTTGGGACGCCATTTTGGTTTTGCTCTCTATTGGTTCCAAAATTAATCATGGCTCATGCAGAAGAAGCGTTTGCTCGTTAACCATTTCTATTTGCCCGGTCTACTAGGTGAATGTTCGCCTGGCATTACCAAGTTACAGCTAGATTTTCTTTTTTACTGTTTAAATCTATATCAGCATCACTTCTGGGTCATATAATAATAATAATAATAATAATAATAATAATAATAATAATAATAATGATGATGATGATGATGATGATGATAATAATAATAATAATAATTATTATTATTATTATTATTATTATTATTATTATTACTATACATAGAATTTATACAGCGCTATATCTTGCAAAAAACAAATCAAAGCGCTTTCATTCATCATAGTCTTTCACATGCAGCCAGCTACAATTAATAGTTTTTACAAATTCAAATGTATACACACACGCGCGCACAATTAATAGTTTTTTTTAAAAATCCAAATGTAAACACACACACGCGCGCGCACATACACACACACACACACACACACACACACACACACACACACACACACACACACTGTGTACACTCCAGCAGGGTGATGGGGGGGGGGGGGGGGGGTTGGTGCTGGTTGTTGAGGGCAGGGACAGAAATGAGATGAAACAAGAGGAGAGAATCTTAGGCTTGAAATAAATGTGTCTTGAGGCTGGATTTAAGTATTTTTGTGTAATAGTAGTACTGATAAGAGCGAACCAATCTAAGAAACTGGAAGTTGCAGGATTGGTTCCTGTTTGGGCCCGACGTTTCCCGCATCCACAAGACCTTGAGTGGAGGTCTGGGTGCCAGTCTTTCAGATAAGACGAGATACAATGAACATCACATAGAGTACACTGTGGCAAAAACAAAATTACCCCTGGACACATTTTGTTGATAAAAGCCACCCTCAAAAGAAAACAAAGCCCATGTAAAGGCGAAAATTTAGTTAAAACACTAATAATGATAATGGGGATAGCAGCCAGAATTTCACGCAGATAAATAAAAAAAATGGTAAAGAATACAAAATAATGCAATACAATACAAAACCATGAGAATCGGGATGATGATGACGACGACGACGATGATGAAGATAAAAGATGATGATGGTGAGGAGGAGGAGGAGGATGAAGAGGAGGAGGAGAACGACGACGATGATATGATTTGATTCATGAAAAAAATAGATCAGGGGTAAAACCTTCATACAAAAGAACTGTCTATAAAAATTAACATATTATGCATAAATTTATTTTCTATTTTTTTTAAAAAACTACAGCAAAGCTGCTGCATCTAAAAAGTTATCTTTTATTCAAACCCCACTCTTCACTGTACAATTCGTGGCAGTATTTCATAATAACAGTAATAATAATTAGTAGTAGTAGTAGTAATAGTAGTAGTATAATATATAGAATTTATATAGCACTGAATCTTGTAAAACAAACAAAATCGAAGCGCTAACAGCATGTGCGATTAACATCCATCTGCTGCTGTGAAAACAGGCGATTTTTTGGTTTGTTTGAAAAGCCTATCTTTGTGTATTTTAAGACAAATGCAATTAAGATTTTCTGGTCTTTCTTCGCCACATATCATTGCATGGCATGTGAGACTCCGAACCTGACTGGGAAGGATACCATTTCGTGCGTGATGTCACGTATTCATGAAAGTGCAGCCGCTGTCAATGACACCTGTTGATTTTCAGATTTCTGGTATGGGTGGCATTGGAGTGAGGTGTAAGGAGTATCATCCGATAGAATTCCGTGTTACACCATTAACATCAAAACAGAATTACATTTTTTGTGTGTTTTGGGATAGACAGTTAACGCTGGTGTGGTAACAACACTGGGTAAAAAATTCACTCATATTTTTGATATTGAGGATTGCTGTTTATTTTTTTAAAATATATATATATATATATATATATATATATGTGTGTGTGTGGTGTGTGTGTGTGTGTGTGTGTGTGTGTGTGTGTGTGTGTGTGTGTGTGTGTGTGTGTGTTTGTAGTATTGTTGTCTTCAATTTAACGTCTGTTCACTCTAAGTGATATTAGACAATCAATTAGAAATAGAAAGTGTAGTGGAAGTTAAAGAAGGGAGAGGAAGGAGTGGCTGGAGAAAAGTTAAGATATCGCATCAGTGTGTGTGGTGTGTGTGTGTGTGTGTGTTGTGGTGTGTGTGTGGTGTGTGTGTGTGTGGTGTGTGTGTGTGTAATTTTAGATCCGGAAGATTTCAGTTGGGCTTAATGACCACTAGCTGTCATATGAATATCACGTTGTTCTTGCGCACAAAACCTCCACTTTTACTTTGTTGCTTGTTTCGTTGCCAATGTTTTTCCCGTACATGTCATAATTAACTTGATAACAGATGACAAAATTTACCAAATCGCAAGCACACGGGTACTGGTAGAAAAAAAAGCACGAGGGGGTACTTATTCCATTATTCTCAAAATGAAAGAATTTAAATCAACTTTGGTATTTTTAATTTCAAATAAACATCATTTACCTTCACATGGCTGTGGCTTGGGTGGGACGGGGGGGGGGGGGGGGCGGGTTGGGTTGTTTGTTTTTGTTATTATGTTCTTGTTGTTGGGTGGGTGTTGGGGTTTTTTTGGGGTGGGGTTGTCTTCGAAATCCATTTGCAACAATGAAATGTTTTACGATTCCAACATATGTATTTTATTTTTTCGCTCAGGAGTTAACTCTTCATTACCAAGTTACACTACATGGAAAAATCGTCCACGTACTCTCGAACTTATCTCAAACCTATCCCACCCCACCCCCACCCCTCTCACCCCCACCCCATCCCACTCTGTCTACCTCTTGCACTTTTTCGAAACAATAATTATGACATCAAAAGAATGCAACGCAGTTCGTCTGATACTTTATAGGAAGTAAAGGTAAAGGAGTCCCATAACCATATAAGGTCGTAGGGGAGCGAGGCGTCGGAGACCTCACTTCTCTAGGGCCAGCATATTGAGGGCGGCGCCCATCTCCTCTCCCTCGCTGCTTTACCTTCCCTGACCCTAAAGAGGGCAGGTACTCATTTACAGCTGGGTGAACTGGGGGAACTGTACAGAAGCCAAGGCGCGCAAACGGTCACCCATCCAACTGGTAACCACGCTCGACGCTGCTTAACTTGGCTGGGGGAAAGCGAGTGCTTGATACTTTATACATTTTTGAAATTTTATTATTATTCTTTTATTTCTAGGATAATGGAATAAATACTCATGTGCTTTTTTTCATTCAATCCCTGTGTGTATGCAGTTTTGTAAATGATGTCACCCGTTCCCACCGGCACGCAATAGCCTACTCTTCCAAAAAGCGGAACAAGTTTTAACATGTTGCGCAAGATGTGCGTGCGTTCGCACACGTGACCTCGGTTTATAGTCTCATCGAAAGGACTTTTAGGGGGAGTGTGGAGTCAGCACTGATGTTAACTCCGAGAAAAAAAATCCTCTTGAACGAGATTGGAACCCCCGGTCAGCAGATCACGAGCGCAATGCGCATCACTCTAACCACCAGGCTACCCGATCCCGATCCCCGATACTGGTACGATACTGGTACCAACGATACTGGTACGATACTGACACGATACTGGTACCAATGATACTGGTTCGATACTGGCACGATACTGGTACCAACGATACTGGTACGATACTGGCACGATACTGGTACCAACGATACTGGTACGATACTGGTACGCTACTGGTACGCTACTGGTACGATATTGGTACGATACTGGTACGATACTGGTACCATACTGGTACCATACTGGTACGCAACTGGCACGATACTGGTACGATACTGGTAGCAACGCTACTGGTACGATACTGGTACTAACGCTACTGGTACGATACTGGTACTAACGCTACTGGTACGCTACTTGTAGCAATGATACTGGTACGCTACTGGTACGATACTGGTACCAACGATACTGGTACTAACGCTACTGGTATGCTACTGTTACGCTACTGGGATGCTACTTGTAGCAACGATACTGGTACGATACTGGTACCAACGATACTGGTACGATACTGGTACCAACGATACTGGTATGATACTGGTACTAACGCTACTGGTACGCTACTTGTACGATACTGGTACCAACGATACTGGTACGATACTGGCTCGCTACTGGTAGCAACGATACTGGTACGATACTGATACGATACTGGTACCAACGATACTGGTACCAACGGTACTGGCACGATACTGGCACGATACTGGTACGATACTGGCACGATACTGGCACGATAATGGTACGATACTGGTACGATACTGGCACGATACTGGCGCGATACTGGCACGATAATGGTACCAACGATACTGGCACGATAATGGTACCAACGATACTGGCACGATACTGGTACGATACTGGTACCAACGATACTGGTACGATACTGGTACGCTACTGGTATGCTACTGGTACGATATTGGTACGATACTGGTACGATACTGGTACGATACTGGTACGATACTGGTACGCTACTGGCACGATACTGGCACGATACTGGTACGATACTGGTACCAACGATACTGGTACGATACTGGCACGCTACTGGTACGCTATTGGTACGATACTGGCACGATACTGGTACTGGTACGATACTGGTACGATACTGGTACGATACTGGCACGATACTGGTACTGATACGATACTGGTACAATACTGGCACGATACTGGTACGATACTGGTAGGATAATCGTACCAGTACGATACTGGTGCGATACTGGAACGCTACTGATACCGATACTGGTAGGATACTGATACGATACTGGTACACGATACTAGTACGCGATACTAGTACGCGATACTGACACGCTACTGACACGCTACTGGCACGCTACTGACACGCTACTGACACGCTACTGACACGCTACTGGCACGCTACTGGCACGCTACTGACACGCTACTGGCACGCTACTGGCACGCTACTGGCACGCTACTGGCACGCTACTGGCACGATCTGGTACGACGCACGATACTGGCACGATACTGGCACGATACTGGTACGATACTGGTACGATACTGGTACGATACTGGGCCGATACTAGCACGATACTGGTACTAACGCTACTGGTATGCTACTGGTACGCTACTTGTAGCAACGATACTGGTACGATACTGGTACGATACAGGTACCAACGATACTGGTACGATACTGGTACTAACGCTACTGGTACGACACTGGTACCAACGATACTGGTACCAACGATACTGGTACGCTACTGGTACGATACTGGTACCAACGATACTGGTACGATACTGGTACGATACTGGTACGCTACTGGTACGATACTGGTACCAACAATACTGGTGCGATACTGGCACGATACTGGTAGATACTGGCACGAAACTGGTACGATACTGGTACGCTACTGGTGCGCTACTAGTACGCTACTGGTGCGATACTGATACCGATACTGGAACGATACTGGTACGATACTGGTACGCTACTGGTACGACACTGGTACCAACGATTTTGGTACGCTACTTATACAATACTGTTACGATACTGGTACGATACTGGCACGATACTGGTACGCTACTGGTACGCTACTGGTACCAACGATACTGGCACAATACTGGTACGCTACTGGTACCAACGATACTGGCACAATACTGGTACGCTACTGGTACCAACGATACTAGTACGCTACTGGTACGCTACTGGTACGCTACTGGTACCAACGCTACTGGTACCAACGCTACTGGTACCCAAGATGCTGGCACGATACTGGTACGATACTGGTACGATACTTGCACGATACTGGTACGATACTTGCACGATACTGGCACAATACTGGTGCGGTACTGGTACGATACTGGCACGATACTGGTACCAACGATACTGGTACGATACTGGTATGATACCGATACTGGTATGATACTGGTACGATACTGGTACACTAGACAACGACCTTAGTACCGACTTTGGTATTCAGTGATGGAGGTGACATAAAGCAGGGCTGGTGCTGGCAATGTTTCATTTCTCTTGTGCTTGCAGAAGACAAGAAAGAGGAGGGGGAGGAGGTGTGGCGAGGCATGCTCGGCTGCGTTTTGATCAGATTAAATAGAATTATATCACGCTGCGCTGATAATTATCCGTAATGGGGCTGATAGGAAGCAGGACAAGTATTCGTTTAGATAACTTGTCAGTGCAGAACTTCAGATCTCAGCTTTGGAGTATACATCCCACCCACCACCACCCCCAACAGCAACTGCTGAATTTCTCCTGCGTCCCCGAGTACGCAGAGAGAGAGAGAGAGAGAGGAGAGAGAGGAGAGAGAGAAGAGAGAGGAGAGAGAGAGAGAGAGAGAGAGGAGAGAGAGAGAGAGAGAGAGAGAGAGAGAGAGAGAGAGAGAGAGAGAGAGAGAGAGAGAGGTGTGTGTGTGTGTGTGTGTGTGTGTGTGTGGTGTGTGTGTGTGTGTGTGTGTGTGTGTGTGTGTGTGTGTGTGCGTGTGCGTGTGTTTGTAGGGGTGAGTGTGTGTGTGTTTGTTTGTAGGGAGGTGTGTGTGTAGGGTGGGGGATGTTTGTGTGTTTGTAGGTGTGTGTGTGTGTGTGTGTGTGTGGTGTTTGTGTGTGTGTGTGGTGTTTGTGTGTGTGTGTGTGTATGTGTGTGTGCTGGGGATGTTTGTGTGTTTGTAGGTGGGGGGTGTTTGTTTGTAGGTGTGTGTGTGTGTGTGTGTTTGTGTGTGTGTTTGTGTGTGTTTAGGGGAAAGGGGGGGGGGTGTTTGTAGGTGTGTGTGGGGGGGGGGGGGTGTTTGTAGGTGTGTAGGTGTGTGTGTGTGTGTGTGTGGTGTTTGTGTGTGTGTGTGTGTGTGTGTATGTGTGTGTGGTGGGGGATGTTTGTGTGTTTGTAGGTGGGGGGTGTTTGTTTGTAGGTGTGTGTGTGTGTGTGTTTGTGTGTGTGTTTGTGTGTGTTTAGGGGAAAGGGGGGGGGGGTGTTTGTAGGTGTGTGTGTGTGTGTGTGGGGGTGTTTGTAGGTGTGTGTGTGTGTGTGTGTTTGTGTGTGTTGGTGTGTTTGTTGGGGGGAGGGGGGTTGTGTGTTTGTAGGGGTGTGTGTGTGTTTGTAGGGGTGTGTGTATGTGTGTGTGTGTTTGTAGATGTGTGTGTGTGTGTGTTTGTGCTTGTGTGTTTGTGGGTGTTATAGTTATCCATGGAAAAGAGAAAAATAACAACTTCAATAAAAGCACACACCAGGGAAGAGAAGAAATTATCAGAAAGGAGTGGAAAGAAGAAGCAGCAGCAGCAGCAGCAGCAGCAGAAGAAGAAGAAGATGATGATCATGATCATGACCATGATCATGATCATGATAAAGAAGAAGGAGAAGTAGGAGAAAAAGAAGAAGAAGATGATGATGATGATGATGATGATGATGACGATGATGATGATGATGATGATGATGATGAAGGAGAAGAAAAAGAAGAAAATGATAATGATGACGATGATGATGATGATGATGATGATGATGATGATGACAGAAAATGCGGAAGATAGAAATGTGCAATCATTCTGTTTTCTAATCTAATCTGCATGCACACAAAATGAATGTGTCTGTTACTGTGCAAGACAATGGGCGCACGCACCAACGCACGCACACACACACACACACACACACTCACACACACACACACTAGCACCACACCACACCACACCACACACAACACCAACACCACACCACAACTCAACACACCACAACACAACACACACAAAACACATACACACACAACAAACACAACACACAACACAACACAACAAAACACAACCATTCCCGTTTCTCTCATACACCACCCACATCACAACACACCACAACACAACTCAACTCAACAAACACAAACACAACACAACCACTTCCTTTCTCTCACTACACCAACACCACCCACACACACACACCAGCACCAACCAACAACACAACACAAAACAACACACCACAACTCAACACAACACACACACACAAAAACACAACACACCACAAACACAAACACAAACAAAACACAACCACCACTCCCCTTTCTCTCTCTCTCTCACACACACTACACACACCCACCTGTAAACCCAGGAGGACAGACGCACACGCCTCGCAAGCAATCCCCGCTATTCAAACACCTCACTTCATCGCAAGACAACACCTTGACCTCGCACCGCTTCCCAGAATACCCTTCGTCGCAGTGACACCGGAA
>CM054142.1:56760614-56770614 GCA_028751875.1 Rapana venosa
GGTGTGGGTACGAGCTCTCTCTCTCTGTCTCTGTCTCTGTCTCTGTCTCTCTCTCTCTCTCTCTCTCTCTCTCTCTCCATCTGCCTGTCTCTCTCTCTGTCTCTCTCTGTCTCTATCTCTCTGTCTTTGTCTCTCTGTCTCTGTCTGTATCTCTCTCTCTCTCTCTCTCTCTCTCTCTCTCTCTCGCTCTGTCTGTCCGTCTCTCTGCGTGCATAAGTCTTTATTCATACACACGTGAATACATTCATCCACACATTCATCCATACATCCATCCATCCATACATACATACATACATAGACACACCCACACATAGACAGAGATAGAAAGAAACAAGGACACAGAGACAGACAGAGACAGAGACAGAGAAACACCCAGAGAAACAGACAGACACAGACAGAGACAGAGAGACAAACAGACAGACACACAGACACACAGGGAGAAAGAGAGAAGAAGGAAAGAGGAGGAGGAGAAGGTGACGAAACACAGAAAAGATGGCCATGAAACAGGCCGGACTCGTGTTCGACCCTACAGCAAAAAGGGCCAAGCAATGACTAGGGCGCATTGAAAGGTCCAAGCCAGCCTTTTCTTCAGTCTTTGTAAGAAGGCTATTGATTGGCTGCAACGGTTTTGATAGTCTTTCTGACACAGCTAGCGATTGGCTGCTTGATCCTCTGCATTGCCGAGTACCAGAAGACAAGACGGCAGAAAATACAAGGAGTGTGGGGAGGGGGGGGGGGAGGGGAGAGAGAGAGAGAGAGAAGAGAGAGAAGAGAGAGAGAGACAGACAGACAGAGAGAGACAGAGAAAAGAGACGGACAGACAGACAGACAGAGATAGAGAGAGAAACAGATAGAGAGAGAGAAAGAGAAAGAGATAGCGGGGAGGAAGAGAGACAGAGACAGATACAGAGATCAGACAGGTCAGAGACAGACAGATAAAGAGAGACAGAGAGAGAGAGAGAAAGAGAGAGGGAGGAGGGAGAAAGAGACTTAGAGACAGAGACAGAGAGACAGACAGGACAGAGGAGCAGATAGAGAGAGAGACAAGAGAGACATAGAGAGAAAGAGAGAGAGGGGGAGGGGGAGACACATAGAGAGAGACAGAGACAGAGAGACAGACAGGACAGAGACGGACAGACAGAAAAAAGATAGGGACAGAGACAGAGAGACACATAGAGAAAGACTCAAAGACAACAGACAGTGAGAGAGACAGGGAGGGAAAAGAGAAGAGAAAAAGAGAGAGAGACAGAGAGAGACAGACAGAGACAGAGAGAGAGAGAACAGAGAGAGAGGGGAGAGAGAGAGACAGAGAATTGAGAGAGAGAAAGAGATTTTTTGTTATTCTTTTATATCGAGGATAATGGAATAAGCACTTATGTGCTTTTTTTTTTACATCCAATCCCCCATGTGTATGCGGTTTTGTAAATGTTTGTCATCCGTTCCCACCGGCACACAATGGCAATAGCATAAGCTACAGACACTGCGTTGAATCAAATGCATAAAAGAAGATAAAAAAACACCTCAAAAGCACACCAAAAAACCCAACAACAACAACAGTAGCATTAACAACAGCCACAAAAAAACCCAAAAATCGCCGGCTCACTTAGTGTCGTTGGGAGGGGTGTTTCTGCACTTCGCACCGTTCTGGCAGATTCCTGGGTGGCAAAGGTCGGGAAACTGACACTGCAGCCCCCACCAGCCGTCGTAGCAGTCGCATTCGTAGGGCAGGTCCCCCTTCTCCAAGGGGCCTGACGGCAGCTGCCTGCAATCCCCGTGTTCGCCGCAGGGATTGGTCAGGCACGAGTTGTACTCCTCGCAGACAGGCCCAAAGAAACCTGGTAAAAGGTAAAGTAAAGGAGTCCCATAACCTATAAGGTCGTAGGGGAGCGAGGCGTCAGAGACCTCACTTCTCAAGGGCCAGCATATTGAGGGCGGCGCCCATCTCCTCTCCCTCGCTGCTTTACCTTCCCTGACCCTAAAGAGGGTAGGTACCCACTGACAGCTGGGTGAACTGGGGGAACTGTACTGAAGCCAAGGCGCGCAAACGGTCACCCATCCAACTGGTAACCACGCTCGACGCTGCTTAACTTGGCTGGGGGAAAGCGAGTGCTCCGACCACTGAGCTATCCCGTCCCCTAAGAAATCTGGTAGCGGATGATTATACATGGAGGTACATGAATACAATAATGTTGTTAGATATTCTTGATCAAGTTGGTTGGGTTTGTTTTTTTGTTTCTAGATAGATGGCTTGATGAAGAAAGAGAAAAAAAAGCAAATGCGTAGCTTATTCAGTGTACCAGGGGGACGGGATAGCCTAGTGGTTAGAGCATTGCGCTCGCAATCTGACGACCCGGGTTCGATTCCCCGTTCAAGGGGGATATTTTCCTCTGGAGTTAACGTCAGTGCTGACTCCACTCTCCCTCAAAAGTCCTTCGGATGAGACTATAAACTGAGGCCCCGTGTGCGAACGCACGCAGAATACCTTGCGTACATGTTAAATCCTGTTCCGCTTTCTGTAAGAGTAGGCCATTGTGTGCCGGTGGAAACAGATGATAGAATTTACAAAATCGCATACACGCGGGGACTGGATGTAAAAAAGCACATAAGCGCTTATTCCATTATCCTCGATATAAAGAATACCATCTGGAAATAAAATTTTGACTTGACTTTTTTTTATATCGAGGATAATGGAATAAGCACACATGTGCTTTTTTACATCCAGTCCCCGTGTGTATGCGGTTTTGTAAATTCTGTCATCTGCTCCCACCGGCACACAATGGCCTACTCTTTCGAAATGCGGAACAGGATTTAACGTGTGCGCAAGATGTTCTACATGCGTTCGCAGACGGGGCCTCGGTTTATAGTCTCATCCGAAGGACTTGATACAGGCAGGTACACGTGGGCTGCTAGCTATAAGTTTCTGTTAATTTCATGTTATTAACTGTACAGTTTTTTTTAAAAAAGTGGGGAATCTCTATGTCTTAACAAGTTAAAAGATCCAGGATTTGCTACAGATGAAAGTGTTTCAACCTTGATCATTCTGATCCATCAAGGCATCTGCTTGTGGTGGGTGTTCACTGGTCTGTGTCTTTTGTTCTCATGGCGCTTATGGTGCACTTACCATGCTAACTGTCCGTGGTTTCGTCTTCAAGAAGTAGCATGCCTTAATAATAATAATAATAATAATAATAATAATAATAATAATAATAATAATAATAATATAATAATAATGATAATGATGATGATAATAATAATAATAATAATAATAATAATAATAAATGGAATTTATATAGCGCTGCATCTTGCACAGACAAATCAAAGCGCTTGCACCTTTACTCCTTCTTACACAGTCATGCAACCCATAGCAAGTAATAGTTCTAACAAGTCCAAATGCACACACACACACACACACACACACACACACACACACACACACACACACACACACACACACACACAGGTTATATACTTTCGCAGGGTGATGGAATTTTGGGCTGTTGAAAAGCAGGGATAGCTATGAAATGGAACAGGAGAGGAAAATCTTAGGTTTGAAACAAATATGTCTTGAGGCCGGATTTAAGTGTCACAAGAAGGCCTTCGGCGAAGAGAGATAGGGAGGCCATTCCAAATCGATGGACCAGAAACAGAGAAAGAGCTTTACTATATGAGCATTGCTTACCATACTAAGTATAACCATCTACAAATTGTATATTAAAAAGTTTCTTTTTTGTTTTCGAAGACTGCTAATTTTTTTTCCTTGGTTGCGTACAAACCTCAGCATCCAGATATAAAAGCAAACTCAAAGAAGTGACGAAAAAGGACATATCCCTGTCTTAAGCCTACTGAGAGCTGTAAACCAGTCAATGTGGCAATTTTCTGTCCTATCCAAGCCTTTTAGAGTTGCCTTAGATGTTCTCTAAAGCTGAGATGATCTTCTCTGGGATTCTGTAGAACTTCGCTGGTTGTTTTCAGAATGAGGTTGAGGATGTGTGGATAATTACTATCAAAAGCTTTGCTCAAATCTATTCGGCTTCAAGCCAGAGGACCTTGGTATTCTTCACATTTCTCTAAAGGACATGAGAAAACGAGAACCAAAATTATTTCAAGGATGCATATTTCTTTGGATTTTGTTTTAAAGGTTTATTTTCTTTTCTTTTTTTCAAGTAGTTCTTCCCTTTTTTAAGAACATAATTGCTCGGTCATAAAAGAATTCCGGAGACAATTTACAGGGACGTGTCTTACCTGGGTCACAGCAACAGCGGATCGATTAATCATGTTGCAGGTGCCATTGTGGAGGGTCCCGTGGAGCGGTTGTAGACTGACACTCCTGGCCGTGGTAGGCAGGCAGACAGGTGCAGTTGTAGCGTCCGTCCTCCCCCATGGAACAGGTGGCGTTGTTCTGGCACACCCTCGGGCAGACACTGAAGACCTCACACCTTCTCCCTGTGCCACAATCACACAGACAGACAGACAGACAGACACACCCACATAGGCTGTTAACAACCGTCTGCTGCAGATACCCCTGTCGCTGCACTAACATACATACACTCCAGATTCAAACAATCCACTTGCTGGGCCCGATTTGTTAGTTAGGCGCTTAACGGTCAAGTCAAGCGTTTTGGCTCATATGGCCGGCAGGCAACAGTAGTTGTTGTCTGAGTGTTCGAAGAAGAAGAAGGAGGAGGAGGAAGAAGAAGAAGAAGAAGAGAAGAAGAGGAGGAGGAGGAGGAGGAAGAGGAGGAGAAGGACGACGAGGAGGAGAATTGCGAAGAAGAAGAAGAAGGAGGGGGAAAGAGGAAGAGGAAGAAGGAGAAGAAGAAGAAGAAGAGGAGGGGAAGAGGAGGAGAAGGACGAGGAGGAGAATTGCGAAGAAGAAGAAGGAGGAGGGGGAAGAGGATGAGGAGGAGGAAGAGGAGGAGGAGAAGGAAGAGGAGGAGGAGAGGAGGAAGAAGAAAATTGCGGGAAGAAGAAAGAAGAAGAAGAAGAAGAAGAAGAGAGAAGAAGAAGAAGAATGAAGAAGAAGAAGAAGAAGAAGAAGAATTGCGAGAAGAGGAAGAAGAATTGAGAAGAATGCAAAGGAGAAGAAGAATTGCGAAGGAGAATTGCAAAGAAAAAAAAATTGAGAAGAATTGCAAAGGAGAAGAACAATTGCGAAGAAGAAGAAGAAGAAGAAGAAGAAGAAGAGAATGGCGAAGAAAGAAGAAAAAGAAGAAGAAGAATTGCGAAGAAGAAGAAAAGAGAAGAGAGAAGAAAGAAGAAGAAGAAAGAGAAGAAGAAGAAGAAGAAGAAAGAAGAAGAAGAAGAAGAAGAAGAAGAAGAAGAAGAAGAATTGCGAAGAAAAAAAGAAGAAAAGAAGAAGATTTGCGAAGAAGAAGAAGAAGAAGAAGAAGAAGAAGAAAGAGAAGAAGAAGAAGAAGAAAGAAGAAGAAGAAGAGAAAAAGAAGAAGAAGAATTGCGAAGAAAAAGAATTGCGAAAGAAGAAGAAGAAAAAGAAGAAGAATTGCGAAGAAGAAGAAGAAAGAAGAAGAAGAAGAAGAAGAAGAGAAGAGAAGAAGAAGAAGAAAGAGAAGAAGAAGAAGAAGATAAGAAGGAGAGAGAAGAAGAGAGAAGAAGAATTGCGAAGAGAGGAAGAAGAATTGAGAAGAATTGCAAAGGAGAAGAAGAATTTGCGAAGGAGAATTGCAGAGAAAAAAATTGAGAAAAGAATTGCAAAGGAGAAGAAGAATTGCGAAGAAGATGAAGAAGAAGAGGAAGATATTGCGAGAAGAAGAAAAGAAGAAGAAGAAAGAAGAAGTAAGAAGAAGAAGAAGAAGAAAGAAAAGAAGAAGAAGAAGAAGAATTGCGAAGAAGAGGAAAGAAGATTGAGAAGAATTGCAAAGGAGAAGAAGAATTGGCGAAGGAGAATTGCAAAGAAAAAAATTGAGAAGAATTGCAAAGGAGAAGAAGAATTGCGAAAAAAAGAAGAAGAAAGAAGAAGAAGAAGAAGGAGAAAGAAGAAAAGAAGAAAGAAGAAGAAGAAGAGAAGAAGAAAGAAGAAGAAAAAGAATTGCGAAGAAGAAGAAGAAAAAAAGAAGAAGATTTGCGAAGAAAAAAGAAGAAGAAAAAAGAAGAGAAGGAAGAAGAAGAAGAAGAGAGAAGGAAGAAGAAGAAAAAAGAAGGGGAAAAAAAGAAGAAGAAGATTTCGAGAAAAAGATTGCGAAGAAGGAAGAAGAAAAAGAAGAAGAAAATTTCGAAGAAGAATTGCGAAAGAAGAAGAAAAAGAAGAAGAAGAAGGAAGAAAGAAGAAGAAGAAAAAGAGAAAAGAAGGAAAAGAACAGAACAAGAACAAAACAAGAAAAAAGAATTGCGAAGACGAAGAAGAAGAAGGGCCAAGAACAAGAGCAAGAAACAAGAAGAAGAAGAATGCGGAGAAAAAAGAAGAATTGCGAAGAAAAAAAATGCGAAAGAAAAAGAATTGCGAAAAAGAATTGCGAAAAGAATTGCGAAGAAATGGCGAAGAAGAATTGGAAGAAGAATTGTGAAAAAGAAGAATTACAACACAAAAAAAGAAGAAGATTTTTCAAAAAAAAGAAGAAGAATTGCAAAAAGAAGAAGAATGCGAAGAAATTGCGAAGAAAAATTGCAAAGAAGAAGAAATTGCCAAAAAGAAAACGAAAAAGAAGAAGAAGGAACAACAACAACAACAACAACAAAAACAACAACAAGAAAAGAAAAACATTACGGAAACACGCATCACATTACTGCAAAGCACTTAGAGGCACAGGAAAAGGAAAAGACCAGACATGTCATAAACAAATCGTGGCTCCTTAAACCTCTGATGTACCGCACTGCCTATTTACACACAAAACCAACCAAACAAACAAACAAACTAACAAACCAACCAACAAAACCATCACGGTAATATGTTAGAGTATTGAGCAAACTCTTGCGTAAAGGATAGCTCGGAAATTCTCTAAACGATATGTGTGTTTAGAACACAAACTGCTACACCTGTTACAGCTGTTTAAAACAAAAAATCATGACACTATCTGTATATCCATCATTATAATAATTATAAGCATGGGCACGAGTAGGTGAGAGAGGGGCGGTAGGGTGAGGCGTGGGGGTGGGGGGGGAGGTAGAGGGGGAGGATAGGATCCTGGCAACTCCCTTCACAAGGACACACGCATGCATGCACGCACACACGCAGACACTTCGGATGAGACTATAAACCGAGGCCCCGTGTGCAAAGCACGCAGAACATCTTGCGCACACGTTAAATCTTGTTCCGCTTTTCGCAAGAGTAGGCCATTGTGTGCCGGTGGAAACAGATGACAAAATTTACAAAACCGCATACACACCGGGACTGGATGTAAAAAAAAAGCACATGAGCGCTTATTCCATTATCCTCGATATAAAAGAATAAATAGATAAATAAACACGCACAAACGCACACACGCACGCACGCACACAGACACGCACACACGCAGGCACACAAACATGCACGCACACACAAACACACACACACACACACAAACACACACACACGTACACATGCACACACTCACACACAAACACACACACAAACACACGCACACACATACACACACATACACACACACAAGCACGCACATACACTACATAAAAAGAAAACCAATACAGTGTGATTATATTTAAGCACCACAGCGCAAGAGGAAGAAAAAAAATTCCCCCGCCCCCTCCCCCCGCCCCCCCCAGTTAAAAAAAAAAAGGTATTGTTGCGAAAGAAACAAAGCATTAAACAAAGATGTCTTCGTCAAAACTATAATCATAGTGAATGTGAACAGTTAGCTACTTCGTGTTTTATGAGTGTGGGGGTGAGGGGGTGGGGGAGGGGGGGGGGGGGGGGTAAGGGAAGCTGCTACTTTACCATCAATAGCAGCAAAGCATTCATAAGCCAGGAGAGAGAGAGAGAGAGGGGGGGGGGGAGGAGGAAGCCAAGGGGGAGGGGGGCATTTTTGTGGGTGTTTTATTTTTTTATATATTTTTTTAAAATCTTGTATACTTAAAAGTCCCTACATATCTCTTTTCCGTACAACAACAATACCACCACTGAACTATGCTTGTATCTTTCTCTGTGTTTCTATTGGTTCTTTCTGCCTGCTTCTATGTCTGTCTGTCTGTCTGTCTGTCTTTCTGTCTGTCTGTCTGCCTGTCTTTCTGTCTGCCTTCAGGTTTGCCTCTGATCTTCTCTTCTTTCGCACACTAACCCTTCTATGTATGTGTGTGTGCTTATTTATTTATTCTTTTGTATGGAGGATAATGGAATAAGCACTCATTTGCTTTCTTTTTTATATCCAGTCCCCGTGTGTATGCGGTTTGGTAAATTTTGTCAACTGTTCCCACCGGACACACTGTGGCCTACTCTTTCGAAAAGCAGAACAGGTTTTAACGTGCGCGTTACATGTTCTGCGTGCGGCTCGCACACGGGGCCTCGGTTTGTAGTCTCATCTTTTTTTATCTTCTTCTTTTATATCGAGGATAATGGAATAAGCACTCATGTGCTTTTTTACATCCAGTCCCCGTGAATTCATCGGAAGGATGTGTATATGTATGTGTTATTGCGTGTGTCTGTTTCTCTCTCTCTCTGTCTCTCTCTGTCTCTGTCTCTCTTTCTCTCTTTATATATATATATATATATATGTCTGTCTGTCTGCCTGTCTGTTTCCCTCTCTCCCTCTCCCTCTCTCCCTCTCTCTCTCTCACACACACACACACACACACACACACACACACACACACACACACACACACACACACAAGACACTGAATAAACAAGCACAGCTAAAACAGCAAACGCCACTTTCCCTCTCATTTCCTTCCCACAAAACGCCCAGTTCTTTAATGAACAACGATAAATCACACACACACACACACACACACACACACACACACACACACACACACACACACACGCACGCACGCACGCGCGCGCACGCACACACACACACGCGCACGCGCGCGTGCACATACACGCCCACACACACGCACGCACGCGTGTGATGTGGGGCCAATTTCAAGCTAAATGTTAATGGTTAATATCACACACACACACACACGCACGCACGCACGCGCGCGCACGCGCACACACACACGCGCGCGCGCGCGCGCACATACACGCACACACACACGCACGCACGCGTGTGATGTGGGGCCAATTTCAAACTAAATGTTAATGGTTAATATCACACACACACACTCACACACTCACTCACACACAAACACACACACAGCACACAAACTCAAAGACACACACATACATACACACACCACCACCACACCCCTCCCCTCCCCCCCCCCACACACCACACACACACACCCTCCTGCCCACCCACCCACCCTTCCTCCCTCCACACACACAAAGAACACACACACCATCCCCCACCTTCCTATCCACTCGCCCACTTACCCCAATCCCCCTACCCACACACACCCCGCCAACACCACCAACACCAATACCACTATACACATCCTTAACCCCCCCCTCTCCACCCCCCCCCTCCCCCACACCACACTCTAGCTTTCTCCTTTTCTGTGTGTTGCCAGAACGCACACACATACACCACCACACCACCACCCCACCACATAGCACACACATTCACACAAACACTAACACACACATACACCACCACCACCCACCCACCTCACCACATAGCACACACTCACATTCACACACACTAACACACACACATACACCACCACCACCCACCCACCTCACCACATAGCACATATTCACACATTCACACAAACACTAAACACACACATCCACCCACCTCACCACATAGCACACACATTCACACAAACACTAACACACACAGACACCACCACCACCCACCCACCTCACCACATAGCACACACTCACATTCACACAAACACTAACACACAATCCACCCACCTCACCACATAGCACTCACATTCACAAACACTAACACACACACATACACCACCACCACCCACCCACCTCACCACATAGCACACACTC
>CM054142.1:56775614-56780614 GCA_028751875.1 Rapana venosa
ATAGAGAGATAGAGAGATAGAGAGAAAGAGAGAGAGAGAGAGAGAGAGAGAGAGAGAGAGAGAGGAGAGAGAGAGAGAGAGAGAGAGAGAGAGAGGAGACAGAAAGAAAGAAAGAAAGAAAGAAAGAAAGAAAGAAAGAAAGAGAGATAGAGAAAGAGAGATTTATTCTTTTGTTTCGAGGATAATGGAATAAGCACATGAGTGTGTATGCAGTTTTGTCAATTTTGTCATCTGTGAGAGGGACTGAATGATAGAGAGAATGAGAGAGAATGAGAGAGAGGGGGGGGGGAGGAGAGAGGGGAGAGACAGAGAGAGAGAAACATAGACACAGAGAGAGAGACAGACAGACAGAGACAGACAGACGAAAACAGACAGACAAAGACAGACAGACAAAGACAGACAGACAGACAAGACAGACAGACGGACAGAAAGAGACAGAAAGAGAGATAGAGACACAGAGAGAGACAGAGAGAGAGAAGGTGGGGTAGGGGTGGGGAAAGTCGGGAAGAAACCCAGGAAGGATAATAATAATAATAACAATAATATTTTATAATAAGGACAAAGCAAGACGTGGTTAAGTATGTTTGCTCAGACCCATGGCAGTATTATTCCTTGCAGGGGAATTTCAGCTGGAATGAGTGTGTGTGTGTGTGTGTGTGTGTGTGTGTGTGTGTGTGTGTGGTGTGGTGTGGTGTGTGTGTGTGTGTGTTGTGTGTGTGTGTGTGTGTGTGTGTGTGTGGTGTGTGTGTGTGTGTGGTGTGTTTGTGCTCCGTGCTTTTTTTCTTGTTTCTTGGGTGGCTTTTTGTTTGTTTGGGGTTTTTTGTTGGGCTGGTTGGCTGGTTGTTTGGTTTGGTTGTTTGGTTGTTTTGAGGGTTTATGTATGGTTGGTTGTTTTCTTTTTTGTTGTTGGGTTTTTTGTTTTGATAGTTTGGTTGGTTGGTTGGTTGGTTTGGGGGTTTTTATGTTTGGCTGGTTATTTTGTTTGTTGTTGTTGTTTTGCTGTCTGGAAAAGGAGTCTACTGATTGATTTAGCCCCCCCCACACACACACACACACAAAAACCCACCCAAAGAAATAATGTCACAACATACTGTGTATGTAGTGTTGAATTTAGCATCAAGTGCAGGCGAAATTTGCTTTACGACATAGCAGCAAATAATTATAGGATAACATTCTTTTTATATCATTATTATAACCTAAAGGAAAGGATACTTGCAGTTTCTGAGATGAATTGCATCTTGTTTTAGATTCTCCTTTTATAAAAACAAAAACGAAAAAACAAAAGTATTATACCTAGCATATAGAATTTTTTAAAGAATTTTTTTTATCCAAAATGTTCATCATACTGTCTTAATTGTTTGATATATATTCTGAATAATATACAGACATAGGGAACAGTTTACGCGTAGTTGATGTCGATGTAATCCAGCTTGCAAAATACTGTGAAAATTACAGTTTTTAGTACACAGTCTAAGGAAGAAATATAATCTTTCAAATAGTCTTCTTCTTCTTCTACTCCTCCTCCTCCTCTTCCTCCCGCCTCCTCCTTCTCCTTCCTCGTATTTATTTTTTACTTATTTTATTTAATTCTTTTAAATCGAGGATAATGGAAAAAGCACTTATGTGCTTTTTTACATCCAGCGCGGTTTTCTAAATTTGTCATCTGTTGCCACCGGCATACAATGGCCTACTCTTACGAAAAGCGGAACAGGATTTAACATGTGCGCAAGATGTTCTGCGTGCGTTCGCACACGGGGCCTCGGTTTATAGTCTCATCCGAAGGACTTTTGGGGAGAGTGGAGTCTGCACTCCAGGGAAAAATATCCCCTTGAACGGGCATTGAACCCGGGTCGTCAGATTGCAAACGCAATGTTCTGACCACTAGGCTATCCCGTCCCCCAACAGCAACTTTCATTGCCTGTCATAATTATAAGCAGACATACTTCGCGCTGCCGTTAAGCGCCTAACAAGTCAGGCCCAGCGCATCAAACTTCGGTGTGTGGGGAGAATTATTATCTTTTTAAGTCTTTCTGTTTAAAAAAAAAAGGCAGGAGAATGGTCCAAGAAGACAGAAAATAGATAAGAAGGAAGTGACAAAAAAGAAACAAGACAAAGAACAAAGAGAGGGATAGAAAAGAGGGATATCTTGGCACATTTTTCCAGAAGATGGAGATGGTGTTTATTCTGACAGGACCCCGGCATTTTCAGGGGGAAACGTACTCTTATAATATATAGTCTCACATCTTGTCATACGCGTACAGCTAAAAAAAAAACCACAACCCAAAACAAACAAACAAAAGCCCGTCTTCAGATATCATGGCATACAGCCATGTATCTTGACATATACAGTACACTAGAAATGTACTTCTGGATACATGATGTGTACACCCAGGCCTCTTGACACACACCAAGCCGAAATTTTAAAAAAAAATCTTCACACACACATACACACATAACACAACACCATATACACACACCACACACAGGCGCCTCACACACAACACAACACACTACACTACACTACACTACATACGTACGCTACGCTACACTACACTACACTACACTACACTACCCTAACCTCCACTACACTACACTACACTACACTAAACCACACCACACCACACCACACCACACTACTCTACACTACACTAAACCACACCACACCACACCACACTACTCTACACTACACTACACCACACTACACCACACTACACCACACACACACTACACTACACCACACCACACCACACCACACCCTCACCACACCACACCACTCTACACTACACTACACCACACCACACACCACACCACTCTACACTACACTACACACACCACACACCACCACACTACCCTACCCTAACCTCCACTACACCACACCACACCACCCACCACACTACACTACACTAAACGACACCACACCACACCACACTACTCTACACTACACTACACCACACCACACCACACCACACTACTCTACACTACACCACACCACACCACACAACACTACTTTACACTACACTACACGACACCACACCACACCACACCACACTCACCACACCACACCACACTACACCACACCACACCTCACCACACCACACCACACTACACCACACCACACCACACCACACCACACCGCACCACACCACACTACACCACACCACACCACACCACACTACACCACACCGCACTACACCACACACCACACCGCACTACACCAACCTTGATACAGTCACCCCCTTTCCCGCACGGGGAAGGGGAACAGGGGTCGGGAACGGAGCAGTCGGTTCCCGTAAAGTAGTCCGGGCAGGCGCAGGAATACGTCCCGTTCTCCTGCATCCGGCACAGCGCGCCATTTTGACAAGGGGAGGCCACCGTGCACTGGTTCAAGTGTTGGCAGTTTTGTCCAAAGTAATCCGGCGGACACTGACACTTGTACTGCGAGTGTCCAGTGTAAAGGCAGGTCCCTTGGTGGCGGCAAGGTTGTTTGGGGCATTCGTCCACCTGGTGGGAAAAAAAAGGTTTGTTATCAGTGAAACACGACCATTCCCCAGAAGCAGACAGAGAGAAAACGATGGGAAACCAACATCAGAGAGTGGCCTGGCCTTGAGTGGAACGATTTTTCTTACGGAAAGCAGAAGACCTGTGGGGAGTAGAGGAAAGGTAAAGGTGTCCCATATCCTATACGGTCGTAAGGGAGCGAGGCGTCAGAGACCTCAGCTTGTCTAGGAGCCAGCATATTGAGGGCTGCACCCATCTCCTCTCCCTCGCTGTTCTACCTTCCCTGACCCTAAGAGGGCAGGTACCCATTTACAGCTGGATGAACTGGGGGGAACTGTACTGAAGCCAAGGCGCGCAAACGGTCACCCATCCAACTGGTAGCCACGCTCGACGCTGCTTAACTTGGCCGAGGGTAAGCGAGTGCTCCGACCACTGAGCTATCCCGTCCCCGTCCCGTCAGACTGGAGGAAGCTGGTTGAAAACTCTTCAGTGGTGCCCCTAACGTTCATGGGACTAGGGGATAGGTAAAGGCAAAGGAAAAAACCCCACGATCGGTGTTATAGTAGAGGTAATGCGCCTATCTAGAAAGCGAAAAGTCCGGATTCGAAATGCGTGATGGCTCGATCTCCTTTGGGGCTAGAAACTCCCCTTCCTCCTCCATCCAGTAGCCCGTGAGTGGTGGTCTGGGTGCTAGTCTTTCAGATGAGACGATAAACCGAGGTCGAGTGTGTTACACATATTTAGCGCACGTAAAAGAACCTACGGGAACAAGAGAACTGTCCCTGGCAAAATTCTGTTTTAAAAAAGCCACTCTGATAGGGAAACAAAAACAATACCGTTGCAAGACAGGAAAAGAAAACAAAATAATGGGTGGCGCTGCTTTTGTGGCGACGCGCTCTCCTAGGGGAGAGCAGCCCGTATTTCACATAGTGAAATCTGCCGTGACTTGAAGTGGTATACAATACAATACAATACAGTACAATACAATACTCTTTAACTAAAGTCCCCAAAACTTGAGTGTCAAACACATTCACAAACACTGAATGAATGAAAGAAGAAACACACACACACACACACACACACACACACACACACACACACACATCCTTCAGACGAGACTATAAACCGAGGCCCCGTTGTGCGAACCCACGTAGATCATCTTCTGCACACGTCAAATGCTGTTCCGCTTTTCGTAAGAGTAGGCCATTGTGTGCCAGGGAGGAACAGATGACAGAATTGTCAAAACCGCATACACACGGGGACTGGATGTTAAAAAAAAGCACAGAAGTGCTTATTCCATTATCCTCGAAATAAAAGAATTTTTTTTTAAATCACTATATTACTGAATGAATGAATGAATGAATGAATGAACGAGAACAGACTCAACTCACCTCCGTGCAGTTCTTGCCTTGCCAGCCCTCCTTGCAGTCGCAGGTATAGTCTAAGCCTCTGCCCTGCCCGGCCTCACACTCTGACTCCTGTCCACAAGGACTGAGAAAGTT
>CM054142.1:56785614-56790614 GCA_028751875.1 Rapana venosa
CACACACACACACTGACACACACACACTGACACACACTGACACACACAACACACACACACACACACACATACACACACACACAACACAACACAACACAACACAACACACCACACCTCAACACAGACACACACACACACAAAACAAAGACTCACGGTTGATGTCGTCCACAACGATCACGGCTGTCGTGGTCCCCGTTCTCTGCGGGGACCCGTCATCCACCGCCAGCACCACCATCGTCAGCAACGTCACATCCTCCCGCGGCGCCTTGGCCAGCCTGACGTCACCCACCGACGTCACCGTGACGTAACTGACGGCGGCCTGACGTGGCGGGGCGTAGATGGTGAAGTGACGGTTGTGGGCGTCGTCGTCGCGGTCGGAGGCGGGGACTCTGCCGATGAGGGTGCCCGGGGCGGCGTAGCGGTAGACCGCGAAGTCGTACGAGGGCTTGGTGAACTGAGGCGGGTACAGGTTCTTCTTGCCCACCTCAATGATCACGTGCTTCCACTCTGTCTGTACCTGGTTTGGGTGTGTTGGTTGCCAAAAGGGCAAAAACATGGAGAGAAAAATGAAAAGAGAATGAAAGAAAGAAGGAAAAGGACAGGAAAGGAAAGGAGGGAAGGTAAGGAAGGGAGGAAGGGAGGAAGGAAGGAAGGAAGAAAGGGAGGGAGGGAAGGAAAGGGAGGGAGGGAGGGAGGGAGGAGAGGAAGGAAAGGGAGGAGAGGAGGAAGGGAGGATGGAAGGAAGGGAAGGAGGGGAGGGAGGGAGGGAGGGAGGAGAGGAAGGGAAGGAAGGGAGGAGATGAAGGAAGGAAGGAAGGAAGAAAAGGAGGGAAGGAAGGAAGGGAAGGAGGGGAGGAAGGGAGGATGGAAGTAAAGAAGGAGGGAAGGAAGGAAGTGTGGGTGGTGGTGGTGGTGGTGTGTGTGTGTTATGTATGTCTGTGCCTGTGTCTGTGTAGTTTCAGTGTTTGTGAGTGTGTGTGTGTATGTGTGTGTGCATGAAGGAAGGAAGGAATGAAGGAAGAAAGGAAGGGAGGAAGGAAAGAAAGGAAGGAAGGGAAGAAGGAAGGAAGAACGGAAGGGAAAATAAAAAGAGAATGAAAGAAAGAAGGAAAGAAAGGAAGGAAGGAAGAAAGAAAGGAAAGAAGGAAAGGAAGAAAGGAAGGGAGGAAGGAAGGACGGAAGGAAGGAAGAAAGAAAGGGAGGAAGGAATGACGGAAGGAAGGAAGGAAAAGTTGGATGTGTCATGTGGTAGTGGTGGGTTTTCCTCGTTCATAGGTGTCGAAGAGGTTGGAAAGCATTTTGGAGTGTATGTGTAGGCCTATGTGTGAGTGCTTAAGTGTGTGTGTGTGTGTGTGTGTGTGTGTGTGTGTGTGTGTGTGTGTGTGTGTGTGTGTGTGTGTGTGTGTGTGTGTGTGTGTGTGTTTTGTGTGTGTGTTTGTGTTTGTGTGTGTGTGTTTGTGTTTGTGTGTGTGTGTGTGTGTTTGTGGTGTGGTGTGTGTGTGTGTAGTGTATTTATTTATTTTTATTTTTTATTTATTCTCTTATATCGAGGATAATGGAATAAGCACTTCTGTGCTTTTTTACATCCAGTCCCCGTGTGTATGCAGTTTTTGTAAATTCTGTCATCTGTTCCCACCGGCACACAATGGCCTATCTTACGAAAAGCGGAACAGGATTTAACGTGTGCGCAACATGTTCTGCGTACGTTCGCACATGGCGCCTCGGTTTATAGTCTCATCCGAAGGACTTACTCTGACTTAATCTATCTGTCTGTGGCTGAACAATCTGTCTCTTGATATGCAGGCCATCGTCTGTCTACAGCTGTCTGTCACTAACTCTGCCTGTGCACCTCCGTAATAATTATGTTTATAACCTAACTCCTGTGGTGGCACTGGAACCATGTGTATCGGCGATTGCCTTTCCAATGGACCATTCCAGCCACGTGGAGATGGGTGGGAGGCCTGCTGCATGGGTAAACAGCTTGCCCTCCAGACGGGGGGACGGGATAGCCTAGTGGTCAGAACATTGCGCTCGCAATCTGACGACCCGGGTTCGATTCCCGTTCAAGGGGGATATTTTCCCCTGGAGTTAACATCAGTGCAGACTCCACTCTCCCCAAAAGTCCTTCGGATGAGACTATAAACCGAGGCCCAGTGTGCGAACGCATGCAGAACATCTTGCGCACATGTTAAATCCTGTTCCGCTTTTCGTAAGAGTAGGCCATTGTGTGCCGGTGGGAACAGACGACAAAATTTACAAAACCGCATACACACGAGGCCTGGATGTAAAAAAAGCACATAAGTGCTTTTTCCATTATCCTCGATATAAAAGAATAAAAGAAATTTTTAAAAATAAATACTTACTTACCCAGGCTTTGCGCTCTGGAATATAAACACCTAGAGCGCAACTCCACAGTCTTACGAGACTGACGGATGCCTGCTAACCTTTGAAATTTACATTCTCCTGTCTGTGTGTTCACGAATTCTTATAACCCTGATGAAATGTCATGATGGTCTGTTAACATTATAGGATTAAACACTTCTATGTAGCTGTTGATTTTTGGGGGGAGTCATTGAGGACTTGTTTTGGAGACACAAAGTGACGGTATAATCTTCGTTCTACAGCCCAAATTTAAGCTCTCTGACCAAGATCATGGTTTGATGATTCTTATGCATTCACAGTCGTGATCTGCTGATCGCGGGTACGAATCCCCGTTCAAGGGAATATTTTTATCCTGGTGTTAACATCAATGCTGACTCTACTATCCCCAAAAAGTCCTTCGGATGAGACTAAAAACCGAAGTCCCGTGTAAGTGTGCGAACGCACGCAGAACATCTTGCACACTCACACGTAAAAACCCGCACCGCTTTTCGGAAGAGTAGGACATTGTGTGCTGGTGGGGACGGAAGACAAAATTTATTTTTTTATTTCATGTTATTCTTTTATATCGATGATAATGGACACAGGGACTGGATGTAAAAAAAAAAAACAACCCACATGAGTGCTTATTCCACTATCCTCAAAATTTTTTAAAAAATTAAAAAAATATGAAAACGAGGTAGAGGAGTGCCTTATGAGAAACGCACCATGCAGTCAATGACATGGACAACAACAAACCAACGACGACAAACACGAAAAGTATAAGGGAGGGAATAATCGAGAGACACCAGCATCCCCTAAAAAAAACCCTACTACGGGAGTCTATAATACTCACTCACCTTCCCAGCTGCCAAGCTGATAGCGAAGACGAAGAACTTGAACTGGAAGCCGATGGTGCGGTCGATCCTTCTGGCTGTGGACAGGATGCCCGAGGAGTTGATGCTGAAATAGTCCGCCAGGCCCCGGTCCTCTAGCCGGAAGTCGCTGACTGCCTCCCCGGTGGCGTTGTCGTAAGCCTGCACTGTCAGCACAGGAACTCCGCGCGGTGCATTCTGGTAAATGCGGGCCGGATATGGCGACACCGTCATGTACACTGAACCTGTTTGAGGTCACACACACACACACACACACACACACAAATTTAAAAGTTCTAAAGCGAAAACCTGACAGCGCCAAAATAATAATTATGAAGTTCGGTTATAGACGTGAAAAAGTTGTAAACTTGGTTTTCATGACATTGCAAAAAAAAAGTTTTTCAAGTTCTACAGCACAATGACAGCGTAAAATGATAATTTATGAAGTTCGGTTAAAGAGTTGTGTCATGCTACCAGTCATACGCAGTTACACACACACACACACACTGGATCAGATTTTGTCTGAACCATTGTTACTGTTGGACATTGTGTTAGGATTGATAAGAAGTCCGATAATTCAGTTTTGTAGTATGTTAAAGTTAGTTTTTATTAAGTACCGTTATCTGATACTTTTCTATTATTGTTTGCGTTCTCTTGTTTAGATTACTTTTTCCGTCTAAAATCACTAAATGTGAATAGACGTTAAACTGAAGATACCACACACACACACAGAGTCGTAGCAACCTCCAGCAAACTCACCCTATCACTCCAATCAACCAGAGGTCATACAACGTTAAAAGTTCCCTCTCCCTCTACAAAAAGGGATTTATTTACTATAATTTTGTCACAAATAATATTTCACACGTTATATAGAACAAATCAACCTGTCACATCAACATGATACTTTCAAGTTGAATGGATAACTTCACCAAGATTGAACAGTTCAGTCTGAAGCTAACGATAAAGGAATCTGTGTCGAGTTTATAACAGCCTTCTGTATCCCTTGGAGGCACGACCAAACCGTGGGAAAAGTTCACAAGTAAACAATGTTCATAGTCACGAAAGTCTTTCTTCTTCTTCTCCAATTCTTCCCTCCTCATGCAACGTCTTCCTCTGCTAAGGCAGACGGTTCAAGATTTCTCCAAGCGACTTCTGGATAGCGGATTATTCCTGTTCAAATGTTCATCCAGAAATGGAATGGCCCGTATCCCTCTCCCTCGCAACAGTCTAGTTGAATGGGAGAATTTTTTCATGAGATCCCAGACCTGCCGTGTCCAAAGGCAAAAGTGATGACATCTTGTGTTGACTGTACAGCGATGACTAAGGTGAGTGCTGCTTCTTTGTTTTAGCTAGTCGCTACCAATTAGCGATGACCTGACGTTACAGGCCATTCTCAATTAATAGACCCAGTCAGTGACAGTCACATCCGCGACCCTACTGCATAGTTAGTGAAAAAGGCCCTAATTTTCACTTACAAAGAATTATATTTATAGTAAGTATAACAAGCTTGGCCACTTTTCAACACAATGTTTGTGCACTTAAAAATCTCTTGTGTATATGACGAGTTGAAAAAGTTGTGAACTGGGATTTCATTGATATTGAAAGAGAAAAATAGCCAGGGGGAGGGGGGAGGAGATCGTTTGCATGTTTATAGCTCGCGCGCGCGGGTGTGTGTGTGTGTGTGTGTGTGTGTGTGTGTGTGTGTGTTGTGTTGTGTTGTGTGTGTGTGTGTTGTGGTGTGTGTTGTGTGTGTGTGTGTGTGGTTGT
>CM054142.1:56800614-56818114 GCA_028751875.1 Rapana venosa
AGAAGAAAAAGAAGGAAGAAGAAAAGAAGAAGAGAAGAGAGGAGGAGAGGAGGAGAAGAAGAAGAAGAAGAAGAAGAAGAAGAAGAAGAAGAAGAAGAAGAAGAAGAAGAAGAAGAAGAAGAAGAAGAAGAAGAAGAAGAAGAAGAAGAAGAAGAAGAAGAAGATACAACAACAACAACAAGAACAACAACAACAAGAACAACAAGAAGAACAAGAAGAAGAACAAGAACAAGAAATGTACAGGAATCTGATAATCCAGAAAGAGATCTATGTTTCCCATCAAACAGGCGGGGACAGGGGTCCGTCACCATTCCCCATTTTCCCATCCATGTCCACATAAATTAAATCCTTGCCATCCATCACTCACGTTCAGACAACGCTTTCCTCTACCGGTCCGGCATGCATCATATTATTATGTGATGCTCCGCTCCGTTATTGCACCAGAGGTCAATTTTTAGTAGTTGACATGTTAATAATTTGCAATTTTTTAAAAAGTGGTCGGAGCACTCGCTTTCCCCCAGCCAAGTTAAGCAGCGTCGAGCGTGGTTACCAGTTGGATGGGTGACCGTTTGCGCGCCTTGGCTTCAGTTCAGTTCCCCCAGTTCACCCAGCTGTAAATGGGTACCTGCCCTCTTTAGGGTCAGGGAAGGTAAAGCAGCGAGGGAGAGGAGATGGGCGCCGCCCTCAATATGCTGGCCCCTAGAGAAGTGAGGTCTCTGACTCCTCGCTCCCCTACGACCTTATAGGTTATGGGACTCCTTTACTATTCAATTAAAGATAGATTAAAAATCGGACAATTTTTTTTGAAAAAGTTCTTACAACTTGAAATGGTACACTACGGGAAGTGACAAAATATTTATTATTTATTATTAAAATGAAAATTGACAAGTTTAGCATTGTAAAAGGTGGTCAGAATGAGGGCTTGGGTAGTTTTTAAAACACGTTTAAAAAAACAACCCAAAAGGAAACAAAAATTATACCTTGATAGTTCATTACAAGGTAGAATAATGGCTATAGTTTTATAATCAATCAGACTCTTAAAATGGACAACATGACCCCCCCACCTGCCTAAAATGGGCTCCTAGGGGAAAAGTGGGTTAGGTGCAAAGCGACTCATTTCGTGGGGGAGCGTCACATATATCAGTGGGCGAGAGGTCAAGCGTCTACTTGGAAAGCCAGAAGTCTGGGTTCAATCCCCTCCCCCCTCCTCCGGTTTGTATGTTCTTTCGAACCAGAAGGCCCATAGAGCCGGAGCTTATCCCGGTTTCTGTAGCGTTAAGCGAACTGATGGTTTTACACCACCCCTGTGACAGGACGCTAGTCTGTCGCCAGATACTTCCCCAGCAGAGCTGGTACCCACTTGTACACCTGGGTGGAGTGAGGAAAATAGGAGTAAAGTGTCTTTCCCAAGGACACAACACCGAGCCGAGCGGGGATCGAACCCGCGACCTCTGGATCACGAGTTGACCATCTAAACCACTCGACCACGGTGCCTCTTCCTCCGGTTTGTGCCCGAACTTTTCTTCCCCTCATCCACTAAGACCGTGAGTAGTGGTCCGGGTGCTAGTCTTTTGGGGAAGATGATGATTAAACCGATGTTCCTGTTTGCAAAACGCATGCAATACGAGATTGATAGTAGTAGTAGTAGAAGTAGCTGTAGTAGCAGCACCAGCAGCAGCAGCAACAACAACAACAACAACAACAGCAGCGGTGGCAGCAGCATCAAGCAAGCAACAGCAACAGTAGTCGGAGAGGCGCTAAAACTTTCATCTCTCAGAATACTGGAAGACGGTCGTAAATCAACTAGCTCTTCTTGTGGGAATCCCACAACACACGTCAAACAAGCCATCTCTGGCAACACATTGAATCTTAGGCCACCGGTAGCTCGTTTGTCTTCCCTCAAGTGCTTACCTTCGACAGGCTGAAGATGACACCACTGGAAGGAGAGTTGTGGGGAAAAAGAGAGAAAAGAGACAGGCTGCCTACTAGACTTCAAATACCAGGGGCGGGATAGCCTGGTGGTTAGAGTGATTATGCATTGCGCTCGTGATCTGTTGACCCGGGTTCGAATCCCCGTTCAAGGGAATTTTTTTTCCCTTTTGGAGTTAACATCAGTGCTGATTCCCGCTACACTCTCCCCCAAGAACTCCTTTGGATGATACTGTAAACCGAGGTCCCAATATCTTGAGGCACATGTTAAAACCTGTTCCGCTTTTTCGGAAGAGTAGGTCATTGTGTGTTTGGTGGGAACGGATGACAAAATCTACAAAACCGCATACACATGGGGACTGGATGTAAAACAGCACATAAGTGTTTATTCCATTGTCCTTTAAATAAACAAATACGAAAAAATAAATTTTAAAGAGAAAAAGATCACGAGAGTTGTGAAAAAGAGGAAAGAGAGAGACCGCCTACTTAAAACGAAGATAGACTGCTTACTTTAAAAGATCAAACAAACAAACACCCCCCCCCAAAAAAAAAAAAAAAAGAAAGAAAGCACAGCCACAAGTGCACGCGCGCAAACGCAAGCATGCGCCTACTTATGCAATGTATTTTGGGGGAAAAAATGTGATGATGATGATGAAGTAAAGCTGACAGGTGAGCAGCCAATGATAACATTGGTGCGTGCCTTCCCTAAGCATCATCATGCTAAGTGATGATGATGATAAGGAGGAGGAGGAGGAGGGGGAGTAGGAGAAGGAGGAGGAGGAGAAGGATTAGCCCAACCCCCATTCCATGCACATGGAGGAAACTCCAGTTGCACTGGCAGTCAATGAAAATGAGGTGCTTTCGTAAACTCCTTGGTATCTCTTACCGAGATCACATCACTAATGAGGAAGTGAAAACCAGAATTTAAAACTCCACTGGACCATATGAAAAGCTGATTTCGGTGAAAAGACGCAAACTAAAGTGGTATGGGCACGTTACACGAACATGACTGGCCAAGATTGTCATAGAGGGAACAGTACAAGAAGGGGGAGGAAGAGGCAGACAGAGAAAACGATGGGAAGACACCATCAGAGAGTGCCTTGAGTGGAACGAATTGCTACGGAAAGCAGAAGATCGCGAAGAGTAGAGGAAGCTGGTTGCAAAATCTTTAGTGGTGTTCCCACAGTACAGGTGTGCTTTTTGGACTTAATTGAAAGCCTAGTACCACAAAACTGCGTTATCACTTGCTTCACCTTGTAAGTTTGTTCCAAGTATTATCTCACGAACGCTTCAGGTGTCTTCTTCTCTAGGGCTTGACTATCATGAAAAGAAACGTGGAATACGGCCCTGTTACACAGGTGTACTCAAATAATACTGGCATCTCCAGTGTCCTCATTATCATCATCTCCATTGTCACTGATCATCACATAATTATGAAAGAGAAAAAACAACAACATATCTGGCATTTCGAGGCCGTTGGTGCCTTTGAAGCTAGTTAAAGTTTCATCTCCGTTTCTGGTTCTTATCCACTGTTTCTGCCCTTCTGGGCACAGTTACCAATTAACTGCATCCATACACACACACACACACACACACACACACACACACACACACACACACACACACACACTACCAACAAAAATGGCATGACTCTCTATTAGCATACCCTGACTACTTAGATTATCACCCGATTATTTGTAGAGCAAATTATGTATGTGAAGTAGAATCTTTAGAATACCGTAGAGCTATATGTTTACTGAGGTCAAACAGATTACCTTTAAATGGAATTTCACGTTATGGCAAACCGATTACTGATCCATTCTGCTCTCAGTGTGATGGCCAACAAATTGAAGATGTTTGTCACTTTTTACTTGTATGCCCAAAATATGCTGTATTGCGAAGAAAATGTATTCCTCTGTATTATTACAGATTTCCATCGAATCTGAAGGTGCAGCTTCTTTGTATGAACACTAAACCTAGTTTGATGTTTATAGTTGGATTATTTCTTACTAAATGTTTAGATATCAGAAGTAAGGATGTTCACCTTACATGAAAGTATATGATTAACTGTTGTTCCTATGGGCCATATGGCCTGCAAAAACTGAATTAAAATTATTGTTATTGTTATTATTACACACACACTGTCTCAAGCCCAAGGCTGGATGAATGAATGAATGAGTAAGGTGTACGATAGAGGTAATGCGCCTGCCAAGAAAACAAAAAGTCCGGGTCGGAAGTGTGCTGTGGTTTGATCCCCGTTCGAGAAAAATCAATGGAAAGTAAAACTATTACAATCTCACGGTCATACTTTACAAAAAAGAAATTATTGGAGACCAATTCAGCTACAGTGCTATCTCACATAATAAGTTTGGATTGGTTAAAACCTCGTACAGAGATTTATTTTGAAAGGCTGGTAGGAACTTTTTTAAGCCCTTACATTGGTACAAAACATGAATATTTGCAAGTTTTTCACCGCATATACATTGTATATTTTTTGCAAATTTTGCTTGCAAGGCTTTTACTTTCAGTTTGCGAATCAGAGAATTTTTGTAGTACAAGATTTCTGAAAGCCATACTGAGCACAAAGAATATTCTCAATATCCAGAAGTGAACAATTGTGCTGGAGATAGCCAGCCTCCTGTTTCTTTTTCACATAATAATTTGGTACACTTCCTAATTCTGAGAGGTTCAAATATTACTTTCTGCTGGGTTCCATGTCACTGTGGTATTTATTTTAACGAGAAAAAAGATAAAGGAGCTAAAAAAAAAAAAAAGCAGCAAATCACTCTAGCTGTTCAACTGTCTTACAGGTTCCTGTTTCTCTTCATGAGGGTTATACTTTGCTTCAAAGTGTTTGCTGGAAACGTGTGTGTGTGTGTGTGTGTGTGTGTGTGTTGTGTGAGTGTGAGTGTGTGTGTGTGTGTGTGTGTGTGTGTGTGAGTGTGTGTGTGTGCATGTGAGCGTGCGTGTGCGTGCCTGCGTGCATGCGTGCGTGTATGTGTATGTGTGTTGAGGGATGATGGTGGGGATTCTATCCCAAAAACCATCTTACTTTTCTTTTTCTTTTTTAAAGTCTACTCTTTCACTTGAGCTTTAGAAATAAAGATTAAAAAAAAGATTGAAACGCAAAATGCAGCTGGTAATTCTGATGGTGATGGTGATGATGAAAACAGATGTCGTATGACGCGCTATACTGCTCTGCTGTACAGATTAGCAGAGACGGGAAGTCTTGGGGCAGTTTTGTTTTGTTTTGTTTTGCTTATCTGTGTCACGTCAGGCGGATTATGATCCAGTCACATAGGTTAATGCATTAGTAGGGGGGCAAGAGCGATTTCAGTGGTTAGAACGTTAAGTTCAAGTCTCAAGTATTTTGGGAGGGCACTGGTTCGTGTCCTGCTAAGTTGTGTCTATTTTCGAGAGGTGTGTTCGAGAGGTGTGTGTGTGTGGGGGGGGGGGGGGGAGGGGGGAGGGGGTAGGTGTGTGTGTGGGGGGGGGGGGGGTGAGTGAGTGAGTGTGTGAGTGTGTGTAGTAGTAGTAGTTCTTCAGTTTAACGTCCTTCCACTAAATAGTGATATCAGACAGGAAAGTATGTGTGTGTGTGCGTGTGTGCGCGTGTGCGTGTGTGTGCGTGCGCACGTGCTTGTGTGTGTGTGTGTGTGTGTAGGGGGGAGGGGTATGCATATAACTAATCAATCGTAATAAACAACTATTATGAAAAAAGCATAAACAAGAATTCTGGAAAAACAAAAAACAAAGAAAAAACCAACAACAACCAAAAAAAAAAAAAAACCAAAAAAAAAAAAAAACCCCAGAAACATCAAACAGAAAAAATACCAGCTTTCCAATTCATATAACTTGAAGCTATCCTTATATCAGAGGAGTCTGAAAATAGGAGTATGGCTTAATGACAATACAATTTCTTTCATTAATGGAATGTCTTTAAGAATTTGCTGCAAGCTACGGACTGGGAAGGCAGGTAAGATGTTTTTCAGATCTCTGCATCGTAAAAGAATGTGATCATTGGTAAGATTTTCACCACAGATACATGTTGCTTTTTTTAAAAATTTCGTTCTAAAAGCATTGAGCTTAAACCTGTATACAAGAGATACAACATTTCTATATTCATGTAAATTACGATATTTGATCTTATCAAAAGATAATACATGGGCTACATCATCACTCCAGGAATAACCGGTACTTTGTAGTTTCTTTTTAAAGTGTTTCCAACATGCATTTTGTAACATGCTATAGCCCTCATGGATGGATAGAGGAACACTTATGCTGCAAGACCCATCGATATGCTCAGCTCCACATTTTGCTTTTCTGTCAACTTTTTCATTAAAGTAAATACCACAGTGCGAGGGTATCCAGCAAAAGGTAACACCAGTGCCTCGTATCATCAGAAAATGAATTAGATGACTAATCTCAATTATGAAATCTTGTCTCACTTTTGAACTGAAGGTGATGGTGGTGGTGGTGGTGGTGGTGGTGCCATGCCGCGGGAGGGAGGAGCATGCATGAGTTGAGTGTGTGTGTGATAGAGTGAGTGTGTGTGTGTATGGTGTGTGTGTGTATGGTGTGTGTGTGTGTGTGTAGGTGTGGGTGTGTGTGTGTGTGTGTGTGTGTGTGTGTGTGTGTGTGTGGGTGTGGGTGGTGGAAAGGAGGTTGATTGGTTTGTTTTGTTTTGTTGGGGATGTTGTTGCTTGTTTAAGGGTGCGGAGGATGAGCAGGAGGGGTGTTTGTTTTGTTGGTGGTGGGGTTTTCTTTGTGGTGGTTTTGTTTTGTTTGTTTTTGTTTGTTTGGGGTTTTGTATTTGTTTATTGGTGCTTGGGGGGGGGGGGGGGGTAATACTTTTTTGATGTTTTGTTTGTTCATTTTTCGGGGTTGTTTTGGGTGGGGTTGGTTTTTGCTTGTTGTTTGTATTAGTTTGCTGCTGCTTTTTTTTCGTTTGGGTTTTCTTTTCTCGGGGAGGGGGAGTGACTGTTTGGTTTTATTTTGAATTTTTCTGTTTTAGGAGAGGACGTCCCTGTATACAATTACTTTTAACTTTTGGCTACACACGCTGTCTGAAGACTTCCAATCTGAATTACATGCAAACTGCCATGACTTTAATTATCTACACAAAAAATGCTGGACATTACAAGACAGCAGAATATAAACCATTGCAAATACAACATCAATACAACGCATTACAAATCACTAGAAATACAATTATGATCGCCAAGATATTCCCTAAAGTTAATGTTTCCACCCACCGGCATTTAAGGCTAGATTCGTAATTTTTCGATTTTTAAAAATCCTATTGATAAAAAGAATCTTTCATATCTGGCGTGTGTGTGTGTGTGTGTGTGTGTGTGTGTGTGTGTGTGTGTGTGTGTGTAAATGTATAATTTGTTTATTTTGTTTGTGAACGGTTTGCATGCGCGTGAATGCTGTGAATGTAAGCCCTTTGATTTGTTCGCTTTACAAGATTCAACGCTATATCAACTCCATATCATATTGTTGTTGCTGTTGTTGTTTTTGTTGTGGTGGTGGTGGTTATTCTGTCAATGCTTGTTTCTTTCTTTATCTACCTTTTTCATTCTGTCATTCTCTGCTTCTTTCTCTTTCTCTATTTGTTTGTTTGTTTGTTTCTTTCTTTCTTTCCTTGTCCTCTGTTAAGTATTGATTGTGGCAGTTAGATTACTGATCTTGTTGCTTTAAATTTCCGACACGATCAGGAAGTTATAATTATTAAAAGAACATTAGCTATATAAATTCCACATATTGTTATTATTATTAATATTATTATTATTATTATCATCATCCATTTTATGACATGCCATTTTATTACTGAGAGGGAAAGGGGTGAGAGAGAGAGAGGGGGGGAGCAGGGAAAGAGAGGGGGAGGAGATTGAGGAAGGGAGGCTGAGAGAGAGACAGGGGGGGGGGGGGGGGAGGACAGAGAGAGACAGAGAGAGCGAGATAGACAGACAGGCAGACAGACAGAAAAAGACTGAAGACAGAGGAGAGAGCACGCACATACAGAAACAAAAACAAAAACAAAGAAAAAACGAGACCAAAAAAAAACACCCAAAAGCAAAAAAGGCATACTTTACGCACGTGAATACACATACTTCTTCTTTAAAAAAATTCTTTAACATTTAGTTTATTTTCATTCTTTTATTTCAAGAAAAATGGGAATAACCACTCATGTCATCCTTCGGATGAGACTATAAACCGAGACCCCGTGTGCGAACGCACGCAGAACATCTTGCGCACACGTTAAATCCTGTTCGCTTTTCGAAAGAGTAGGCCATTGTGTGCCGGTGGGAACAGATGAAAAAATTTACAAAACCGCATACACACGGGGACTGGATGTAAAAAAGCACATGAGTGCTTATTCCATTGTCCTCGATATAAAAAAGCGCTTTGATTTGTTGCAGTACAAGATTCAGCGCTATATAAATTCCATACATTATTATTATTATTATTATTATTATTATCATGTGGGTTTGTATTAACACCCAGTCCCCTTGTTCATGCGCTTTTGGAAATGTCATTTTATAAAACTTAATCCATCCGACCACACTCTTTGAGGTACGAGTCATGGGAGGATGGGGGCGGGAGGTTGGGGGAGGAAGTGGAGCTTTCAACATAAATCAGCAAGCGATAAATCATCTCTCATTCATTTTTTTTTTGTGGAAATATTTTTAGAAAGTTAACTGGACGTTTCCCACTCGCCTGAACTTGGCATCACTGCAGGGTCTGCATTTCCCGGTCCTGAACTAACTAATCCATTCGGGCTGTAACGAGGCGAAAATGGAATAAACGTCAGTTCTGCTTCTTGCCTCTGAATGGAAAGCAGTTGATGGATGGGAGGGAAGGAAGGAAGGAAGGAAGGAAGGGGGAGGGAGGAGGGAGGGAGGGAGGGAGGGAAGGAGGGAGGGAGGGAGGGAGAGATGGAGGGAGGAAGGGAGGGATGGAGGGATGTAAGATTGAAGGAAGGAAGGAAGGAAGGAAGGAAGGAAGGGAGGGAGGGAGGGAGGGAGGGAAGGAGGGAGGGAGGGAGGGAGAGATGGAGGGAGGAAGGGAGGGATGGAGGGATGTAAGATTGAAGGAAGGAAGGAAGGAAGGAAGGAAGGGAGGGAGGGAGGGAGGGAAGGAGGGAGGGAGGGAGAGATGGAGGGAGGAAGGGAGGGATGGAGGGATGGAAGATTGAAGGAAGGAAGGGAGGGAAGGAGGGAGGGAGGAAGGAAGGAAGGAAGGAAGGAAGGGAGGGAGGGAGGGAGGGAGGGAGGGAGGGAGGAAGGAAGGGAAGGAAGGAAGGAAGGGAGGGAGAGAGGAAGGAAGGGAGGAAGGAAGGAAGGGAGGGAGGGAGGAAGGAAGGAAGGAAGGAAGGGAGGGAGGGAGGGAGAGAGGAAGGAAGGAAGGAAGGAAGGGAGGGAGGGAAGGAGGGAGGAAGGGAGGGAGGGAAGGAGGGAGGAAGGAAGGGAGGGAGGGAGGGAGGGAAGAATGAAAGAAGGAACGAAGGAAGGAAGAAGGAAGGACAACAAAAAAAAGACAAAACCATACAGCAATAAATGTCGCAATGAGTCCCGTCAGAACATATTGCGTGAATGCTTGGAAAAGTTTAGTTCTTCTTCTCCTCCTCCTCTTCTCCTCCTCCTCTTCTTCCTACTCTTCTTCTTCTTCTTCTTCATTTTCTTCTTTGTCGAACGCTCAGTCAGCATCTATTGTTGTCGGTCATATAAGCAAAAATGCGTCGCGCTGCCGTTAAGCGCCTAACGAGTCAGGCCCAGCACATCCTACTTCGGCACGGGAGAGAATCATTATCTTTTAAGGGTTTTTTTCTGGAAAAAAAAGGCAGGAGACCCAAAAGGCAGAAAATAGACAAGAAGGAGACGACAGGCAAGGGAAAAAAAGAAACGAGGCAGAAACAAAGAGAGGGATAGATAAGAGGAAATTATTAGCACAACATTTCCAGAGGAAGGTGGCTCAAAAGTTATGGGAGCGGGGTTTGAAAAATAAGCTGTAGCCTGATGCCTTTTCTCTGCTGTATTGTTGTTGAAATATGCTGTACGTGTATCGAAATTATGTCTAAACCAAAGACATCACTGCAAAATCTCAAATATTTGTTTTCATTAAGTATTTACTGATTAGAACACAATAAAACAGTATAGAATGTCATGCCTTCTTCCAGAAGTGTTTTGTTTTTTTAGGTAAGTGCAAACGTTTACAAAATAATGATAATGGAAATTGTCGATTCAGTACGAATCAGTTCTTTTTTCGAAAGAAAAATTACCACTTATGACATGATTATATGTATGCTATACCATCATATAGAAAAATGTGCTTCTCGGCTTAATGATCAAAGTGCATAGTCTATTGTGCAGGCGAATCTTCAAGACACAGACTAAGTTATAAGATCGACCTGAAATTGCAGCAGTGGTGGTCCGAAGGTTTTAACACACTGTCTAAAATTTGAGAGGTAAGGGGTTCAATTTAACCAAAAGCGAGTCAATTTTACTAACCTAGAATAAAGGTAAAGGTGTCCCATAACCTATGTGGTCGTAGGGGAGCGAGGCATCAGAGACCTCAGTTTCTCCAGGGGTCAGCATATTGAGGGCGGCGCCCATCTCTCCCTCGCTGCTTTACCTTCCCTGACCCTAAAGAGGGCAGGTACCCATTTACAGCTGGGTGAACTGGGGGACTGTACTGAAGCCGAAGCGGGCAAACGGTCGATCACCCACCAAAGTGGTAACCGCGCTCGATGCTGCTTAACCTTAGCTGGGGGGAAGCGAGTGCTCTGACCTCTGAGCTATCCCGTCCTCTAAACCTAGAGTAGTGGTGGTCTAAAGCTAGTCTTTTACATGGGACACTACAGCAAGGTATCGTACGTATAAGAGCAAGTGACAGACAGGCAAGTTGCTCTAAGCTCAATTCTGTAGAAAGATCGCCTACTCTAGCAGATCAAAGACGAATTTAACTGTAGAAAATAATTCCTACGAAGATAACTTAACTCTACACTATAAGAGAAAGGCTCTTTCTATTGAGAGTAACGCGATTTTTTTACTTTTAAATTTAATGCCATAACTAACGACGCAATATTATGCAAAACACAGGGATGATGATAAAAGCAGTAGCACAAAGAAACCCAGAGAGGGAGAGACAGACAGACAGACAGAGACACAGAGGCAGACAGACAGACAGGCAGAGGGACAGAAAGACAGACAGAGACACAGAGAGAGAGACACACACACACACACAAAGAGAGAGACAGAGAGACAGAGACAGACAGACAGACATATCTTATCTTCAAAATGTCGAGATAGTTATCCACTCCAAGTTACCTTCAAAATTTGTTTTCAATCCAAACCGGAACGTTTTGTACTGCTACACCACCAAGTAAAAGATTGTAGTCACATATCCTAACACAATGTGGCTTCCGACACACACACACTTACACACACTTACACATGCACATACATCCACTTGAAAGAAACCGGTAAATATATATATGCGCATAGGTTGTCTGTCCTCTAGCTCTCCATCTTATTAAATTGTCGTCAGATTTCAGGTAAACGACACCTCACGTCACATGAGTCACACAAAAAGATCGTAACTGCACACTTTTGTCTTACCTACTTCTTGTTCTTCGGTGTGTGTTTTTTTTTCAACCTATCGTGTGTTTCGTCAACATGTGTCAGTCAAAGTTTGCCACACTGCGGTAAGGTTCTTCCACGTTCTGGCTTGTCGTCTACAGCACTGTTCCTGTCTCTTTATGTGTCAGTCAGTCTGTGCCTGCCACGGCTAGTGTGATGCTAATCTCTATTGCATGGACTTGAAGTGATTTTTTTTGCTTTTTACATGTACTGTACAGACAGTTACAGGCAGTTACAGCAGCAGCAGCGCATCCGTAAATCTTAAACCGGCATGGGAAAGTTAATGGGGACGGGATAGCTCAGTGGTCGGAGCACACGCTTTCCCCCAGCCAAGTTAAGCAGCGTCGAGCGTGGTTACCAGTTGGATGGGTGACCGTTTGCGCGCTTTGGCTTCAGTACAGTTCCCCCAGTTCACCCAGCTGTAAATGGGTACCTGCCCTCTTTAGGGTCAGGGAAGGTAAAACAGCGAGGGAGAGGAGATGGGCGCCGTCCTCAATATGCTGGCCTAGAGAAGTGAGGTCTCTGACGCCTCGCTCCCCTACGACCTTACAGGTTATGGGACTCCTTTACCTTTTTTTTAATAATATAATGGCCGAACAAATTATTACTGTTAAACGGACTCTTAAGCTTTTTACATTGTTGATGCTCTTTTGTTGTATATTATGTGATAACGCTCGATGCTGCTTAACCTTAGCAAGGGGAAGAGCGAGTGGGGATAGGATGCCAGAAAAGAAGGGAGAGCTCTTTTCATCCATGGTAGCATCAGCGTCACTGATAATACTGTGTGGCAAAGTCGTCTGCTTTTTTTTTTTATGTATATATATATATACGCTTATTGCTTCTGACTTTTCCTTGTCGTAACCAATTTTGTTTCCCGTGACGTGAGATGTAACTACGAAAAAATAAAAAGCAACAACAACAAGAATAGTCATGTGACAGGAAACATGAAAAGTATTGTTATGACAAATGTTCTGATTGTTATGATAAGTGTTCTTTAGGGAGTGGTGGTGGTGGTGGTGGTGGTGGTGGTGGTGTGTGTGTGTGTGTGTGTGATGTGTGTGTGCGTGCGTGTGTGTGTGTGTGTGTGCGTGCGTGCGTGCGTGCGTGCATGTGTGTGTGTGTTTGTTTAGGTTTGGTTTGTGGGGGGTGGAAGGTGGTTCAGGGGTTGTTTTGTTTTGTTTTTCGTTTTGCTTATGGTAGTTGCTTTGCAATATGATCGCAAGAGATAATTTATATATTGTTTGTCTTTTCTCTGAGCAAAAGACCTACTTGTTGGGTCAGATTGGTTTAGTCGTTATTTGGCATGATATTTCTATCCTATAGTTATAAACCCATCCTATGGATTTTAGAGAGAGAGAGAAGGAGAGAGAGAGAAAGAGAGAGAGAAAGAGAGAGAGAGAGAGAAGAGAGAGAGAGAGAGAGGGATGGAGAATGCCACTACTATACTGTCTTATGTTCGACAATACTATCTTTTGTTCAATAGCTGTTGTAATGAATTCAGTGTGCCTGCTGCTTGTTTCTTTTGTGTGCTTTGCCTAGTGCGTTGGCCAGTTGCCTGGTTCCCTTTCGGCTATAAGACTTAAACAAACAAGCAAACAAACTTATGCTAACAACATTGTCTACGGTCATCTCTCTCTCTCTCTCTCTCTCTCTCTCTCTCTCTCTCTCTCTCTCTCTCTCTCTCTCTCTCTCTCTCCTCACACACACACACACACACACACACACACACACACACACACACACACACACACACACATATAGATAGATAAACAGACAGACAGACGGGGATATAGAGACAGGCAGAGACATAGAGAGACATAGACGGAGACAAAGAGGGAGAGAAAGAGACAGAAAAGCAGACAGACAGACAAGACACAGACAGATAGACAGGTACAGACAGACAGAGACAATGACAGAGAGACAGTGAGAGACAGAGAGAGACAGAAAAGCAGGCAAAGAGACAGACAGACAAGAGACAGATAGACAGACAGACAGACAGGTACAGACAGACAGGCATAGACAATGACAGAGAGACAGTGAGAGACAGAGAGAGACAGAAAAAGCAGACAAAGAGAGAGACAAAGACACAGACAGACAAAAGACAGACAGACAGACAGGTACAGACAGAGACAATGACAGAGAGACAGTGAGATGCAGAGAGAGACAGAAAAAGCAGACAAAGAGACAGAGAGACAGACAGACAGAGACAAAAAGACATAGGCAGACAGACAGAGACACACGGAGAGTAGCACGCGTTTGAATTAAACCAGATAGCAAAAAAAGGGAAAAAAATATTTTAAACCCCCAAACAAACAAAATGAAAAGGCCGGAAGTGTTTTTCAAAGTATCAGATTGGCAACAAATCCTAGGGGGAGACAAGACTCCACGTGATGAACGACTGGCCATACTCCATCGTTAAAGAGCGGAACGAACTGGTGTAGATTCTCCGGAAGTTACGTTATCATGGACAACTTCCTGCCTTGGCGTTTTGTTTGTTTGTTAGTTTGGTTTGTTGGTTTGTTGCTTGTTTGGTTTGGTTTGGTTTGGTTTGGTTCGTGGTAAATGTTGAAGCTTGATGGAGTGTGTTGATGTTGTTGTTGTTTGTTTTACTTTGTTTTGGTTTCTTATTTGGTTGGCTGGTTGGTTGGTTTTGTTCGTTTATTTCTTTACGGTTAATGTATTACGCATACCCCCGTGGGAATTCAGGGGCCCTGTCAATATAAATAACATCTCCACCTTCTGGAATTTCTGTGCTACGAATTCCTTCTTTTCTATCCCTCTCTTTGTTTCTACCTTGTTCCTTTTGTTTCTTGTTACCTCCTCCTCGTCCTGTGTGTTCTGCCTTCTTGGTCGATTCTCCTGCCTTTTTTTTTTACAGAAAGACTTATAAAATAATTCTCTCCCACGCCGAAGTCGGGTGCGCTGGGCCTGATTCGTCAGGCGCTTAACGGCAGCGCAACGCATTTTTTTATTAATTTTTTTTTGCTCATGTGACAAACAAAAGTAGTTGATGTCTGAGCATTCGACGAAGAAAAAGAAGAAGAAGTATTACATATTATTTTCAAAAACAGAACACAATTATTCAAACATATGTGATTTTTAAACGCAGAGTGTCTGTAAAGTAGTGAGCCAGAGTCAAAATCAAACTACAAAATAAACATGTTTTCAAAGGATTTTTAATGATGCCCAAAGCCAGAATGCAGCTACCTTCACATTCATGGTAGGTCTTTGGGATGAGACTATATAAACTGAGGCTCCGTGTGCCAACGCACGCAGAACATCTTGCGCACACGCTAAATCCTGTTCCGCTTTTCGTAAGAGTAGGCCATAGCGTGCTGGTGGGAACGGATGACAACATTTACAAAACCGCATACACACGGGGTACTGGATGGTGTTTTTTTTAAAAACACATAAGTGCTTATTCCATTATCCTAGATATAAAAGAAGAAGAAGAAGAAGAAGAAGAAGAACAACAACAACAACAACAACAACAAATAGGTAAACCTCGGGGTTTCATCCCTAGAATGAGAGGAGGGGAAAATGGAGAAACGTATAATAATTATAAGAAAGCTAAGGAAAAAGAAGAAGAAGATAAGAGTAGTCTTGCCTCTCTTACCCGTTCAGTTTGCAGTTTGTTGTTGTTGAATTGACACTCCACTAAATGTTGGGGTTTGTTGGTTGTTTTTGTTTGTTGGTTTTTCTGTGTTGTTGGTTGTTTTTTGTGTGTGTGTTGTTGTTGTTTTTTTGGGGGGGTTTGGTTTGGGGTTTTTTGTTTTGTTTTGTTTTGTTGTTGTTTTTATGGGGGGTTGTTGTTTTGGTAGTTGTTGATTAGTATACTGTATTGTGTGTGACGAGAACAAATTTGTCTTACGAGTAAGTGTGTGTTTACTATGAAAAAAAGTTAATTTCGTCACCTGTTTTTGTTGTTGGTTTTGTGGGGTTGTTTTTTTAAAAGGTAGAAACTATATCATGCCTTAATCTACACGTTCAATGCTTTGCTTGAAACTGTCTAAACATTTTTTTTTTTTTTACTTTGAAATATTGAGGGATGGTTGAGGTGTTGGGGATTTTTTTGTTTTGGGGAGGGGTTTTCTTGTTTGTTTTGTTTGATGTTTTGGGGTGGGGTGGGGGTTGTTTGTGGGTTTTTTTAATTGGGGTTTTGTCGGGAGGTGAGGGGGTGGAGGGAGAGTGGAAGGGGGGGGGGGGTTGGAGGGGTCCTTGCTTTTCCTCCCCTGAATTTGACAAATGGGTTTCTTAGATGTTATTTGTGGCGCACAGGAAATGAGACTTTCTTTTGTAGTTTTACACACGGTATGCATGTTTTAGTGTGGTGTGGTGCGTGCGTGCGTGCGTGTGTGTGTGTGTGTGTGCTAAAGTGTGTGTGTGTGTGTGCGTGTGTGTGTGTATGTGTGTCGTGTGTGTGTGTGTGTGTTTAAGTGTTGTGTGTGGGTGCGTGTGTGTGTTTTGTGTGTGTGTGCGCGCGCGCGCGCGTGTGTGAGTATGTGTACTTAGTGTGTGTGCATGTGCTTGTTTCACATGCGTGCGTGCATGTGTATGTGTGTTCGCGTAGGTACGCGCTTGTGTATGTATGTGTGCTTGTGTGTGTGTGCGCGCGCGCGACTGCATGCTTGTGTAAGTGTTCATGCATGCTTGTGTGTGTGTGTGCTTACGTGTGTGTGCATGTGCTTGTTTCACATGCGTGCGTGCATGTATGTGTTCGCACATGTACCCGCTTGTGTGTTGTGTGTGTTCGCGCGCGGCGCATGCTTGTGTAAGTGTGCGTGCTGCTTGCTTGTGTTGTTGTTGTGTTGTTGTTGTATGTGTGTGTTTGCGCGCACACGCGAGGTGCATGCTGTGGTTAGTGTGCTGCATGCTTGTGTGTGTGTGTTTGTGTGTATGTGTGTGTGTGTGGTGTGCGCGCGCGCGTGCATGCATGCATTGAGTTGTGTGTGTGTTGTGTGTGTGTGTGTTTTTGTGTGTGTTGTGTGTGTGTGTGTGTGTGTGTGTGTGTGTGTAATAAACAAAGATCTACTGAAGCAGTGTACAAGAAGTCACAGTCATGCAGAGTTGATGCGGAGAGCAGCGACACTGACGTCGGCAGGTCATAAATCAGTCCTACGATTGGGGATCTGCCTGAGATCTATGTGGCTATAGTTTGATAGACATCTTCTCTGTCGGTCGACTGGGTTTGGGTTTTTTTGTGTTGTTCTTTTTGCCCCTTTCCTTGTTTTTGCCTTAGAATTGAACAGAAATGGCATAGTAACCTTACTTCTTCTCCCCCCTTGACTTCTCCTTGATTTGTTTTCTCCCTTGATATGTTTTCTCTCCTATCTCTTCTATTGTTTTCTCTTCTTTCCCTGATTTTTCTCTCCCTTTGATTTGTTTCTCTCCCTTGATTTTCTGTTTGTTCTCTCCTTGATTTTTTTCTCCCTTGATCTTTTTTCCCTTGATTTATTTTCTCCTTGTTTTAGTTTCTTCTTCGATTTATTTTCTCCCTTGATTTTCCTCCCTGTGATTGTTTTCTCCCTCTAATTTTTAATTCCTTTCGATTGTTTTTGTCCTTTGATTTATTTTCTCCCTTTTATTTGTTAATTCCCTTGATTTGTTTTCTCCCTTTGATTTGTTAATTCCCTTGATTTGTTCTCTCCCTTTGATTTGTTTATTCCCTTGATTTGTTTTCTTCTCTTGATTTGTTCTCTCCCTTGATTTGTTTTCTCCCTTGATTTGTTTTTTTCTCCTGATTTGTTCTCTCCCTTGATTTGTTTTCTTCTCTTGATTTGTTCTCTCCCTTGATTTGTTCTCTCCCTTGATTTGTTCTCTTCCTTGATTTGTTCTCTTCGTTGATTTGTTTTATTCTCTTGATTTCTTCTCTCCCTTGATTTGTTCTCTCCCTTGATTTGTTCTCTCCCTTGATTTATTTTCTTCTC
>CM054142.1:56828114-56835614 GCA_028751875.1 Rapana venosa
TGTGTGTGTGTGTGTGTGTGTGTGTGGTGTGTGGTGTTGTGTGTGTGTGTGTGTGTGTGTGTGTGTGTGTGTGTGTGTGTGTGTGTGTGTGTGTGAAGTCAAGTCAAGTCCAGTCAAAATGATCTTTATTGATGATAAAAGATTACGTTTACACAGCTTTTCTTCATCCTGCTAATATTCTGTCTTTCTTTAATTTAACGTCTGTTCACTCAAGGTGATATTACACCACTATTAGGCTAATCTTCTGTGTGTGTGTGTGCGTTTATTTACTTATTTATTGATTCTTTTATATTTATTCTTTTATATCGAGGATAATGGAATAAGCACCTATGTGCTTTTTTTTTACATCCAGTCCCCGTGTGTATGCGGTTTTGTACATTCTGTCATCTGTTCCCACCGGCGCACAATGGCGTGTATGTGTGTGTGTGTGTGTGTGTGTTATTGTGTGCGTATGTATGTGTGTGTGTGTACGTCAGTGCGTGCGTGCGTGCGTGTTTGCATCCGTGCGTGTATTTGTGTGTGTCTGTTTGCGAGCGTGTGTGCGTGCGTTCGTGCGCGCGCGCGCGTGTGTGCGCGTGTATGATAATATATACACAGCACCCATCCTCTTTACAGCTCAGCACAAAACACACTCCGTGTGTACCCTTTTACAGCCTACCCTACCACTACCACTCCTCTTTGCTATCTATACTCTTGCTGCAGTGTCAACTTCGTTTTCCAGTCAACGTCTATTGTAGCGTTGCCCCTCGCCTAACTCACTTCTCTTCTCTTCTTCTCTCTACTTATATATATTGTATTTTGATATATCGTTATTTTGATATATTATATATATATATATATATATATATATATATATATTATATATATATATATATAATATATATATATATATATATATATATCTCCATATGTCTATCTGTCTGTGTCTGTGTGTGTGTGTGTCTGTCTGTCTGTCTGTCTGTACCTAGATCCTGTCTGTTTTTCTTTTGTTCCCACTAGAAGGAACAAAGATCTCTGTTGGGAAGATTTTGCGTTTTCTGCCGCCTTAATTTTTTTTTTTTTTTTTTTTGGGGGGGGGTGGGGTAGGGGGTGGTAGGGATGTGGGGTGGGTGAGAGGGGTAGGGTGTGTATGTGTTTGTGAAGGTGATGTTATCTTATGTGAGAAGGAAAAGAGAAACGACAAGTGTGACACAATCTGCGAAGGGTTACAGCGTGTGTTACAGAGTGTGCAGACTTAGTATCTGTGTCTCTGTGTGTTTCTCTGTGTTTGTCTATATGTCTGTCTGTCTTTGTCTTTTTCAAAAATTATTTTATATCGAGGATAATGGAATAAGCGCTTATGTGCTTTTTTACATCCAGTCCCACAGTTTGACACAGAGGCAGACAGTCTGGGTCTGTCTGCCTCTCTGTCTGTCTGTTCTGTCTGTCTCTTTCTCTCTTTCTTTCTCTGTCTGTTCTGTCTCTGTCTCTCCCTCTGTCTGTCTGTCTGTCTCTCTCTATCTCTTTCTTTCTTTCTTTCTCTGTCTGTCTCTCTCTGTCTCCGTCTCTGTCTCTCTCTCTCGTCTGTCTGTCTGTCTTTATGTCTCTCTCTCTTTCTCTGTCTCTCTCTCTCTCTTAACACTCACACACTACACACACTACATGCAGACACACACTACACATACACATTCTGACGGCTTCCTTTCATCAATTTCACACTGCACCTTCTTTCCCCCATTTGTCAGCTTTTTCTTTTTTCCTTTTTGTGTAAACCCTTTCTCACACACGTGCACACGTACAGGTTTCTATTCCCTCCACCCTCCCCACCCTCCATCCTCGCACACACTCACACGCGCGTGTGCACACATGCACACACACAAACTCCACACACACATACTCACAAAAACACCCACACACACACACACACATACACACGCATCCGCGTACTCACATACACACACACACACGCGCACGCACACAAACACACACATACACACACACGTGCGTGTTTGTGCCCACACACAAGCACACTCTCATACACACACTTACATGCATGTGCACTCCTCTCTCTCTCTCTCTCTCTCTCTACTCTCTCTCTCTCTCTCTCTCACACACACACACACACACACACACACACACAGGCCTACACACGCGCACACGCGCACGCACACACACACACTATTACACTTTCATGTGCGTGTACTCTCTCTCTGTCTCTCGGTCTCGCTCTCGCTCTCTCTCGTCTCTCTCTCTCTCTCGCTCTCTCTTCTCTCTCTCTCTCTCTCTCTTCTCTCTCTCTCTCTCTCCTCTCTCTCTCTCTCATCTCTCTCTCTCCTCTCTACTCTACTCTCTTTCACACACATACACAAACAACACCACTACACAAACACACACACATACTAACACCACCACCACACCCACCCACCCCCACCCAACACACACGCACGCACTGCACACACATCTGTGCGCGCATCGTAAAGTGAAAGGCTTTTGCTGCCAGCATGTGTGACCTCGTTCAGTCTCACACACTCAGACACACCAGTACATCACACTTTGTCTGTGCACAGTCATTTACTTTGGGCTTCAGGAGGGTTTTTCCCCAGGAAGATGCAGTTGAGTACGAGCTTAAGCTGATGAAGTAGTGTTTGAAAAAAGATTTGCCTCGGGGTTTTTTGGGGGGGTGGACGAAATCGTAGATATCCAATTAACTTTTATAAAAAAAAAATATTAAAAAAAAGAAAGAATGAAAGAAAGAAAGGAGGAAGGAAAGAAGGGAAGAAAAAGAAAGGAAGGAAGGAAGAAGGGGAAAAAAGAGGAAGGAAGGAAGGAAAGAGGGGAAGGAAGGAAGAAAGAAAGAAAGAAAGAAAGAAGAAAGAAAAAAAAGAAAGAAAGAAAGAGGAAGGAAGGGAGAAGGGGAGAGGAGGAGGAGAAGAAGAAAAAGAAAAGAAGAAAGAAGAAAAGAAAGAAGAGATGAAAAAGATGAGATGATGATGATGATGATGATGGATTGATGATGGAATGAAGAAGAAGAAGAAGAAGAAAGAAGAAGAAGAAGAAAAAGAAGAAGCTGATGCTGATGCTGATGTTGATGCTGATGCTGATGTTGATGCTGATGCTGATGCTGCTGATGATGATGATCAACAATAACAACAACAACAACCTTGCGTTTATTTCACAACATACGTAGTTGATTTTGTTTGTTTGTTTGTTTGTTTGTTTGTTTGTTTGTTTGTTTGTTTGTTTGTTTTTGGGGGTTGGCGTTAGGGAAGGTGAGGGGGGGGGGGGGGGGGGAGGGAAGGGGGCTACGTCTTAGCTGTATCAACCACACATTCCTCCTCCTCCTCCTCCTCCTCTCCCTTTCCCCCCACCTCCTTCCCCTTACACTCCACCACCACCACACCAACCTTCCCCCTCACACACAACCACACACACACACACACACACACGCGCACACTTCCCCCTCCCTACCCCCCCCCCCCCACCCCACCCCACCCCACCCCTCGTCTTGCTTCCCACCTCTCCTCTCCCCCTTCCTTCCTCCCTCCTCTCCTCTCCATCCTTTTCCCTCCACCCAAATGCTCTGGGGGGTTGGGGGGGGGGGGTATAAAAACAAAAAACAAAAAAGACAGACACACGCAAGCCGCAATCGAGTCTACAAGATGCCACGTCAATAGCATTAACAGGAAAGTCGACTTGAGTCTGAAAGTTTAGAAGAGTTTGGGTTTTTTTATGGTGATTGTGGGGTGGTTGGGGTGGTGGGTGTGGTGGTGGGTGGTGGATGAGTGATGGTGATTGGTGTGGTGGGATTGTGGTGGTAGGGGTGGTGGGGTGGTGGTGGGTGGTGGTGGTGGTGGTGGTAGGGGTGGTGGGTGGTGGTGGAGGAGTGGTGGGTTGGTGGTGGTAGGGTGGTGGGGTTGGGGTGGGGTGTGGTGGTGGTGGGTGGAGGGTGGTGGTGGGGTGGTGGTGGGGGTGAGTGGTGGTGGTGGTGGTGGTGGTGAAAAGTGGTAGTGGTGGGGGGGGTGGGGTGGGGGTGTGGTAGGGTGGTGTGATGGTAGTGGTGGGTGGTGGTGGTGGGTGGATGTTGTGGTTGGTGGTGGTGAGATGGTGGTGGTGGTGGTGGTGAAGTGGTTGTGGTGGGGTGGTGGGTGAAGGTGGTGGATGGTAGGGTAGGGTGGTGTGGTGAGGTGATGTGTGTGGTGGTGATGAGGTAGTGGTGTGGTGATTGGTTGTGGTGTTGTTGGTGGTGGTGGTGGTGAGGTGGTGTGACGGTGATAATGGTAGTGGCGAGGGGTGGTGGTGGATGTGGTGTAGTGTGGTGGTGGTGGTGAGTGGTAGGCTATGTGTGGGAAGGTGGTGGTGTGAGTGGTGGTGGTGGTGGTGGAAGTGTCAGATAGGGATATGGTGTGATGGAGGAATAACGAGCAGAATGGTTATGGAAAAAGCAGAAGGGATGAGAAAATGGGGATGACAAGTACGGAAACAGAATACACGAAGACTTCAGGCTGGATCAAGAGCCTGGGATGAGAGAAGGGTGGAAGGAGAAGAGGGGAGAGATAGAGAGAGATAGACAGAAAGGCAGACAGGGAGAGAGAGAGAGAGATAGACAGAAGGCAGCGGGGAGAGAGAGAGAGATAGACGAAAGGCAGACGGGGGAGAGGAGAGAGATGGGACAGAAGGCAGAAGGGAGGAGAGAGAGAGAGATAGACAAAGCAGAAGGGAGAGAGAGAGAGAGATAGACGAAAGGCAGACAGGGAGAGAGAAGAGGATAGACAGAAACAACAGGGAGAGATGAGGAGATAGCAAAGGCAGAACAGGGAGAGAGGGGAAGGGGAGATAGACAGAAAGGAGACAGGGAGAGAGAGAGAGAGATAGACGAAAGGCAGACAGGGAGATAGAGAGAGACAGACAGAGACAGACAGCTAGACAGAAAAGAGACAGAGACAGACAGATAGACAGGACAGACAGAGAGAGACAGAGACAAGACAGACAGAGACAGACAGACAGAGACAGACAGAGACAGACAGAGACAGGCGACAGGGGGCAGAAATAGAGAGAACGAACGAGCAGACAAATTATATTTTCCGAGGGTAATAGATTAAGTATTACAAGCTTTTTTGTTTACATCCAAGCCTCAGTATTGTAGAAGAAGAAAAGAAGAAGAAGAAGAAAGAAGAAGAGAAAGAAAGAAGAAGAAGAAGAAGAAGATGATGATGATGATGATTTATGATGATGATGATGATGATGATGATGATATGATGATGAAGATGAAGAAGAAAGGAAACAGTGAATAAAAAGACATAAAATACAGGCATTTAAAAGAATGTAAAAGAAATTATATAACTGGAAGGAAGAACTTTGGAGTGGGAAAGCAGATGGAGGAATTTTAGAAGAGACTAGCTTCAAAGAAACCCAGAACACCGAGAGAGGGGAGAGAAGTGAGAGAGAGAGGAGAGGAGAGAGAGGGGAGGAGGGGAGAGAGAGAGAGAGAGAGACTTCAGACTTCAAACAGTTTAATCATTAAGGCCATAGCCCCATATGAAAGGGGGCAAAAGTGTGGTGTGAACAGAACGACATGTAACAGAAAAACATTGCCAGTTCCAATAATATGCATGATAACATAGGAAAATTCATGACAATAATGTTTGAGAGAGAGAGCGACAGAGACAGAGGCAGAGAGACACAGACAGACAGAAAGAAAGACAGACAGAAAGACAGACAGACAGACAGTCGGAGATACACACACGCGGGGGACACACAGGAACAGAGAACGTCAAGACACAAACGAGACAGATACACAGACATCATCCATCCATCCGTCCATCATCCGTCCATCCATCGTCCATCCATCCACACACACACACATACATACATTACATACATACATACATATATCCATCCATACATACAAATACATACAACAATACATACATTGCATACATCCATCCATCCATCCATCCATACATATATCCATACATAATCCATACATATATCATACATACATGCATGCATATATACCATCCATACATACATACATACAAAACATACTACATACATACATATAATCCATACTATATCCATACATACATACACACATCCATCCATCCATCCATACATACACACATACATCCACACATCCATCCATTAATCCATACACCCATCCATCCATCCAAACATACACCCACACACCCACACACCCTTTCATCCATCCATCCATCCATCTATCCATACAAACAAACAAACAGACTGACAAACCGTTGGCAAACGTGGCAGCAAAAAAAAAAAAACAAAAAAAAAAACGTTAGAAGTTTCTCGAAGCTCCGGAACTGAAACCAGCAGCTGCTTTTTTCAGGAAGGCTAAGGACCAACTTCAAACCTCTCTCTCTCTCTCTCTCTCTCTCTCTCTCTCTCTCTCTCTCTCTCTCTCTCTCTCTCTCTCTCTCTCTCTCTCTTCCGCGGTTGTTGGGTTTTTTTCAAACTCCAGCCACAAATTTAACGTCCACACTCTGGCGTACACTGAAACCTGCCGGCAAGTTCGCTTCCTGCTTTCTTCCACACAAACCCACTGTAAGCCTTCACAGGTGCACTTACGCGCACGCGCGCATAGATAGAGACAGACAGACAGACAGAGAGAGATGGGGGAAGAGAGAGAGAGAGAGAGGAGAGGGAGAAGAGAGAGAGAGAGAGAGAGAGAGAGAGAGAAAAAGACAGAGAGAGATGGGGGGGGGATAAGAGAGAGAGAGATGGGGGAAGAGAGAGAGAGAGAGAGAGAGAGGAGGAGGGGGAGAGAGAGAGGAGAGGAGAGAGACAAGACAGACAGAGAGAGATGGGGGGGGGGGGGGGGATAAGAGAGAGAGAGAACTCTGAAATAGTTTGATTGCACATCGGCCTTGGGCCACAATACAATGCAAGGTTGATTTGGGAAAGCATCACGATATAACGCAGTACATAACACACAGTAGTCAACATTCAATACATATTCGTGCGTTTTCAGTATATGGCAACACTTCTAAGGTGCAGATCAAATTCAGTTTTCCTTAAGTTTGCTTGGCTAGTTTTATCGAAACAAGATTACTGTACATACAAAAATGAGAACATTGTTCCATACGTTATGGTTACTTCTATTAAAATGAAAGGTTTTTTGTTTTCATTCTTTGATATTAGAGAGAGAGAGAGAGAGAGAGAGAGAGAGAGAGAGAGATTCACACCACACACTACACACACACGCGCATACAGACACATACTATCACACCACCACACACCACACAACATACACACATACTCACTCACTCACTAACACACCAGCCAGTGTGTGTGCCGGTGGGAACGGATGACAAAATTTACAAAACTACATACACACGGGACTACATGAAAAAAGCACATGTGCGCTTGATATTCGATTATCCTCGAAATAAAATAATAAAATAAAAAACAAAATAAAAAAAACACACACACACACACACACACTCACTCTCTCACTCTCTCTCTCTCTCTTTTCTCTCTCTCTCTCTCTCTCTTCTCTCT
>CM054142.1:56855614-56870614 GCA_028751875.1 Rapana venosa
GATGGATAGATAGATAGATAGATAGATAGATAGATAGATAGATAGATAGATAGATAGATAGATAGATAGATGGATGGATGGATGGATGGATGGATGGATGGATGGATGGATGGATGGATGGATATAGATAGATAGATAGATAGATAGATAGATGGATGGATGGATATAGATAGGGGAACCACCCCCAAAAATCCAACAAAAAAATATCTCAACCAAACAACAAAGAACACATACATTGTGAGAGAACTCGAACTCGAACTCAAACGATTTATTCACAAAAAGGCCATTGGCCAATACATACATTAAGAGAGAGAGGGTGGAGGAAGAGAGAGAGAGAGAGAGAGAGAGAAGAAGAGAGAGAGAGAGAGAGAGTGAGAGAGAGAGGAGGAGAGATCCGTTACCTCTAATAAAACGAGGATAGGTCAGCAAAAAAAAAAAAAAGCCCTGAAAAAAAACCCGCTAGAAACAAGAAAAGAAAGCAAACACTACGAAGAAGAACATACACACACAAAAAAAACCTGCACACAAAAAAAAACCCCGAACAGTTCAACTCAAAAGCGCTTTGCAGACATACAACAGTCCCGACACGGCAACAAAAAAGGTGTGAGTGACAAAGAGGGGAACCGGGGTACCTCACGATTTGCTTACATACCCCCTGTCCATAACCAGCCCCCCCCCCTCCCCTTCCTCCCTCCCTCCTCTCCACCTCCCCCCCCTCTGGCCTATCCCCCACATCTCCTTCACTGCAACCGGCCAACACACATCATCGTGTTGGAGCCTGTACTTGTTTTGTGGGTGTGCGCCACCACATCTGAGGTGAGAACCCAGATGTGTCCCCCGAAAAGACACCTTTTTCTTTTTAATTTAACCTCCTTGTCTCTCTCTCTCTCTCTCTCTCTCTCTCTCTCTCTCTCTCTCTCTCTCTCTCTCCTCTCTCTCATCTCTCTCTCTCTCTCTCTCTCTCGTCTTCTCTCTCTTCTCTCTCTCTCTCTCTCTCTCTCTCTCTCTCTCTCTCTCTCTCCTCTCTCTCTTCTCTCTCTCTCTCTCTCTCTCTCTCTCCTCTCTGTCTCTCTCTCTGTCTCCCTCTCTCTATCTCTCTCGCGCGCCGCTCTCGCTCTCTCTCCCCCCCTCTCTCTCTCTCTCTCCCCCCTCTCTCTCTCTCTCTCCCCCCCCCCCCCCCTTTTTTTTTCTTCATTTGGTCTATCCCTTATTAGAAAGGGGTGACTGGTTTGTCCACGTTGGGGCATTTGAAGTTGAGGGAAAACTTTGGGATTGGGGAAAAAGGGAAAATTAGACAGAAATTTACATGTCTTACCGAGAATGTTTTTGCTGTTGTGTGTAGATGATAGAGTTATTTTTTTGCAGAATTGAAAGAACATTTAGAGGAAGTGAAGCTATAAATGCCACCTCCGATTATTGTCATGAATGGAGATTTAATGTAGGGTAAAAGGTGTTCCCATAACCAATGTGGTCGTAGGGGAGCGCGGCATCAGAAACCTCAGTTTCTTTAGAAACCAGCATATTGAGGGCGGCGCCCATCTCCTCTCCCTCGCTGCTTTTACCTTCCCTGATAACCCTAAAGAGGGAAGGTACCCATTTAACAGCTGGGTGAACTGGGGGGAACTGTCCTGAAGCCAAGGCGCGCAAACGGTCACCCATCCAACTGTTAACCACGCTCGATGCTGCTTAACATTGGCTGGGGGAAAGCCAGTGCTCTGACCACTGAGTTATCCCGTTCCCTAGATTTAATGTAGATAAAAACAAAAGGGTTAAGGTTTCCCCAAGTGGTAAGGTCAAGAAACTGCTGTCTCTCGCGTGTGGTGATTGAAGAAAAGTTTTTTTTTTACTTCAGATATCTTGTGTTTAACTTGACTATAACAGCAAATTCAACAGCACAAAATGCCTATATAACCAAGCGTTTCGTAGCATATTCTCTGTTAAAACTCATATTTCTTTATTCTTTTATTTCGAGGATAATGAAATAAGCACTCATATGCTTTTTTTACATCCAGTCCCCGTGTGTATGCAGGTCTGTAAATATTGTCATCCGTTCCCAACCGGAACATAATGACCTACTTTTCCGAAAAGCGGAACGGGTTTTAATGAACGTATGCTATCTTTTACATGTGATAGATTTTTTTAAAGTTCTCTTTTATTTCTGATAAAAATTATGTTGGGTTCTAGTTTAACTATATAACTTTGCACGAAATTGTCAAAGAAACCAGCATGTTCTCTGTTTAAAAAAAAATGGATGTAGACGACTCGTGAATCCAGTTGATCTACTCTCTCTTCTCTTCTCTTCGTTCCTTACTGCGCATGAAGCGGAGCCTGCCTGCCTGCCTGCCTGCCTGTCTGTCTGCCTGTCTGCCTGTCTGTCTGCTGCCTGCCTGCCTGCCTGCCTGACTGTCTGTATGCCTTGTCTTCTGCTGTACATGAGGTCTGCCTGCTGGCCTGTAGGCCTCAGTGGACACATTCCTACACAATCAATATTCAAACTGAATTCACAGAATAGTAGCCCCCTAGTTTCTGCTGTATGCCTGCGAAAATTGTTCAGCATTACTGACTGGTTTAAGTTCAACATTGCTACGTTGTTGTTTTTTCTAATAATTTAAAAGTCTGCTCTGAACCAAATGATCGTGAGAGAACTGGATAGTTCTCCGCAGATTTCTTTTTTTTAATTTCAATTATAGCGAAAGTGAGAACGCCATGTTAGTTATTTAGGCTTCTTTATGCATGACGGATGTCCAAATTTTTTAATCTTGCTATAGACTGTAAACTGCTTCACGAGATATATATATATATAATATATATATATATATATATATATATATATATATATATATATATATATATATATATATATATATATATATATATATATATATATATATCCAAAACAGCAGAGGAGGCAGCTGCTGTTTCGGAAATTGGACAGAAATTTGATTATAGTGGAGATGCCTTGCCCACAGTACATCCCCACTCTCTCGGCCAAGTGGGCATAAGGACAGTCAGCGTTGGAGATGCTCTCCAAAGGCCAGCTAGCCCCCAGGGCTGCAGCACATAAGGACTGTGCAAGTCAAGCCTCCTAGTCAGGGAGTCATAGTCGATCACTAATAGATAGATAGATAGATAGATAGATAGATAGATAGATAGATAGATAGATAGATAGATAGATAGATAGATAGATAGATAGATAGACAGACAGACAGACAAACAGACAGACAGACCACAAAAATTTAATCTTCTCACTTAATGACAGCAGAATGTGCATCTCATGAAAAAGGATTAAGTGGCTGGTGTCAGGATCTATTTGAGCTCCATGGTACATCTTTGTGTGTGTGTGTGTGTGCGTGTGTGCGTGCGTGCGTGCGTGCGTGCGTGCGCGCGTGCGGTGCGTGCGTGCGTGTTGTGGTGTGTGTGTGTGTGTGTGTGTGTGGTGTGTGGTGTGCGTGCGTGTGTGTGTGTGTCCTTTTCCGTTCCGCGACTAAAGCTCGCAGGTTTGCCAACGGTACATTTGAATGGATTAAGGCCAAAGTTACACTCTAAGAGATTCCTGGATCCATTATTGCGGCAATGGCATTCTCACGCACATTATGATGAGATCTGCCTTTATGATAGACTACTTAAAAGTGTTTTGTTTTGAAGGCTATCTGTTGATTTCTCCAACGCATCATAAAACTTTTTTTTAAAAACTTTAAAGCATAGGTTTCCTTTCCAAATAGGCAGATTAAGTAATATCCTTAGAGAAGTTGAGCAGACTAATCATCAATTAAGCAGACTTCTCAGTATCGTTTAAGAAGACTGTTCTTTCTTTCTTTTTTTCTTTTATTCTTTTATATCGAGGACAATGGAATAAGCACTTATATGCTTTTTTTTACATCCAGTCCCCGTGTGTATGCGGTTTTGTAAATTCTGTCATCTGTTCCCACCGGCACACAATGGCCTACTCTGACGAAAAGCGGAACAGGATTTAACGTGTGCGCAAGATGTTCTGAGTGCGTTCGCACACGGGACCTCGGTTTATAGTCACTTCCGAAGGACTTTTGGGGAGAGTGGAGTCTGCACTGATGTTAACTCCAGGGGAAAATATTCTCTTGAACGGGAATCGAACCCGGGTTGTCAGATTGCAAGCGCAATACTCTGACCACTAGGCTATCCCGTCCACCTTGACCAAGTAATTTCTGAAACGATGTAGAATTCAAGACCTAATACTTTTTTTCCCTAAAGCCCACATGCATGGAACTCATAATCCACAAGCATATTCACACATTCACATATGTCAATACCGTAATATAAACGGCAAGGGCTTTCTTTGTTCAGCCTACTACTATCTCAGCACGATGTTACAAGCTCTACGTTTGTTACTGAACGTACGTTACCGCTTTGTGTTGTTCAAGAAAATACGTTGCCTGTGCTTCAACAGTACATTGTTGCTATGCTAAAACCCCAAGGGGATTTGGAGACATAGCTCCCGTACTTTACTTTTCTATCTTGTTTTCTCAGTTCAAGCTTATCTACAGAATGGCACGAGTGGCTGAAACTGAAGTCAGCTTTAAAGAAAGACAGAAAAAAGCCAGAAAAAACAGAAGGAAAAAAAACCACAGATAAAAGAAAACGGAAACTTTGGCAATGATCTCCTAGTCCTAGCTAACAGGCGAAGGTATTGTCGATAATCTGCTTTTTGCATCAGGAGAGGCAACCTCCCTTCCCGCGTCTCCCCCCCCCCCCCCCCCCCCCCCCCCCCCCCCTCCTCCCCCCCCCCCCCCCCCCCCCCCCCCCATTCCCATCACCCCTTTTCCCCCTCATCACTCAGACATGCATACCCAATGTGTCTGCAGTTGTAGTACAAACTCTTGGCTGGTTGACTGGCTGGCTGGTTAGTTGGCTGGCTGGTTGGTTGGTTGGCGGGCTGCTTGGCTGGTTGGTTGGTTGGTTGGCTGGTTGGCTGGCTGATTGGTTGGTTGGCTGGTTGGTTGGTTGGTTGGCTGGTTGGTTGGCTGGCTGGTTGCTTGGCTGGCTGGTTGGTTGGCTGGTTGGTTGGTTGGCTGGTTGGTTGGTTGGTTGGCTGGTTGCTTGGCTGGCTGGTTGGTTGGTTGGCTGCTTGGCTGGCTGATTGGTTGGTTGGTTGGCTGGCTGGTTGGTTGGTTGGCTGGCTCAATGGCTGGCTTGCTCACTGGCTTGTTGGCTAGCTGGCTGGCTGGTTGGCTCACTGGCTGCCTGGTTGGATGGCTGGCTGGTTGGCTAGCTGGCTCACCGGCTGGTACGTTGGCTCACTGAATGGCTGGATGGATGGTTGGTTGGTTGGCTGGTTGGTTGGTTGGTTGGTTGGTTGGTTGGCTCACTGGTTGGCTGGCTGGTTGGCTAGTTGGCTGTGAAGTCATGTCATTCCATCCTCGTCCTTTTTTGTTTGTTTTACTCACTGACTTTTACTTTGTTCGTTGATCACTGGGACGTTTAACCTTGTTTCCTTTTATTGCGTGTGTCAGTCGTCTAAAGAAGGTTGTAAATTTGAGGGGAGGGGCCGGGGGGAGGGAAAGGGTAGTGTTATTTTTTACCATCAGTAATTGTTGTGTGTTTGGGTTTTTTGGTACTTCTTTATAATATAACTATATCCACATTTGAAGAAGTCTTGTGACTCTTTTATTTCAGCATTTTGTACATGACAGTAAAACAGAATGGAGCATATTAAATCATCACAGAAACACAAACACACACACACACACACACACACACACAACACACACACACACACACACACACACACATATACAGAGAGAGATAGAGTCAGCATTTTGTACATGACAGGAAAACAGAATGGAGCATATAAATTCATCACGGGAAAACACACACACACACACACACACACACACACAAACACAACAGAGAGAGAGAGAGAGAGAGATAGTCAGCATTGTGTACATGACAGGAAAACAGACTGGAGCATATAATTCATCACGTGAAAACACTCACACACACACACAAACACACACCTACACACACACACCTACATACACACCTACACACACACCTACACACACACACATTAACACAGACATACACACACACACAACAGAAAGAGGAGAGAGAGAGAGAGAGAGAGAGAGAGAGAGAGAGAGAGAGGAGAGAGAGAGACAGACAGACAGACAGACAGACAGACAGACAGACAGACAGACAGAGAAAAAGACAGAGACAAAAGACAGAAACAGACAGAAAATCAACATTATTTCTTGTTTTTTAAAATAGAACAGGAAAACAGAATGAAGCATATAATCACCATGGCATACTTTTTTATGAGAAAGGAGAAAAAAAAGACAGACAGCGACACAGGTAGGGTTTTTGCAGCCAAAGAGGCTTGCCAACTCAGGTATACATACACACATCATTGCCACGGCACAGCTGACTGAGGCAACTGCACTAACACGCAGCTGGGAGTGCTTTTGGAGGGATTTTCCTCTCATTAACCGTCGGTGCTCTGATCCACGCTGTGAGTGATTTTGTCTGCCACGTCATTCAGAGAACGTACCCTCTGAAGTCGGAATATGGCTACATCAGTGGTGAGCAAAAAGAAAAAAAAAGAAAAAAGCTAAACAAACAAAAATTGGTTGTAGAAGCAAAAATCTCACCATGGACGAGTCTCGGATGAACACACACACATATACATAGAGACAGACACACAGACACACACACACACACACAGAGTCACACACACCACACACACACACACACACACACACAAAACACACAGAGACACACACACACATAAAAACACACAGAGACCACACACACACACACACACACACACACTCAACAAACAAACACACACATACATTCAAAACACACACACACACACACACTCTCACTCACACACGCACGCACGCGCGCGCGCGCGCGCACGCGTGCATCTGTCTAAAATCACTTTTAGTGGATAGACGTTAAAACGAACACACACACACACACACACACACACACACAAACAAACAACACACACACAAAAACACAACACACACACACACACACACACAACATTCAACAAACACACACACATACATTCAAAACACACACACACACACACTCACACACGCACGCACGCGCGCACGCATCTGTCTAAAATCACTTTAGTGGATAGACATTAAACGAACAACACACACACACACACACACACACACACACACACACACACACACACACACACATCAACACACACACAGACACACACACACACACACACACACACACACACACACACACACACACACATATTCAGAGCTAAGCAGAAGCACACACTCTTGTTTGGAGTACTAAGGCATAAGCGTCTGCATTGGCTAGCTCTTTACTCTTCACATTTTTTATCTTGGCTTTATTTTATGTAGAAACCATCTCTTTGGAAGCTATCTCTTATTGTGTTTGTACTTTTTTTTTTAGTAGGATTTTGTTGCTGTGCTGTTATTGATGTTGCTGCTGTTTCTTGTTGTTGTTGTTGTTGTTGCTGCTGCTGTTGTTGTTGTTCTTCTTCTTCTTCTTTTTCTTCTTCGCAATTCTTTGCAATTCTTCTTCTTTGCAATTCTTCTTCTTCGCAAGTCTTTTTCTTCTTCACAATTCTTCTTATTCACAATTCTTCTTTGCAATTCATATTCTTCTTCGCAATTCTTCTTCTTTGCGATTCTTCTTCTTTGCAATTTTTCTTCTTCGCAATTCTTCTCCTTCGCAATTCTTCTTCTTCTTCTTCTTCTTCTTCTTCCTTCTCCTCCTTCTCCTCCTCCTCCTCCTCCTTCTTCTTCTTCTTCGCATTCTTCTCCTCCTCCTCCTCTTCCTCATCCTCCTCCTCCTCCTCCTCCTTCTTCTTCTTCTTCTCCATCTTCTTCTTCTTCTTCTTCTTCTTCTTCTTCTTCTATTCGATGCATCGTTTTCCTTTTGTATATTATTCAGAAGTACAACACTGTCGAAACGGCCGTAAGAAAGTAACTTCACAGTACAAACCAAAGTCTCTCACCTCTTCACCCGAGATATAAAGAACGGAATGTATGTATCTTACACAAAGAAAGAAAACATAACGAACCAGACTGTCCTCTGTATGGGGTAATGGTACGCTGGTGCCTTCATCCCATCCCAAGGCTGGAATCTCCCTCCGCCCCCCCCCCTCCCCCCCATCCCCCCAATTTATACCTAGTGCAAAGCAGTCAAGTCTGAGAGTCTGCCACTACACTCTCTGTCATCTTCAGCTCAACTGATTGATGCTTTGCGTCCTTGTTCTCTCTCGCACCAGCTACCTTCTCTATCAGCTAGCTACTGTCTTTCATACTGATTCCGTGCATTTTTCCTTTTCTTTTTCTTTTTTCTTTTTTCTTTGTTCCTCTGCTACAGCTCCAAGGTACGTTCACCAATGGTGAGATTTTTTTTGTTTTTGGCGTATGCAACTGTGTTTTTCTCGCCTCACCATTTAGGTAACCACATTCTAACTTCGGAGTTGGTGTCTATACACAGCACCTGTGTGTATGTGTGTGTGTGTGTGTGTCGTTTTAATTTTGTCATCCGTTCCTTACCGTTGACGAAATGGTTTATACTCTTCCAAAACGTGGAACTGGGTTTTTTTACGTGTGCACAAGATGTTCTGCCGCGTGTGTGGTGTGTGTGCGTGTGCGTGTGCGTGTGTGTGTGTGTGTGTGTGTGTGTGTGTGTGTGTGTGTATTTGGACTTGTTAGAACTATTACTTGCTATTGGTGGCATGACTGTGTAAGAATGAGTTGAGTGCAAGCGCTTTGATTTGTCTGTGCAAGATACAGCGCTATATAAATTCCATTTATTATTATATTATTATTTTACACACAGGGTCTCGGTTGATAGTCTTCTCCGAAGGACTTTGACATTCAGTTTGATTTTGTCATCAAACTGGGAAGAAAGGGCGAGGCTGGGATTTGGGCCCTGAACCTCACGGTTTACTTTTAAGGCAGGTGGACGTCTTATCCGTCCTGCCACCTTCCTTTTAATCAAAACATTTGACTCATATTACCACAAGCAGACAAAGAATCAAAGAAACAAATGAACACACCACACATACACAACACACGGGACGGGATAGCCTTGTGATTAGAACACTGCGCTCACAATCTGACGAACCGGGTTCGATTCCCGTTCAAGGGGATATTTTCCCCTGGAGTTAACATCAGTGCAGACTCCACTCTCCCCAAAAGTCTTTCAGATGAGACTATAAACCGAGGTCGCGTGTGCGAACGCACACAGAACATCTTGCGCACAGGTTAAATCCTGTTCCGCTTTTTGTCAGAGTAGCCATTGTGTGCCGGTGGGAACAGATGACAAAATTGACAAAACCGCATACACACGGGGACTGGGTGTAAAAAAGCACATAAGTGCTTATTCCATTATCCTCGATATAAAAGAATAAATAAAGAAATAAAAAATAAATAAGCACATACACACATTGCCTGGTAAACTAAGTAAAAGACATTTTTAGAAGCCACCCACGCAGGTCATTTTTCATACGGCACATCCTTATATAACTACCACCACAAAAAACCAACCACCACCCCGATATTTACAATGAAACAAACTGTCGGTAGATTACGCAGGTTAAAAGAGAGCTTGGCTAGCATCAGTCAGACCAGCCCAAAATGTGTCCCCTGGAAGACGAGACTGTGTGCATATATAAATATAGAGAACGAGAACTGAGAGTGGCTGATTTGGGGGCAATGTGAGGTGACAGTTGACTGGCATCAAGCAACGTGGGTTTGTCTGGAATAGCTTAAAATGAACATGAAAGGGGCAGGATGAACAGATAGTTTAGGAAGGAGGGAGGGACGAGAGAGACGTCTTATCACTTTTTGACCTAATTAGCAACTTTTTGTGTTCTCCCTCTCTCTCTCTCTCTCTCTCTCTCTCTCTCTCTCCTCTCTCTTCTCTCTCTCTCCTCATCTCTCCTCCCTCCTCCCTCATCCCACACACGTAAAAATGTCAAGTTCAACACATTTTCCTCTATCTTCTAAATCAACACACACACACAACACACACACAACACACACACCATTCCTGGTAAAGTAAGTAAAAGACATTTTTCAGAAGCCATACACGCAGGTCATTTTTCCTGCTGCACATCCTTATATAACTACCACCACAAAAAAACCAACTACCACCCTGATATTTACATGAAACAAACTGTCGGTAGATTATGCAGGTTAAAAGAGAGCTTGGCTAGCATCAGTCAGACCAGCCCAAAATGTGTCCCCTTGGAAGATGACACTGTGTGCATATATGAATATAGAGAACAAGAACTGAGCGTGGCTGATTTGAGGGCAACGTGAGGTGACAGTTGACTGGCATGAAGCAACGTGGGTTTGTCTGGAATAGCTTGAAAATGAACATGAAAGGGGCAGGATGAACAGATAGTTTAGGAAGGAGGGAGGGACGAGAGAGACGTCTTATCACTTTTTGACCTAAGTTAGCAACTTTTTGTGTTCTCTCTCCTCTCTCTCTCTCTCTCTCTCTCTCTCTTCTCTCTCTCATCTCTCTCTCTCCTCTCCTCTCTCCTCCCTCCCACTATCACGTAAAAATGTCAAGTTCAACACATTTCCTCTATCTTCTAATATCACCCACACACACACACACACACACAACACACACCACACATTTCGTGGTAAAGTAAGTAACAGACATTTTTTAGAAGCCACCCACGCAGGCCATTTTTTATACCGCGCATCCTTATATAACTACCACTACAAAAAAAAAACAACCACCACCCCAATATTTACATGAAACAAACTGTCGGTAGATTATGCAGGTTAAAAGAGAGCTTGGCTAGCATCAGTCAGACCAGCCCAAAATGTGTCCCCTGGAAGATGAGACTGTTTGCATATATGAATATAGAGAACGAGAACTGAGCGTGGCTGATTTGGGGGCAATGTGAGGTGACAGTTGACTGGCATGAAGCAACGTGGGTTTGTCTGGAATAGCTTAAAAATGAACATGAAAGGGGCAGGATGAACAGATAGTTTAGGAAGGAGGGAGGGACGAGACGTCTTATCACTTTTTGACCTAATTAGCAACTTTTTGTGTTCTCTCTCTCTCTTTCTCTCTCTCTCCCTCTCTCTCTCCCTCCCTCCCACTATCACTTAAAAATGTCCCCATTTCATTACAACATCTCTCTATCTTCTAACATCACCCATCCACCACCTACTACCATCTCACCACACCATCTACACACAATTGCCTGGTAAAGTAAGTAAAAGATTCGACAGCTACACGCAGGCATTTTCCTGCTGAATCCTTATATAACACACACAAAAAAACCAACTACACCCTGATATTTACATGAAACATACTGTGGTAATTATCAGTTAAACAGAATCTTGCTTAGCATTCTATCAGACCACCAAAATGTGTCCCCCCTTAGAAATGAACGTGTCATATAGAAATAAGAACAAAATTGGCGTGGATTAAGGAAGTGAGACAGTGATGCTGAAGCAACGCGGTTTGTCTGATGGCTTAAAATGAACATAAAGGCAGATAACAGATATTAGGAAGAGGTGACAGACCTCTTATCACTTTTTGACATAGCAACTTTGGTGTTCTCGCTCTCTACAATCTCTCGTCAGTCTCGCTACTTCAGTCAGACCCCTCACTCTTCCTCCTCTCACCATCACGTAAAAATGTCAAGTCAACACATTTCCTATCTCTAATATCACACCGAACAGACACACACAGTCACACATTTGGGTAAAGTAAGTAAAGACATTTTTTAGAAGCCACCCACACATATCATTTTTCATGCCCGCGCATCCTTATATAACTACCACCACAAAAAAAACCCACCACCCTGATATTTACATGAAACAAACTGTCGGTAGATTACGCAGGTTAAAAGAGAGCTTGGCTAGCATCAGTCAGACCAGCCCAAAATGTGTCCCCTGGAAGATGAGACTAGCTGTGTGCATATATGAATATACAGAACAAGAACTGAGCGTGGCTGATTTGAGGGCAACGTGAGGTGACAGTTGACTGGCATCAAGCAACGTGGGTTTGTCTGGAATAGCTTGAAAATGAACATGAAAGGGGCAGGATGAGCAGATAGTTTAGAAAGGAGGGGTGGACGAGAGAGACGTCTTATCACTTTTTGACGTAGTTAGCAACTTGTGTGTTGTGTCGTGTGTTTAGTGTGTAGTGTGTGTGTGTGTGTGTGTGTTGTGTGTGTGTGTGTGGTGTGCTGTGTGTGTGTGTGGTGAGTGTGTGTTGTGTGTGTGTGTGTGTTTGTGTCTACTGTGTGTTTGGTGATGTGTGTGTGGTGTTGGTGTGGTGTGTGTGTGTGTGTGTGTGTGTGTGTGTGTGTGTGTGTGTGTGTGTACTCTGTGTGTGTTTGTGTGTTTGTGTCTACTGTGTGTGTCTACTCTGTGCCGCGCGCCCGCGCGCGCGCGTCGTGTGTGTTGGTTGTAGAAAGATGAACGAAACATCTGATCAGTTTGACTAAGCAAATTTGTGTCTGTCTCTGTGTGTGTGTGTGTGTGTGTGTTGTTCTCTCTCTCTCTCTCTCTCTCTCTCTCTCTCTCTCTCTCTCTCTCTCTCTCTCTCTCTCTCTCTCTCCTGGCTCTCTCTCTCTGTTCACGCCCACTCCATGCAAAACTTATCGAATTCACTTATTTCTTTTCCTACAAACAGCTATCACATAAAGTGGGGGGGAAATGTTTCTAGAAATAAGTTTCACCTAAGGCTAAACTCAAGTCTGCCCTATCACTGGGTACAGAGCCATAGAATCATCCAGCCACTAAATGCCCTCTGCAGCTGACAGTTTGAACTCTGCACATACGATGATCCCCTTCCATATTCTCTATAAAGCTCCCTATTTCTAGACTCCATCTATACAGTGGCAACTGTTCTTCAGCAAGCAAGCAAGTATGCAAACACACAGAAAGGGATAGCCTGACGGTTAGAGTGATGCGCATCGCGCTCGTGATCTGCTGACCCAGGTTCAAATCTCGTTCAAGAAGATTTTTTCTTCTGGAGTTAACATCAGTGCTGACGACTCTACTCCTCCCCCCAAAAAAGTCCTTCGAATGAGACTATAAACCGAGTTTCCGAAATAAAAGAATAAATAAATAAATAAATAAACACGCTATATTTTTCTATTTCTTCTCTTATTTAGAGGATAATGGAATAAGCACGAATGCTTTTTTTACATCCCCGTATGTATGCAGTTGTGTAAATCTTTTCATCCATTCCCACCGGCACACAAATGGCCCACTCTTCCAAAAAGCGCAACGGGTTTTAACGTGTGGGCAAGATGTTCAGCATGCGTCTGCACACGTGATCTGATCTCGGCTTATAGTCTCATCCGAAAGACTTTTGTGGGGAGTGGAGTCGGCACTGATGTTAGCTCCAGAGGAAAAATCCTCTTGAATGATTGACCCCAGGTCAGCAGATTACGAGCGCAATGCGCATTACTCTTACCACCAGGATATCCTGTCTCCCTGTACGCATATACGCAGTAGGTGAACTCATGCGCCTTCCCATAAAACCCATTAGGACGTGGTGTGTCGTTAATCCAAGGAAATAATCATGTATTTACAGTAAACAACGTCGCTCGGTTGAAACAAACTATTCTAGGGTTAACACGCAGACTTGGTTTAACATCAGTCCGACAAATCCGATCTGTCTAGAGAGGGATCGGATCGCGGCGAAATGCATGAACATGGAACAAGAAGCCTGATTGGTTCGCTGATTGGAGACCACGTGACTTGATATGGGACTGGATAGCCTGGTGGTTAGAGTGATGTGTATTGCACTTGTGATTTGCTGACCCAGGTTCGAATCTCGTTCAAGGTGATTTTTTTTCTCTGGAGTTCACCTCAGTGCCACCTCCACTCCCCCAAAAGTACTTCAGATGAGACTGTAAACTGACGTCCTGTGTGTGCAAACACATGCAGAACATCGTGTACATACGTTAAAACACATTCCGCTTTTTGGGGATGAAGGCAATTGTGTGTAGATGGGAGCGTATGACAAAACTGACAAAACTGCATACACATGAGGACTGGATGTTACAAAAGCAAATGAGTGCTTATTCCATTATCCTCGAAATAAAAGAATAAATAAACAAATAAATAAACAAATAAATAAACATGCCTATACACAGTGGATGAATTCAAGCGCCTTCCCATAAAAGCCATTACCATGTCGTGTGTGTTTCATCCAAGGAAAGAGTCATTTATTTGCATAAACAACATCACTCGGTTGAAACAATGAGTATAGGGTTAACACAGAGACTTGATATAGCATCAGTCCAAGGAATCCCACACAGGGAAAGGCATGAATATGGAACAAGAACTCTCACTGGTTCGCTGATTGGAGACCACGTGACTTGATATAGGACTGGTGGTTAGAGTGATGTGCATTGTACTTGTGATTTGCTGACCCAGGTTCGAATCTCGTTCAAGAGGATTTTTTTCCTCTGGAGTTTACATCAGTGCCAACTCCACTCCCCCAAAAGTACTTCAGATGAGACTGTAAACTGAGGTCCCGTGTGTGTGAACGCACGCAGAACATCTTGCGCACGTTAAAACACGTTCCGGTTTTCGGAAGAGTAGGCCATTGTGTGCCAGTGGGAATGGATGACAAAATTTACAAAACTGCATACACACGGGGATTGGATGTTTAAAATAAGTGCATGAGTGCTTATTCCATTATCCTCAAAATAAATAAATAAATATATAAACACGCTATATACGCAGTAGGTGAACTCATGCCCCTTCCCATAAAACCCATTAGGACGTGGTGTGTCGTTAATCCAAGGAAATAGTCATGTATTTACAGTAAACAACGTTGTTCGGTTGAAACAAACGATTCTAGGGTTAACGCACAGACTTGATATAACATCAGTCGGACGAATCCGATGTGTCTTCTAGAGAGGGATCGGATCGGGCGAAATGCATGAATATGGAACAAGAACTCTGATTGGTTCGCTGATTGGAGACCATGTGACTTGATATAGGACTGGATAGC
>CM054142.1:56880614-56898114 GCA_028751875.1 Rapana venosa
TTCATCGCATGAACAGGGAAAAAAAAAAACAAGAACAAGAACTGCCTTATCTTTTTTGGCTTACAACGTATTGCATGCAGAAGCCTAGCGCACTGTGTGTACTGTTGCCATGCATCATCACAAGGGAACAGCAAGAGAGCAGGCATTTAGGTATCTATCTCCTCTGCTTCTGTCTATCATCCTCCCCCACCACTGCTTTCCTGTTCTTCTTGCCATCATCTTCATCGCAGCAGCAGTAGCAGCAGCAGTGAAATCAGCAGCAGCAGTAGCAGCAGTGAAATAATCATCACCAGCAGCATTAGCAGCAACAGCAGTGAAATCAGCAGCAGCAGCAGCAGTTAAATCAGAAGCAGCAGCATTGAAATCATCAGTAGCAGCAGCACCAGCAGTGAAATCATCATCATCATCAGCAGCAGCAGCAGCAGCAGTGAAATAATCATCACCAGCAGCAGTAGCAGCAACAGCAGTCAAATCAGCAGCTGCAGCAGTAAAATCAGCAGCAGCAGCAGCACAACAGCAGCAGTGAAATATTCAGCAGCAGCAGCAGCAGCAGGAGTAAAATCATCATCAACAGCAGCAGCAGGAGTGAAATCAGCAGCAGCAACAGCAGCAGCAGCAGCAGCAGGAGTAAAATCATCATCAACAGCAGTATCAGCAGCAGGAGTGAAATAATCATCAACAACAGCAGCAACAGCAGCAGCAGCAGCAGTTTTTTGCCATCTTCTCTCCTTTCGCCTTGTTCTTCCACCACCCATTCTTTTCTCCATGAATCAAGTGGTCAGATGAAGTAGAACTGTATATGTGGGGATACAGAAGTGCCAAAGTCAAGAAATAGGAGATTATTTATTTCTTCGCTTTGAAGAATTTCTTCTTTTTTGTGTTTTTTTTAGGGTGGGTGGGGGTATTTCTATGGCTGGTTGAAGCAAAACTATACCTATGGGTTCGACGGATGCTATAGCCGAATGGTTAGGAAAGTTGGATTTCAATTCTGTGTAAATGAAATCGTTTCAGGGTACTTCACTTTGCTATCTTGTTTCCAAATGTTGTGTTATTTTGCAGAATGATATCATAAATTAGAACTGAAGTCATCTAGAAAACTGAGTGCAAAACCTCGGCAATGATCTTGTAGGCCTTAGCAAAACAGGCCAAAGATTGTCGATAACCTTTTTTGTTTTGGGGTTTTCTGTTTACATCAGAAGCACACCCCCTCCCACTCCCCCTCCCCCACCCTCTCCCTTTCCCTCCCCCATGCCTCTGTCTCCCTCTTCATCCCTCTTTTCCTTGCCTGTCTGTGTGAATGTCATGTAGCATCGCTCTAATCTCCCCTTTCTGTTTCTTCCTTGCTCAACTTTGATCTTCGCTCATTTATTACACGTAATATGTTTTATCTGATTTCTTCCCCAAAAGAAAAGCCTCTGTCACTTGTAAGTATGTGTGTTTATCTGCCCCTCTTGTCTTTGGGCTCCGAATGTCATAGATAGATAGATAGATAGATAGACAGACAGACAGACAGACAGACAGACAGACAGACAGATAGATAGATAGATAGATAGATAGATAGATAGATAGATAGATAGATAGATAGATAGATAGATAGATAGATAGATAGATAGATAGATAGATAGATAGATAGATAGATAGATAGATAGATAGATAGATATGTTCTGCGTGCGTTCGCACACGGGGCCTCGGTTTATAGTCTCATCCGAAGGACTATAGATAGATAGATAGATAGATAGATAGATAGATAGATAGATAGATAGATAGATAGATAGATAGATAGATATTTTATTTCATTCTTTTATATCGAGGATAATTTGGATAAACACTTATGTGCTCTTTTACATCCAGTCCCTGTGTTTATGCGGATTTGTAAATTCTGTCATCTGTTCCCACCGGCACACAATGGCCTACTCTTACGAAAAGCGGAACAGGATTTAAGGTGTGCGCAAGATGTTCTGCGTGCGTTTGCACACGGGCCTCGGTTTATAGTGTCATGCAAAGGACTATAGATAGATAGATAGACAGACAGATAGATAGATAGATAGATAGATAGATAGATAGATAGATAGATAGATAGATAGATAGATAGATAGATAGATAGATAGATAGATAGATAGATAGATAGATAGATAGATAGACTGACTGTTGTTTTTATCTGTAATACGAAATCTGAGCATGTTGATTTTTGTGCCACAGTAAGAAAGAAGAAACTGCGTGAGCTTGCTGGAGATTGCTGTGTGAGTGTATTTCTGAATGCCTATGACTGGCGGCATGTCATGGTGCAATATTGACATGGACATTAATTCCTAGTTAGGTGACAGCCCTGGTGTACTCTTCGTGCTCGGCAGGGGTCATGACATCATGATTGGTTTGTTCTGTGCATCTTTATGTCGTTTTTTTCTTTATATCTTTATTTACACACACACGCGCGCGCGCACGCACGCACCACCACCACCACCACCACCACCACCACCACACCACCACCACCACACCCTCTCTCTCTCTCTCTCTCTCTCTCTCTCTCTCGAATACACACGGGGACTGGATGTAAAAAGCACATAAGTGCTCATTCCATTATCCTCGATATAAAAGAATAAATAAATGAATAAAATAAATTAAATTCACACACACTGTCTCTCTCTCTCTCTCTCTCTCTCTCTCTCTCTCTCTCTCTCTCTCTCTCTCTCTCTCTCTCTCTCTGTCTCTATCTCTCTCTCAGACACACACACACACACACACACACAACACATACATAACACACACACACAAACACACAACACACACACACACACACACAACACAACACACAACACACACACACGCCTTTTTATTTTGAAATCCGTTCTAAGAAAATCATAACAAACTTACCCGATAACGAAAGCAACGACTTAAGTGTGCTTTTGCAGCAACAGTCATTGACCCACTCAGCTCAGTATACAAACAACTTAACATCGACACAGCTGACTGCCAGACACTGCACTAAAGGTTACACTCCTGTATTAGCTTGTGGGTCATGTAGTATCTTGTATAGAGTGCTAGTCGGAAAAAAAAATTGGGGTGATTTTCACAGATTTTTTTTAAAGTATAAAAAAAATGCACTTTGTACTTGTTTTTGGGGGGATTGAGGACATAGAGCATTACCAGGTAGTTACGAGAAAGTTGGAAATGATCATCAAAAATGAGGATTGCTTGTGTTCCTACAGTGTTGACCCCGCGCATGCATATTGCGGTAAGGAAGCTAGCAGACTACAAAGGACCGAGAGAGTAAAGCGTTTGCTGAAAAAGAAAGATTAAAACCTACCGAATTAAGTTCACAATCACATGAGTTTTGAGTCAGAGGTTAGTCTTTCACACTCAAAAAACTGGTTTTTATTTCTGTGGATGCCTTAGTACGTGCGGTATGAATATATGAGTCATAATTATAAAAGAAAAGAAAAAACCAGGAGGAAAAGTGTTAATTTCTAAAGCAGGAGTGTCCCAAAACGCTGCAGGCAGGGAGTGCTTTGAGGATTGTTTTCCTGACATTAACCCTCTCTCCTCTCATCCACGCTGTGAAAGGTTCGTTTCCCCAGGTCGTTCAGAGTTCACAGGCTTGTCATGGTGAATGAAGATCACACACTCTTGACTCCCAAGTAGACTTTTTCCTCTGGAGTTAACAACATTAGCGCCGACTCCACTCCACCCAAAAGTCCTTCGGATGAGACTATAAACCGAGGTTGCGTGTGTGAACGCATGCAGAACATCTTTGCGTTAAAAACCCGTTCCGCTTTTCTGAAGAGTAGGCCATTGTGTGTCGGTGGGATTGGTTGACAAAATTTACAACACTGCATACACAGGGGGACTGGGTGTAAAAAAAAAATAAAGCACATGAGTGCTTATTCTATTATCCTTGGAATAAAAGAATAAAAATAAAATATGAAATAAATAATAAATAAATAAACATAAGTGTTATATAACAAAAGCATCTGTGCTGCTTATTTCTTCACTCTTGATATTTTGAACATGTTTTTGGATGTAAACACTTATCCTTTCTTTATATATATATATTATATATATATATATATATATATATATATATATATATATATATATATATATATATATATATATATATATATAAGTATCAGAACCATAATGTTAAATGGTGTCTGCCTTATCTTTTTTTTATTTTTTACTTTTGACGTTTGCTTGCTGTTTCTGTTTTGGTTCACATTATGTAACAATCAAAAGAGGCATACAGATGTAGCTTTATACCAATAAAAAAATAATAAAAAAATAGTGCTAACTCCACTCCACCCAAAAGTCCTTTGGATGATACTATAAACCGAGGTTTCGTGTGTGATCGCATGCAGAACATCTTTGCGGACACGTTAAAACCCGTCCCGCTTTTCTGAAGAGTAGGCCATTGTGTGTCGGTGGGAACGGATGACAAAATGTACAACATTGCTTCTTTGTGTTCAATGCGTGGGTCTCAACCTTCATACAAAGTCATCGAGTCAGAAAACCACTAAATATCATCTTCACCTAATAGCCTTATATCCTTTTATTCCCGCCGAACGAAATTTCCGTACCCTTCCCGTCCGTGTGTACATAGAAATCTCTTTGAAACAAGACAAACAAGCAAACAAACAAACATAAACTGCTGAGAGTGGGTGAATGAACTAAAACGAGTCATTCACCCAGAACGAGGGCTAGGCTGATTTAGACGTCGCATTATCATTCAGCTTGCTCTGGAGTCACCGGGAAACGTATCGAGGACTGAGGACTGGGGCTGACTGGGCAGACCTCCTGCAGAGTTCCCAGCGCAGGAGAAGACCAGACACTACACTACTCGCCCCCACCCAGTATAGCCAAGTCAAGTCAAGTCAAGTCAAAAGGATCTTTATTGAGGGTAAAAGAGTAAGCTGACAAGCTTCGGGGGAAGCACACACACACACGCATAAATTATAAACTCACACAGTCTTTCGGATGAGACTATAAACCGAAGCCCCGTGTGCTAACGCACGCAGAACATCTTGCGCACACGTTAAATCCTGTTCCGCTTTTCGTAAGAGTAGGCCATTGTGTGCCGGTGGGAACGGATGACAGAATTTACAAAATCGCATACACAAGGGGACTGGATGTTTTTTTTAAAAAAAGCACATAAGTGCTTATTCCATTATCCTCGATATAAAAGAATAAATAAATAAATAAAATAAAATAAAACACACACAAGCCTCATAAAGCACACGAACCAACTTAAGCAAATCATATCGAAGCGAATGAACCAAGCAAAATAATATACAAATCCCAAAAATTCCGTATTAAACGTGACAACAAGACGTAAAATGAAGTATCCATCAACAAAGAGATCATCAATGCAAAATTCACGGGCACCTCACACACACACACACACATGCACACACGCGCACACACACACACACATACACACACACACATACACACACACGCACGCACGCACGCACGCACACACACATACACACACACGCACGCACGCACGCACAAAACACACACACACACACACACACACACACACACACACACACACACAAGTAAAATTAAACAACAAAACGGCAGATACAAAAAAGGGTTCATAAAATTATTTGGCTCATTAAGCAGACTCGGTTCTCAACAACAAAACAGTTTACAATGTTTCCATCAAATGGTTTTTTTTCAGTGCAGAAAAAGCAGAAAAGAGAAGACAAGTTAGGTTAAAGATAAAGAAGAAAGAAAAAGAAAGAAAAAAGACAATCACGTAAACAACTTCGGTCGATTAAACAAGTAGAAAGGTTTTGCTAACACCAGTCAGACGAGTCGAAGATCGGGTTATATGCACATGACAATGACAATGACAAATTCTTTTATTTCGTCGAGGATAATGAATAAGCACCCATGCGCCTTTTTTTTTTACATCCACTCCCCGCCCATAGGGATACATTGTATGATAATGAAATAAACCCAATACCCATACACTCAATCAATAAAACTTTAAAAAACCACACACAAAATACCCTCACAAAAACCACCAAAAAAGGAAAGAAAAAGTCAACAACAAATGATATAAAAAAAACCCACAAAAACAACCAAAAAGCAAACAGCAAAGAAAGCAAAATAAAACCAACAATATGTATGGAATAAGTCCTTCGGATGAGACTATAAACCGAAGTCCCCGTGTGCGAACGCACGCAGAACATCTTGCGCACACGTTAAAAACCCGTTCCGCTTTTCGGAAGAGTAGGCCATTGTGTGCCGGTGGGAACGGATGACAAAATATATTGACAAAACTGCATACACACGCGGACTGGATGGGGGGAAAAAAGCACATGAATGCTTATTCCATTATCCTCGAAGTAAAGGAATAAATAAATAAATAAAAAAAAAAAAAAAAGGTATATAGACTGATTGGCTGCTCAGAATAGTCTAGGCTTACACCACAACACGACACGACACGACACGACACGACAGGACAGGATGTAACGGTTGACTGACAAAACGAATGTTCTGTCTGGTGGTGGCTAGAAACTGACTGTGAATGCCAGAGGACAAGAAGTGGAATTTTCAGCATGTACACGAAATCTTATGACGATTTTGGTGTAATCTAAACCAGCATACTCTCTCTCTCTTTCTCTTTCTCTCTCTCTCTCGCTCGCTCGCTCGCTCGCTCCACCAGTCCTATGCGTTTAAACTCTGTTTGCTCCTGGGATGCAATAATGCTAATAATTAACATTAGAAATTTAGCCTTATATTTATATAAAGCCTTTTAGATAAGAGATATTATGTTGTCATAAGGTCGTAAGGTGTTTTTTGTTTTTTGTTTTGTTTTGTTTTGTTGATATTTTGTTGTTGTTTTTCGCTGTGGTTTGCCACCACTGCACTTCACTGTGTATTCCTATCATTATTCATTAAGTTGATCAGCATCCCCCTTCATGTATGGGCCAACGGCCTTTTATGAAGAAATTCTTTCACAGTTCAAGAGCTCTCTCTCTCTCTCTCTATGTCTCTCTCTGTTTTCTCTCTCTCTCTGTCTGTCTGTCTCTCTCTCTCTCTCTCTCTCTCTCTCTCTCTCTCTCTCTCTCCTCTCTCTCTCTCTCTCTCTCTCTCTCCTTCGGATGAGACTATAAACCGAGGCCCCGTGTGCGAACGCACGCAGAACATCTTGCGCACACGTTAAATCCTGTTCCGTTTTTCGTAAGAGTAGGCCATTGTGTGCCGGTGGGAACGGATGACAAAATTTACAAAACCGCATACACACGGGGACTGGATGTAAAAAAGCACATAAGTGCTTATTCCATTATCCTCGATATAAATGAATAAAAAAGAAAACTCTCTCTCTCTCTCTCTCTCCTCTCTCTCTCTCTTTCTCTCTCTCTCTCTCTCTCTCTCTCTCTCTCTCTCTCTCTCTCTCTCTCTCTCTCTCTCTCTCTCTCTCTCTCTCTCTCTCTCTCTCTCTCTCTCTCTCTCTCTGGTGTGAGGGTATTACATAACAAGAGGGGAGAAGTTGAGCTTAGGAAAACTTTCCCAATTACGTCTATGGGGCAAAAACAACAAAGATAGGCAATGGGGCATGTCGTTATAAACATGCAGTGCCGTTCTACTTTTAAAATGTATTTAGTTTGCAAAACGGAATAGCCTAGTGGTTAGAACATTGCGATCGCAATCTGACGAACCGGGTTCGATTCCCGTTCAAGGGGATATTTTCCCCTGGAGTTAACATCAGTGCAAACTCCACTCTCCCCAAAAGTCCTTCGGATGAGACTATAAACCGAGGCCCCGTGTGCGAACACACGCAGAACATCTTGCGCACACGTTAAATCCTGTTCCGCTGTTCGTAAGAGTAGGCCATTGTGTGCGGTGGGAACAGATGACAAAATTTACAAAACTGCATACCCACGGGGACTGTATGTAAAAAAGCATAAAAGGGAGTAAAGGTAAAGGAGTCCCATAACCTATAAGGTCGTAGGGGAGCGAGGCGTCAGAGACCTCACTTCTCTAGGGCCAGCATATTGAGGGCGGCGCCCATCTCCTCTCCCTCGCTGCTTTACCTTCCCTGACCCTAAAGAGGGCAGGTACCCATTTACAGCTGGGTGAACTGGGGGAACTGTACTGAAGCCAAGGCGCGCAAACGGTCACCCATCCAACTGGTAACCACGCTCGACGCTGCTTAACTTGGCTGGGGGGAAGCGAGTGCTCCGACCACTGAGCTATCCCGTCCCCCTCCTTTAAAAAAACATATAAGTGCTTATTCCATTATCCTCGATATAAAAGACTTTTTAAAAAATTTAATCAATCCTCTCTCTTCTCTCCTCTCTCTCTCCTCTCTCTCTCTTCTCTCTCTCTCTCTCTTCTCTCTCATCTCTCTTCTCTCTCTCTCTCTCTCCTCTCTCTCTCTCTCTCTCTGGTGTGAGGGTATTACATAACAAGAGGGGAGAAGTTAAGCTTAGGAATGTTTTTTCCAATGACATCTATGGGGCTTGAACAAAACTAGGCAATGGAGCGTATTGTTTATAAAGATATGGTTCTAATCTACTTTTAATATGTATTTAGTCTGCAAAACACTGTTGCTTGTTTTTGCTGACACTGGCAATAAATAAATAAAAAAGGAAAAAGACTTCCAATAAACAGCTTCACAGGTAGTCTACATCAGCACTATTTTTTTCATATTTTTTAATCGGTAAATACAAACATCCCACCGCTTAAGTCACTGATGCTGTAACATTTTCCCACCACCAAAAAAAACAAAAAACATTACGATAATTGCACGCATAAGGTTTTACCAATGCATTAGTCCTACACTTTAACTCATCACATAACCACAAACATAACAGTCAATTACACAGACGTTAAATCGAAGAAACATAATTTATAGTCACAATCTTACTACCAAAACAACAATTTTGCAGGGTGAAAAAAGCTTTACTCATAAACTCTTTGACTGAATTAACTGGGTAAGTAACCCTTGGTTTAGGAAAGCGAGTGCTGCTCTATTGTTTCTAAGAGAACGCAAGGGAAGTTAGTGAGGTTTACGGACGCGGAGATAATGAGCTGGCATGGATAACTGGCACTCTGGAGATTAGACTGACCAGTCTACTAGCCGGTGCGACTGAGCGAAAAGAGAGCTGCACGACCAGAGAGAGAGCGCGGGGAGAGGGGGGGGAGGGAGGGAGGAGGAGGAGAGAGAGGGGAGGGGGGAGGGAGGGAGAGAGAGGAGAGAGAGAGAGAAAGAGAGAGAGAGGGAGGGGAGGGAGGGAGAGAGAGAGAGGGAGGAGAGAGAGAGAGAGAGGGAGAGAGAGAGGAGAGAGCGAGAGAGAGAGAGAGCGAGGAGAGAGAGAGAGAGAGAGAGAGAGAGGAGAGAGCGAGCGAGAGAGAGAAACACACACACACACACACACACCACACACACACACACACACACACACACACACACACACACACACAACACACACACACACACACACACACACACACAAGCTGTGATGTCGTTAAGCGGTTTCATGCCTGTCCCTAAATGGACTATTAAAACTTTCAACTACGCTAACCCGGTCTGAACGTAACTGAAAAAAATATTTCTAACCTGCTAACTACATCATTCTTATCAACACACATGAAAACACGACCCATACTATGGCAATACAAACATAAAGGTAAAGGTATATCCCATAACCTATGCGGTCGTAGGGGAGCGAGGCGTCAGAGAACTCAACTTCTCTAGGGGGCCAGCATATTGAGGGCGGCGCCCATCTCCTCTCCCTCGCTGCTTTACCTTCCCTGACCCTAAAGAGGACAGGTACCTATTTACAGCTGGGTGAACTTGAGGACTGTACTGAAGCCAAGGCGCGCAAAATGGTCACCCATCTAAGTGGTAACCACGCTCGATGCTGCTTAACTTTAGCTGGGGGAAAGCAAGTGCTCTAACCAGTGAGCTATCCCGTCCCCTAGCTACCCAAACGTTTTACATACATAAAAACTCTAAAGAGACTGCGAACATAAAAGCGAGTACTCCCTAACTTTCCATGAATAATTTGTTAATTTACCGATTTGCACGCTCACATAGAGAATAGGAATTGTCAGATCTGGAATCGTTGTCTGGCGATTTGCAGTTTGTGCTTTGGCTGCTAGCTCACCTACTGAAGGAAAAGGAGAATGGTATATTAGTGTCTGCAGGACGTTTCCAGATCGAGGGAAGGAGTACTATCCCAGTTACTGGGCTTTGTCCACATTAGGACGACAGCCACTTTACGACACAACATACAGGTACATAGAAGAACTCTCTCACCTTCTCCAATTCTCTGCGTACCCACACGCGTGCCTGCGCACAGGTATGAGTAAACACACACACACACGCACACACGCACACCACACACACACAACGCACGCACACGCACGCACGCACATACACACACGCGGCGAGCACGTAGGGGCATACACACATACACACACATACACACGCATACAGAGTTACAAGTGCAGATTCATATTATATTATGGCTGTGTGCTTTTGCTTGGATGCACCACGCACACAGAGAGAGAGAGAGACAGACAGACAGACAGACAGAGAGACAGACAGACAGACAGACAGAGACAGACACAGAGACAGAGACAAACAAACAGACAGATAGACACAAGAAACAGACAGTGTCAGAGAGAGAAACAGACAGAGAGAAAAGATACCAATACGTACATGAATGCAAGCCCTAAAAATCCACATAGAGAAAATAGGACAGATATTCTTAGATTTACAGTGAAACACATGAAACCTGCTGTACAAATTAACACACACTGTAACTTTGTGAACCTGGTGCATGCATACTGTACATGCACGTCACAGACACACACACACACACACACACACACACACACACACACACACAACACACAAACGCACACTCACACAACACACACACACACAAACTGGATTCAAGTGATGTTTATGTTGGAAGAAGTTTCGTTTAAGAGAAGCTGCAGCAGAAACATGTCTGTGCGTTCTATAAAACGCACCTGCAGAACACATAAACTATCGGAAACAAAACGCCGTGTTCGTAGCTCCTAATGCTCCTGCAGAAGTAATCAACTAACAGACACAAATACAGCGCTCGTACATTTGTATTTTTCTGCAGAAGCAATACACTGTCACAAACGAATGTAGTTTTCGTATATTTATTCATTCTTTTTTTTTCGAGGATAATGGAATAAGCGCTCTTGTGGTTTTTACATCAAGTCCCCGTGTGTATGCAGTTTTGTCAATTTTGTCATCCGTTGCCACCGGCACACAATGGCCTACTCTTCCGAAAAGCCGAACGGGTTTTTCTTGTGCGCGCAAGATGTTCTGCGTGCGTTCGCACACGGGACGTCGGTCTATAGTCTGATCCAAAGGACTTTTTTTTTGGGGGGGGGGTGGAGTCGGCGCTGATGTTAACTCCAGAGGAAAAATCCTCTTGAACGAGAATCGAACCTGGGGTCAGCAGATCACGAGCGTAATGCGCATCACTCTAGCCAACTAAGCTATCCCGTCCCCTTCTGCAGAAGTAATCAACTATCACAAACAAATATAGTACTCGTATATTTGAATTCTTCTGCAGAAGTAATCATCTATCACAAACGAATGCAGTAGTCGTATATTTGAATGTTTCTGCAGAAGTAATCAACTATCACAAACGAATGCAGTAGTCGTATATTTAAATGTTTCTGCAGAAGAAATCATCTATCACAAATGAATGCAGTACTGTATATTTGAATTCTTCTGCATAAGTTATATACTGTCACAAACACATACAGGATTCCTACATTTGAATTCTTCTGCAGAAGTAATCCACTATCACAAACGAATGCAGTAGTCGTATATTTGAATGTTTCTGCAGAAGCAATCAACTATAGGATACAAATGCAGTACTCGTATATCATTTGAATGCACCTGCAGAAGAGAGAATCTATCGGAAACAAACGCCGTACTCTTGTATTTGTTCATGCACGTCGCAGATTGGCAGGCTTTCTTTATTTACAATATGGAATGTCGATTAGTGTTATGTTCAAAAGCACAAAAAAGTAAAAAAAGGTTTTGTCTACCAAAGTTTCTAGAGTTGCAGCCGTGTTAATGCCAGCAGCTGGTATAACGTTACGTCTTGCGAGTTTAATAATTATGCGTCTGATTCCAGCATTAGGTTAATTCTTGATATCTCTTTTCACACACATAGACACACAATTGGTGCTCTCGCCTGTACGCTGCGTGCGCACGCACGCACGCACGCACCCACCCACACACACACACACACACACACACACACACACACCACACACACACACACACACACACACACACACACACACACTACTCGTGTATTTGAACGTTTCTGCAGAAGAAATAAACTATCGAAAACAAATGCTGGAAAGCTTTCTTTTATTATGATATAGAATGTCAATCAGTTCTCTCTCTCTCTCTTCTCTCTCTCTCTCTCTCTCTCTCTCCTCTCTCTCTCTCTCTCTCTCTCTCTCTCTCTCTCTCTCTCTCTCTCTCTCTCTCTCTCTCTCTCTCTCTCTCTTGGATGTTCACGTTCAATGTAAACAAAACCATGAGCACTTGAAATTATGCCTGAGAATGCTTCCTACCCGCCTGAAGCCAATAAATTTCAAATTATTGACTGGCGATTAGCACAAATGCAGCAAGGCTTTGTTCTCCACTCAACTCGGATAAAAGCAGAAATGTATGAAAGGTTCTGGAAAACAGCACTGGACATTTCTGTTCAGAAATATTAAAAGTGACAGAAATAGCTGTCTCCAACACAGAGGAAATCAAAGAACTCAAATGGGACAATGGCAGTCTGTTTGAAAGAATCGAACAGCTCGAAAGAAAGTTTAAAACCCTTGAACAGGACATGAAAGCTTGTAACATCAAGATCATGATTGTTCAAGAGAGCGAATGGGAAGATGAGCACACAACTACACAGACAATGGTTGACCTTTTGAATGACCATTCACACTCTCCAAGCTGGCAACCTGAGGATATTGCCAGAGCCTTCTGAATCGGAAAGCAGCAACATTACAGCAGAAATCCTCGGCCCATCCTGGTCCAACTTCAGCGATGGAATGACAAAATGACTGTTCTCAGTGACAAAGATCTCAGGCACAGTTTAAGACAAAGTAGTATATGAGTAGCATCCGACCTTACCTCACGAGAGGGATGGTGGAATTCTATCGAGATCAAGGCAAAACTGCTTATATCTACAATGGCAAACTACAAGTGAGAGAGAAGCAGCAAACTACTCAATTCATGGACAAAAGAGAATGGCGGTATACCTCCCCAACCTTTAGGAGAAGTGAAGAGAATTGGCCTTACCTACCTCCAGCAAATACAAGCAGGAACAACAGGAGCACAGGATGTTTTCGTACCAGAAGACAAGTTTTCAGGAACAGTTACAGAGATACAAGAGCCATACAAGTGGACAAAGCAGGAACTATTCTACACAACAATATGCTAAACAAGCAGATACAAGGCCGTAGAAACCTATGAACGCACCATGGCATCCTCAAAATGAAACAGTCCAAGCTTCTGATGGCGAGGATGAACTCTCTGGTTACCTCTCTGATGCCAGCCAACTACAGGGCAGAGAGAACAGAGGCGATGGAAGTCAGAGAAAAATGCATCACAGAGAAGGAGACAGACGAACCAGCAATAGACATGTTCATGTTCCAATAGTGCCAGGCACACGCTCTTACAGTGAAGTGATGAAGCAGCCTGCCCCGCCAACACATAAAGCATCAGCAGACAAGAGGATTGTCTGGGTGAAGGAAAGCTCCAGTGACAACACTTCAAAGCATGCTGCCTCGGAAATGACCCGGGAAGTACACAGTCTTGCCAGGGATGAGCAGATACCTGAGAGACAGCATGTGCCATCTCATGGAGAAGACAATCTTGATGATGATGATGCAGATCAAAATGACCAGGATCTGATTCCCACCGAAAAAAAAAACCGAGCTGCAATCAAACTCTGTAGAGCAAGCTGAAAATGAAGTGTACCAAGGTATGGTTACAGAAGGAACTGACATTATCACCAGATTAACTGGGGAAAGTGACATGACAGATAAAAACATTATGACTGTTTCCAAACAAACAATTTTGATGCACAATTTATTGAGTTATTCAATATCTTTGAATGTATTATTCTACATGGTTTGAATGAACAGATATTTGATGACAGCTGTACTTCTATTGCCTCTCCTGGAGCAAGTACAGTAGATTACTTTATAGTTTCTTGTAATTTGTTATTATCCATGAATTGTACATCACTTGTTGAAAGGAATAGGGATAGGGATAAGAAAATGAAATAAAGGTTTGACATATGAGACATTTATTTGGAAAGAAGAAAAAGAAAGCGAGTTTATGAAGGTGCTGCAAAGCAGTATAATCCAACATAAACTAAGAACAGCTATTGAAATTCTAGATACAAATATGGATAGTGCTTTAGATGCTTTTGTGGAGTGTCTAAAAGACTCTAGCCAATGCATGTTTAACGTGCTTTCTATTAATAAAAAGAGAAATTCAGTATGGTTTGATGAGGAATGTTACAATTCAAAGAAAGAAGGTCGGAAAAAAAACTAAACAATTTTTAGAAAATCTCATAAGGAAGATGATAGAATATTATATGTAGAAGCAAGGAAAAAGTACATATATCAATTGAATATGAAGAAACAAATGTTAAGGAAACTTCAAACAGACAATCTAGTGAAAGAAATGAATGATTCACCTCAGTTTTGGAAATGCTTGAGAAACATGGGATGTGGTGGTAAACAAAAGATTGATCACAACATTAGCCTTGATGACTGGTATAATCACTTTAAACTTCTATATCAAAACAGTAATCCAGCAGAGGAAAACACTATTGATAATGATCCCTCAAAAGAACTAGATCATGACCTAAACCAAACTATTAAATTTCATGAAGGTGAAGTTATTTGAGCTATTTCTAAACTTAAGAGAAGAAAATCGTGTGGCATAGATATTTCTGTTGAAATGTTGAAAGCTGGTGAAAGCATTGTTTATAAAATTCTAACAAAATTATTTAAGAAAATCTTTTATCAAGGAATTTATCCTAAACAGTGGTCTAAAGCCATAATAATTCAAATCTATAAAAAGGTGATCCTGATAATGTCAATAACTATAGAGGTATATCTTTTATCAAGCATAATTTATAAGTGCTATACTTGTATACTAAATGCTAGACTATATACCTGGTTAGCAAGCAGGATTTCGCAAAAAAAATTCTCCTGTTGATAACATTTTTACCTTATATGCCTCAGTCCAGAAATGTCTAAGTAAAAATGGTAGGAAACTGTATATAGCCTTTGTAGACTTTAGAAAGGCTTTTGACTCTGTGTGCCATGATAAACTTTTAGAGTGCTTAATTAGACAGGGTGTTAAAGGAAAATGTGTTGCTTCTCTCGCTGCAATGTACAACTCACTGTTGTCATGTGTACGTTCAAAATCTCAGATTTCTTAATTGTTTGAATGCCCGATGGGAGTAAGACAGGGGTGTGTTTTGATCCCAACTTTATTTTTAATGTTTATAAATCAATTAGCTGACAATATGAGAAAAGATGCAAACATGGCGTTCAGATGCTGCCTGGCATAGCGGAATTACTTATTTTGTTGATCGCAGATGATGTAGCTCTGATGTCAACCACTCCCAGAGGTCTTCAAAACCAACTAGATTTCTGGCACATGTGTTGTAAAAAATTGAAACTATTTGTAAATAATGATAAGACAAAAAATATGGTATTTAGAAAAGGAGAGTTTCTAGGACGACATGAAAAATGGTTTTATGATGGAAAGAGATTAGAAGTAGTGAATAGTTATTGTTATTAATTTTACGGTTTTATTTCACCACTAAGATAAGTGTTAAAAGGGGTGCAGATCATTTAGCAGTTAAAGGAAAGAAAGCTGTTATGCAATTACATAAACTGTTTAACAAATACAAGGAAATTACCTCAAGTGTATTCTTAAAAAATTTTTACATTAAATTCAGCCAATTCTGCTGTATGCATCTGAGGTGTGTGGGCATAAATAGACTAGAACATATCGAAAAAGTGCATATGTTAGCCTGTAAACGATTCTTAGGTGTTCCAACGAGGACGCCTAACAAGATGGTTTATGGAGACCTAGGGAGATTCCCATTGTACATTAATTCTTATGTTGCTTGTATCAGATACTGGCTAAAATTAGTGCAAATGGATATTGAGCGATAACCCCACCGAGCATAGAACATGTTATTTGAATTGGACAGATGTGGCAAATGTTGCTAGGTTACAAATGTGAGAGAGATTTTGTAAGAGACTGGTTATGGTATTGTTTGGTTGCATCAAGGAGTAGGAGATGCTCAAATGTTTTTGAGAGTTTTTAAACAGACTTGTGGACTGGTTTATACAGGAATGGAATGGAACTGCTAGAGAACGAGAAAGATATCAGATGTATAATTCATTTAAAATTGTTTTTGAAAGAGAAAAATATGTTATCAACATGAATATCTATTGTTTTCGTGTTGCTGTCACACAGTTAAGATTTGGTGAACATCCGATTAAAAAATAATACACATAAATATAGTGAATCTGCTCAGAATAGAAATTGTTCTTTTTGTGATAATCAAATTGAAAATGAACACCATCTCTTGTTTGACTGCATCCTTTACACAGACTTTCGAGACAGATTTCTTAAGGAATCGTCAGAAGTGTCTTTTAAAGATCTACTTAAATCATCCAATAAAAATCACAGGCATAACGTATCCAGATACGTTTTTCACGCAATCAACAGAAGGAAGACAATACTTGGCTTACAATGGTAGGCAGCTAGCTGAAACTGGTTTATTGACGTTTGTTATTTCATGTCAACGGAAGAAAACTTGAAATTGAAATTGTCCTGTATTCCGTATCTCGACAAATTTGTTTTCCTATTATCATTATGAAATTGCATACACATTATTCCCTCCCTCCCCCCCCCCCCCCCCCCCCCTCACTTTTCGGTGGAAGGACGTCAAATTGAAGAACTAACACACACACCATACACACACATTCCCACACCCACACCCTCCCCCACACCCTCCCCCACACCCACAGCCACCCCACCCCCCACCCCTCACACACACATACACACACACGCACACACACACACACACACACACACACACACTCGCACACATACATACACCCTGAAGAACCGCTACACGCTTTCTCCACACACTCAACGACTAAAAAAACCAACAAAACCCAAACCAAAACAATTGCACCTATCACAAGAGATCTACCACGTCATCTGCACTCCTAACGACACAAGCCTTAGTTCACGGACTGTTTTTCTTGGCACAGATGACATGAAGTGCCTTTGCACTTCAACGCAGCTGGAAGTGCTCCTAGTGCCTAGCCTAACTAACGTTAACCTGTTTCTTTTTATCCGTAAATCAAGAAGGCTAAACTGTGCCAGAGTTTGTCAAGTATTTGTATATCACTACTCGAAGAC
>CM054142.1:56900614-56903114 GCA_028751875.1 Rapana venosa
GCGTGCGTGCGTGCGTGCGTGCGTGCGTGCGTGCGTGCGTGCGTGCGTGCGCGCGCGCGCGCGCGCGCGCGCGCGATAAATTTGAAATCTCTTAATTCTGTTATTTGAGGAAAGTTGCATGGGTATAAATGATTTGAATTCAAGCGCTTTGATTTCTTTGTTTTGCAATATTCAACGCTATATAAATTCTATTTTTATCACTATTATCATTATTATTATGTTTTATCCTTCTCTCCATCTTGCATCAGTCATCTTTTCTTTCTCTTTCTGCCAGTTTTTCTCTCTTCCTCCTTTTTTTCTATGTTGTGTCTGGTATGTCTCCCACTCTTCCGATGTGTTTATATTTTCAGTTAAAGAGTTGGCAGTCTTTATCTTTCTTTTTTATTTTCATTTATTTATTTATTTTATTACTTTATTTCGAGGATAATGGAATAAGCACGCGTGTGCCTTTTTTTAACCAGTCCCCGTGTTTACACAGTTTTGTACATTTTGTCATCCGTTCCCACCAGCACACAATGGCCTACTCTTCCGAAAAGCGGAACGGGTTTTAACGTGTGCGCAACATGTTCTGCGTGCGTTTGCACACGGGACCTCGGTTTATAGTGTCATCCAAAGGACTTTTAGGAGGAGTGGTGTCGGCACTGATGTTAACTTCAGATGAAAAATCCTCTTGGACGAGAGGGGAACCCGGGTCAGCAGATCACGAATACATCAGGCAACCACCGTCCCCCTATTTTTAGGTCACAAGCCCTGTACACCAAAGCATTACGCTACATCCTTTTATTTATTGATTGATTGATTGATTTATTTTGGAAAATTTAGAACCCTTACTCCATAGGAATCCTATAGGCTTTTCAACCTTGATGTTGAAACGTATTTATTTTATTTCATTTTATTCTTTTATATCGAAGATAATGGAATAAGCACTTATGTTGGTGTTTTTACATTCAGTCCCCGTGTGTATGCGGATTTGTGAATTCATGAATGCATGATTTAACGTGTGCGCAAGATGTTCTGCGTATCGGCTCTTGAGTGTCATGTTCATGTAATTGTACATATGTATATATAAACAGGATTTTTTTTCTTTCAAAGCACTTGTGAATTCTTATCTCCTCCGGCGCAAAGCTATACTAGACCTGTCAGAGAGACAGCCGGGGAAACCCAGTGCTTGAACTTATAGTATTATTTGTTAAGCCATTTATTACTTTCTTTCTTTTTTCTTTCACTTGCTGTGAGATCTTTGTGGTGGATCAGTGCTCTGTGACGTGGATTGTTTATTTATTTATTTTATTTATTTATTCTTTTATATCGAGGATAATGGAATAAGCACTCATGTGCTTTTTTACATCCAGTCCCCGTGTGTATGCGGTTTGTATATTTTGTCATCTGTTTCCACCGGCACACAATGGCCTACTCTTTCGAAAAGCGGAACAGGATTTAACATGTGCGCAAGATGTTCTGCATGCGTTCGAACACGGGGCCTCGGTTTATAGTCTCATCCGAAGGACTTTGACATTCACTTCGATTTTTTTTGTCAAACTGGGAAGAAAGGGCGAGGCTGGGAATCGAACCCAGAACCTCACGGTTAACTTGTTGGCAGGCGAACGTCTTAACCATCCTGCCACCTTCCTTCCTTGTTAGGCAGGCCTGCTCTTTAGTCAAATGTTCGCGAAGTCAAAAATGATGCCATGAAGTCTTCTTCATTTTGGAACGCTCAGATAACAACTATTGTTATCTGCAAAATGAGCAAAAAATGCGTTGCGCTGCCGTCAAGCGCTTGACAAGTGAGGCCCGGCACATCCGACTTCGGCGTGGGAGAGAACTGTTATATTTTTTAAGTATTTCTGTAGAAAAAGGAAAAAAAGGCAGGAGAATGAACCAAGACGGTAAGAAAATAGACAAGAAGGAAGTGGCAGGAAGAAAAGGAACGAGACAAAAACGAAGAGAGGGATAGAAAAGAGGGAAAGCCTAGCACCGATTTTCCAGACGGTGGGGATGCTATTTATACTGACAGGCCCCTGGCATTCCCACGGGGTAATGCCATGGTGCCAGCTACATCGCTTGCGTTTTTCCTTTTTTTTGTTTTTGTTTGGCATGTTGAGCATTTAGCCTACATATGCATATAAACATGGAAAATGCCACTTCTGCCTGCCAGTGTGATTTTGGGGGGGTCTTGGTGTTGACTGTGCCCCATCAGACATAATTATGCTCTGCAATAATGTATTGTGCCATCTCTGTGATGTGGGCTAAGCTTCAAGAGTGTCAGATCTGGACCCTTCCATCCTTTTCTTTTTCAAACTTTTTCATTCAATTTGTCTTCTTTTTTTTTTACATTGCACAATTATAAAGATACAAAAGATACAAACGATTTTGTTTGAGCGAGAAAGAGAGAGAGAGAGAGAGAGAGAGAGAGAGAGAGAGAGAGAGAGAGAGAGAGGAAGAGAGAGAAAGAGAGAGAGAGAGAGAGAGAGAGAGAGAGAGAGAGAGAGGGAGGGAGAGA
>CM054142.1:56913114-56925614 GCA_028751875.1 Rapana venosa
TGGGTCTTCTTCCAGTCAGCAAGACAATTGCCAGGAGGGATGAGGGAGGAAGTGTCCCTGTGTTGGATTTCAATGCAATAATTGTCTGTTTTGTCTTTTTTCGTTTTGCTCCTGCCATCTGAGGATTCATTCATCATTTGGCTGGAAGGCAAAGGACCTGGTTCACCACGTGGAGAGTATGAGGGATGCTATTGTGCGTTAGGGGGTGACTGCATTTGCCCATGTTGTTTATATGTATATACAGATATTAGATCCAGATTTGGTCTTTGTCTTTGGGTGTGGGGTTTTTTGGGTGGTTTGTTTGTGATTGGGAAAGCATTGATTTGCTTTTAGCACCCCTCAAAAATAGTATGCCATGGTGTTGCATGTTGGCCGTTCTGCAGCTTAACATCCTGGGGGCTCACCAGAAAATGCTCTCTGGTTGACTAGTTATTTCCTGGAAATCATTATGAAGCCTTTGACTACACACTGGCTGAGAAGTGTATGCAAATACATCTCTTTAGGAAATCCCCTGGCCATATTGGCACCTCTGTTACAAGTTCAGAATCTCTCCTCTCATGGAGAACTCTCTCCTCCTCCTCCTCCTGATCCTTCTCCTCCTTCCTTTGCTCATTCCTCTTTATTCTTAAAAAGCAAAACATAAATAACAAACACATAAAAAATGTGTATGGATTAATCAACATAAAAGTCTCAGAAACGCAATGAACACATACACACACATGTACTTCTGTCTGATCTTCCAGTTTTTCCTTGCTTGCTTATTTGCTTGCTTGGTTTGTTGATTCAGCAGAACACAGACTGGCATGCTGTGCTGGTATGGTGATGAGTTATAGCCAACCTCGGAACGTTGCAATTTTTGTACCAGAATCCCCTGTTGGCCATGCATCCAGTCTCTACTACTAGTAGCCACGCTGATGGTATCGCTGTGCTACATACAGGGCAGTGTCTGGCATCACTGCTGTCATGGAAATGGATCTTCTTCCAGTCAGCAAGACACTTGCCTGGAGGGATGAGTGAGGGAGTGTCCCTGTGTTGTTGGATTTCAATGCAATAATTGTCTTTGGTTGTGCTCCTGCCATCTGAGGATTCATTCATCATTTGGCTGGAAGGCAAAGGACCTGGTTAACTGTGTGGAAAGTATGAGTGATGCTATTGTGTGTTAGTGGGTGACTGCCTCTGTATATATACAGATATCATATTCAGAGTTGAACGATGTCTTTGGGGTTGGTCTTTTTGTTTGTTTGTTTTTTTGGGGGGAGCACAGTTTTGCTTTTAGCCCCTCAGAAATATCATGCCATGGTGTTGGATATTGGCCATTCTGCAGATCAACACCCTGTGGGGTTCGCCAGAAAATGCTCACTGTTTTACAAAGTTATTCCTGTGCAATCATTGTGAAACCCTTGAGTATATACTGGCTGAGATGTTTGTGAAAATATGGCTGTTTAAAACTAGCTCGTGATATCAGCAGCTATAGTTTGACTCCAGAGTCTCATGGAAAACTCCCTCTCCTCCTCCTCCTCCTCCTCCTCATCCTCCTCCTCCTCCTCCTCATCCCTAATTTGCTCATTCCTCCTCATTCTTAGAAAGCAAAACATAAAAAAGCAAACGCACAAACAAACATGTGTATGGATTCATCAACATAAAAGTCACAGCAACGCAATGAACTCACACAGTACATCTATCTGGTCTTCATGGTTTGCTTGGCTTATTAATTGAGAAGAACAGTCAGAGACTGGCATGCTATGGTGCTATGGTGGTGAGTTATAGACAACCTTGGAACGTTACAATATTGCACTACAATCCCCCTGTTGGCCATGCATCCAGTCTATACTACTAGCAGCCACGCTGATGGTATCGCTGTGCTACATACAGGGCAGTGTCTGGCGTCCCTGCTGTAATGGAAATGGGTCTTTTTCCAGTCAGCAAGATACTTGCCAGGAGAGATGACTGAGGGAGTGTCCGTATGTTGGATTCCAATGCAATAATTGTCTTGGGGGCAGGGGGGGTTGGTCTCTCTTGCTCCTGCCATCTGAGGATTCATCCATCATTTAGCTGGAAGGCAAACGAACTGGTTCACCACGCGGAGAGTATGAGTGATGCTATTGTGCGTTAGGGATGACTGCGTCTGCTGGGGTCGTTTATAGGTATATAGAGGTATTGGATCCAGATTTGGTTGATGCCTTTTCGTTTCTGAAAAGCACAGATTTGCTTTCAGCCCCCTCAGCAATATGATTTCATGGTGTTGATTGTTAGCCGTTCTGCAGCTTAACATCCTGAAGGCTCACCAGAAAAAGCTCTCAGTTTAACTAGTTCTTCCATTGTGAAACCTTGAGTACATGCTGGATGAGAAGTGTGTGCAAATATGACTGTTTTAAAACTATCTGGCCATATTCCTACTTCAGAATCTCTCCTGCAATGTGAGAATACCTGTGATTGTGCTGAGCTTGTCATTGGTGAAAGGAGAATGGACAGAGCCCTTTAAAGTATAAGGGCATCTGACTCGAGGCCTTAAAACTTTCTTTACATCAACTGTTGACAGAGCGTTTTTTGCATGGTCCATGAAACAGGCTGGTCAAGATTTCTATTGAGGTCACTGTTAGAAAAACATAATACTTGAATTTTATTTTTAAAAGATGAAGGGGTTATATCATCAACAACAAGAACAAAACAGATATGTCTTTATTTTTCTTTAAAATATGTCATCAGTGACGTGATCAAATAGAAAGTAGGAAAATATTTCCTTGATAAAAAGATGAGCCACTTATTTCAACATCAAAACAAAAAACCAGAAATACCTTTATCAGTGTTTAAAAATTTTGTCAATAACGTGATCAAATAGAAAGTAGAAAAATCATTATTTCCTGGATAATGATTAAGGGTAAAAGATATGCATGTAATAAACTTATTTAAAAATGGTTCTGGGCCGACAGCTAAACAGTGTCTGCAAAAGACTCCGTGTCCTTGAGGCTTGCCTTGGAATGCATTTCATCCAATATGATTGGATTCTTGATCAAAGGTTACCACTCAGAGCTAGCTCTCTCTCTCTCTCTCTCTCTCTCTCTCTCTCTCTCTCATCACACACACAACACACACACACACACACACACACACACACACACACACAGAACTCTCTCTCTCTCACACACACTCTCTCACATTTACAAAATCCGCATACACACGGGTACTGGATGTAAAAAATCACATGAGTGCTTATTCCATTATCTTCGATATAAAAAGTAAAATAAAAATAAAAATAAACAGCTCGCTCGCTCCTCTCTCTCTCTCTCTCTCTCTCTCTCTCTCTCTCTCTCTCTCTCTCTCTCTCTCTCTCTCTCTCCTCTCCTCTCTCTCTCCTCTCCTCCTCTCTCTCTCTCTCTCTCGATTCATCTTCTCATCATCTCCTCTTGAGATAATGAAAAAAACTTGTAACTTAACATTACCCTCTGAAATAACTCTTCTTGCTCTCTCTCTCTCTCTCTCCTCACTCCTCTCTCTCCTCTCTCTCTCTCTCTCTCTCTCTCTCTCTCCTCTCCTCCTCTCTCTCTCTCTCTCTCTCTCTCTCTCTCTCCTCTCTCTCCCGCCCTCTCTCACCCCTCTCCCTCTCTCTTCTCCCTCTCTCTCCCCCTCTCTCTCTCTCCCTCTCTCTCTCTCTCCCTCTCTCCCTCTCTCTCACCCCTCTCCCTCTCTCTTCTCCCTCTCTTTCTCTCAACACCCCCCTCTCTCTCTCAAAGTCCTCCTCTCTCACCTTCCCTTCTTCCCTAACCCCCTTTCACTCCTTCCCTCCTGTAAAAGTAAAGAAGAATTCAACTGTACAGTATTTCTCCCTTGTCTTGTCTTTAACTTCTTTGTTGTTGTTGTTTTTCAAGCGCGTTGTAAAGCACCAAGGGCAATGACCTAGGGACTGGCACAAATTGCCTGAAGGGGATGGTGTGGGTAGTTTTTTCTTGGGCAGATTTGGAATCTGGACTGAAATTGACTCTGAAGCCGCTTCTCAGACCAGGGGTGGTGTCTGGCCTTCCTCCCTGTTTACGGTTTGTTCACCTGTTACTTCTGTTGGTCTGCCTCCCACCCCCACCCTCCACCCTCCTATATACACACACGTGTGAGCGAACATGCGCGCGCGCACACACATACACGCACGTACACACACACACACACGCACGCACGCACGCACGGGACGGGGATAGCCTAGTCGTTAGAACATTGCGCTCGCAATCTGACGACCTGGGTTCGATTCCCGTTCAAGGGGATATTTTCCCCTGGAGTTAACATCAATGCAGACTCCACTCTTCCCCAAAAGTCTTTCGGATGAGACTATAAACCGAGGCCCCGTGTGCGAACGCACGCAGAACATCTTGCGCACACGTTATAAATCCTGTTCCGCTTTTCGTAAGAGCAGGCCATTGTGTACCGGTGGGAGCGGATGACAGGATTCAGAAATCCGCATACACACGGGGACTGGATGTAAAAAAAAAAGCAATACGCGCTTATTTCATTATCCTCGATATAAAAGAATAAAATAAAATAAATAAAATAATTTTAAAAACGCACGCACACACACATACGCGCGCACGTGCGCGCATATACATACACATACACACACGCACACTACAGTACAATGCAACCCAGTGACAGAAAAGAAAAGAGCAAAGTACATCCTCGGGGGGGGAATAAAAAGGGAAATGTACATCTTCATATGAAAACGGAAAGAGTAAAGTACATTTTCATATGAAAAGAACAGGGTAAAGTACATCGTCATATGAAAAGAACAGGGTAAAGTATATCTTCATATGAAAACGGAAAGGTAAAGTGCATCTTCATATGAAAACGAAAGGTAAAGTACATCTTCATATGAAAAGAACAGGGTAAAGTACATCTTCATATGAAAAGAACAGGGTATATAAAGTACATCTTCATATGAAAAGAACAGGGTAAGGTACATCTTCATATGAAAACGAAAAGGGTAATGTACATCTTCATATGAAAACGGAAAGGTAGAGTACATCTTCATATGAAAATGGATAGGGTAAAGTACATCTTCATACGAAAACGGAAAGGGTAAAGTACATTTTCATATGAAAACGGAAAGGTAAAGTACATCTTCATATGAAAAGAACAGGGTATATAAAGTACATCTTCATATGAAAAGAACAGGGTATATAAAGTACATATTCATATGAAAAGAACAGGGTAAAGTACATCTTCATACGAAAACGTAAAGGGTAAAGTACATCTTCATATGAAAACAGAAAGGGCAAAGTACATCGTAATATGAAAACGGAAAGGGCAAAGGACATCTTCATATGAAAACGGAAAGGGTAAAGTACATCTTCATATGAAAACGGAAAGGGTAAATTACATCTTCATACGAAAACGAAAAGGGTAAAGTACATCTTCATACGAAAACGGAAAGGGTAAAGTACATCTTCATACGAAAACGGAAAGGGTAAAGTACATCTTCATACGAAAACGGAAAGGTAAAGTACATTCTCATATAAAAAGAAAAGGGCAAAGTACATCCGTACGTGACCGAAAAAGGGTAAAGTACATCGTGTGGAAAAGAAACGGGTAAAGTACATCCTCATATAATTTTTATTTAAAAAAAAGGAAAAGCGCAAAGTGCATCCTTTTGTGACAGACAAAGGGAAGATAACACCCTCTTGTGAAAGAAACAGGATGGGAGAAGAAAACAGATGACTCATTGCGCTTAATGAATCAAGGTGTACCCTTGCAAACTCTATTTTCAAAAGAGGAAATGAAACAACACATCACCCCTCTTCCCCCCTCTTCCCCCCCCCCCCCAAATGAAAATAAAAAGATAAAATAACATACACAAAAGAATGAAGATACACACTACAGGAAATAGAGAGGGAGAGAGAGGGGGGGGGAGAGAGAGAGAGAGAGAGAGAGAGAGAGAGAGAATCTTGATGAATGAATCTTTACTTTTCAAGGGTAAGTGTGAGAGAGACAGAGACACAGACAAACAGACAGACAGAGAGATAGGGAGAGGTTTTAAGGGAGATTACTCTTGTCTTAAGGTATTTATTTATTTATTTATTCTTTTATATCGAGGATAATGGAATAAGCACTCATGTAGCGTATTATTCTTCAGGTGAACAACAACAAAAGAAACAATTCCTTTTTTTTTTTAAACTCCCACCACCACCAGATGAAATAGGCGCTGTAGTGGTGAGGGCCTGTCTACCTGACAGTGAATGAATGGCGGTTGTAAAATGAAGTGAAATTTGGGAAGAGAAGTCAGTACACTTAACATAGCAAAGCCTGCCCTCAATGAATTAAGCGTACTTTATGCGGGCGGATTGCCAACGCCATGTCTCTGAAGAAGAAAATAAAAAGGAAAGAAAGGGGAAGAAAAAAAGGAAAGTACCACTCTCTGTTTGTCTGTCTGTCGGTCTCTGTCACACACACACACACACACATATACACGCACCTACTCGCGCGCGCGCGCGCGCGCACGCACACACACACACACACACACACACACACACACACACACACACACGGAATGTTATTGTTGTTGTTGTTTTTTTCTGCGGCTTAATTATCTTGTGTACATTCCCAAAGAAAACACAAACCCTGCATTTAGCTCGTGTCTGTTACATTGTGTTTATCCAGTAGTCTTTAATTAATCCTTAACAAGGTATTTATGTTATGCTGCCATGTGGCTACCCGCCAAATGAGAACCAGCACTGTCGCTCTGAATATCATACATCATGGTATACCAGAGAAGCATCATCATTTTATTTTAAAAACAACATTTCTCTATTTTTTCCCTATGATGGTGCGCCTGGGCTTTTCCAAAATTTGCCAAAATGCGCCAGGAGACAACTCTCCTCCCCCCCCCCTCTCTCTCTCTCTCTCTCTCTCTCTCTCTCCCTCTCTCTCTCTTCTCTCTCTCTCCCTCTCTCTCTCTCTCTCCTCTCTCTCTCCTCTCCTCTCTCTCTCTCTCTCTCTTTCTCTCTCTCTCTCTCTCTCTCTCTCTCTCCCTCTCTCTCTCTCTCTCTCTCTCTCTCTCTCTCCCTGTTTCTCTCCGTCACTTCGTCTCTCCACAAGACCACAGTTTTCTCGTTTCACTTAAAACTTACCCCCCTCCCTCTAAGTCTGGTTCATAAGAACTTTCCTCTCCATACGCGTTCAACACCCTCTTCTCCTTCTACTCGGTTCTACCCTTCTAGACACCGATCCACTTTATCACTAAAGCTTGTCCCTCCCTATACAGGTCCGTAGGAGAGCGAGGCGTCAGACCTCACTTCTCTAGGGGTGCTCAGATTCCTAGTCGTTAAACATTTCGCTCTCCATCTGACTCCGGTTCAGTTCCCCGTTCAAGGGTGGGATATGTTCCCCTGGAGTCAACATCAGTGCAGACTCCACTCTCTCCCAAAATCTTTCGGATTGAGACTATTAACCGAGCCCCCGTGTGCGAACGCACGCAGAACATCTTGCGCACACGTTAAATCCTGTTCCGCTTTTCGAAAGAGTAGGCCATTGTGTGCCGGTGGGAACATATGACAGAATTGACAAAACCACATACACACGGGGACTGGATGTAAAAAGCACATAAGTGCTTATTCCATTATCCTCGATATAAAAGAATAAGAAATGAAATAGGGGCCAGCATATTGAGGGCGGCGCCCATCGTCCTCTCCTTCGCTGCTTTACCTTCTCTGATCCTAAAGAGGGCAGGTACCCATTTATACAGCTGGGTGAAGTGGGGGGACTGTACTGAAAGCCAAGGCAGCGCAAACAGTCACCCATCCAACTGGTAACCACGCTCGACGCTGCTTTAACCTTGGCTTGGGGGAAAGTGAGTGCTACGACCACTGAACTATCCCGCCCACTTTTATAGCTTTGTAAAATCATTTTTCCTGTATGATGTTGTTTATTCTTTTAAATAAATTAAAAAAAACCGCGCGCGCACGGCCATGTGCTTTTCCTTTTCTTTCGTTCCTTGGCAAGAGCTCCGGGTTCACTAGTGATGAGATTTTGCTTATGCGAACGTTCCTGCCCTCCATTAAGGTAGCCGCATACCAGCTTCGGGGCTGCATGCTGGGTCTGTTCGTGTTTTCGAGATGCACCAATGATGAGGTTTTGCGTATGCGACCGTTTTTGCCCATCAATAAGGGAGCTGCATTCCGACTTCGGGCAAGTATGCTGGGTACGCTCGTGTGCATATCCCACCCCATGCTGACACGAATTTACGGTATCATTGACATCCATAATTATTTGATCTTCTGCATGAGTATATATACACTAAAAAGAGTTCAGGCAATGGAAGGTCTGCACTTGAAGTTGACCTGGGATATGGTTTTTTAAAAAAAAATCCCAATCTTTATTTCCCCAGAGGCCACCGAGCTACCCACGACTTCTTTGATCCATGAGATTGAAGTCGAACTGTCGTAAATATCCGGCTATGGCGTCTGCATAGTACTTTTTCTTTTATTTCGTATATAATGAATAAAACACTCATGTGCTTTTCTTTTTTACAACCTGTCCCTGTGTGTATGCAGTTACACACAGTTAGTTTTGTCATTCGTTCGTATCCTTTCATAAAACTGTGAAAGTAGACGTCAACAGTGTATAATGTAGTATTTATAGTTCGTAATATTTTTTTTTTCAGATATGCATACACATTCTTCTGGCATTGCAGAAAGTTTTTTCTGAAGAAAACGTAAGTATTATGTATGGGAAAAAAAGCTAACTATGTAAGGGTGTCCCATAAGCGTCGCAGACCTTAACTTCTCTAGGAACCAGCATATTGTGGGAGGGCGGGCGCCCATCTCCTCTCCCTTGGTACTTTACTTTACCTTCCCTGATCGTAAAGGGGGCAGGTTCTCATTTCCAGCTAGGAGATCTGTACTACAACCAAGGGTCACCTAACCAGCTGGTAACCACGCTGGACGCTGTTTAGTATGACTAGGGGGATTAGTGAGTGCTTCGACCACTGATAACCCCGTCTCCTAGTAATTGAGTGTAAGGTATTAATGATAAAAGAAAGAATGTGTGTCTTTTAAAGACCGGAACAAAGCGATAACGTAAATCAGAAAGAACAATGCCCATGTACAAACGCTGTAAAGTATTAAATATAATAGAGAGAATGTGTGACTTTTATAGATGGGAACTAAGCGATAACGTAAATCGCGAATCTTAGTTCCCATTGAAAGCGTGTGTGTGTGGACGTGTGTGTGGACGATGTGAATTTGAAAGAATGAACATATATAGAAGAATGTAACCAAGTGAATAACGTAAATCAGAAGAAAAAATTATGTTCATGTACCAAGAATATGTATGAATGACGTAAACGAATGTGTGTGTAAAAATGATGTGAGTGTGTGTGTTGTGTGTGTGTGTGTGTGTGTGTGTGTGTGTGTGTGTGTGTGTGTGTGTGTGTGTGTGTGTGTGTTGTGTACGTGTGTGTACGTGTGTACGTGTGTACGTGTGTTAACGATGTGAATTTGAAAGAATGAATGTATGTAAAAGAATGTAACCAAGTGAATAACGTAAATTTTTAAAAAACCTATTTCCATGTACCAAGAATATGTATGAATGATGTGAACGAATGTATGTGTAAAAATGGTGTGTATGTGCGTGGACGATTTGCATTTGAACGTATGAACGTATATATAAAAGAATGTAACCAAGTGAGTAACTTAAATCAGAAGGGAAAAACACGATGTCCATGTACCAAAATATTCTATGAATGATGTGAATTGATGCGTATGAAAGAAAGGAAAAACGACAACAATGATTTTTTATAAAATAATAGAAACAATACAAAACAAAACTATGAGGAAAGTTCGTGACACATAGCATAAAGGATCGTGACACATAGCCATAAAGGATCATGACACATAGCCATAAAGGATCATGACACCTAGCATAAAGGATCATGACACGTAGCCATAAAGGATCATGACACATAGACATAAAGGATCATGACACGTAGCCATAAAGGATCATGACATAGCATAAAGGGTTACGGCACACATCATAAAGGATCATGACACATAGCATAACGGGTCATGACACATAGACACATAGCATAAAGGATCGTGACACATAGGCATAAAGGAGCATGACACCTAGCATAAAGAAGCATGACACGTAGCATAAATGATCATGACACATATCAATAACGGATCATGACACAAAGCAATAAAGGATCATGACACATAGCGTAAAGGATCGTGACACATAGCACTAAGGATCATGATAAGTAGCCTAAAGGGTCATGACACATAGCCATAAAGGAACATGACACATAGCCATAAATGATCATGACACATAGCATAAAGGAGCATGACACTAGCATAAAGGATTATGACACATAGCTATAAAGGACCATGCCACATAGCCTAAAGGATCATGGCACATAGCATAAAGAAGCATGACACATGGCGATAAAGCAGCATGACACGTAGCATAAAAGATCATGACACGTAGCATAAAGGGTCATGACACGTAGCATAAAGGATCATGACACCTAGCCATAACGGAGCATGGCACATAGCATAAAGGAGCATGGCACATAGCATAAAGGATAATTACACATAGCCATAAAGGACCATGACACATAGCCATAAAGGATCATGACACATAGCCATAAAGACCATGACACATAGCCATAAAGAATCGTGACACATAGCCATAAAGGATCATGACACATAGCCATAAAGGATCATGACACATAGCCATAAAGGATCGTGACACATAGCCATAAAGGATCGTGACACATAGCCATAAAGGATCGTGACACATAGCCATAAAGGATCGTGACACATAGCCATAAAGGATCATGACACGTAGCCATAAAGGATCATAGCATAAAGGATCATGACACGTAGCCATAAAGGATCATAGCCTAAAGGATCATGACACGTAGCCATAAAGGATCATGAATAAAGGAGCATGGCACATAGCCATAAAGGATCATGACACGTAGCCATAAAGGATCATAGCATAAAGGATCATGACACGTAGCCATAAAGGATCATAGCCTAAAGGATCATGACACGTAGCCATAAAGGATCATGAATAAAGGAGCATGGCACATAGCCATAAAGGATCATGACACGTAGCCATAAAGGATCATAGCATAAAGGATCATGACACGTAGCCATAAAGGATCATAGCCTAAAGGATCATGACACGTAGCCATAAAGGATCATGAATAAAGGAGCATGGCACATAGCCATAAAGGATCATGAATAAAGGAGCATGGCACATAGCCATAAAGGATCATGACACGTAGCCATAAAGGATCATAGCACATAGCCATAAAGGATCATGACACGTAGCCTAAAGGATCATGACACATAGCCATAAAGGATCATGGCACATAGCATGAAGGATGGTTCGCACACTGCCACGGACTTTATTTTTTTTAAAGCAGAGGCTGGGTCACTAGGAGCATGTCGAATAATGGCTTAAAAGGGTCACCGTGTCTCATCGATCACTGAGTCAACGCCAACATGTGCTTCTCCACGGTAAATATGAAGAACATGTGCGCGCATGCATGTTTGTGCATCCAGTTGGAGGAACTTAAGTTATTGAGGGTGGGGTGGGGTGGGGTGGGGGCGGAAGATGGGGGGGGGGAGGTTTAACAAATAATTTGTTTAGTCTGGAGTCTGTCTTGGTTAGAAACAAGCGCCGTATATTTAATGACTTTATATGGGATTGAAAGATTTAGCCTGTGTGTGTGTGTGTGTGTGTTGTGTGGTGTGTGTGGTGTGTGTGTGTGTGTGTGTGTGTGTGTGTGTGTGTGTGTGTGGTGTTGTGTGTGTGTGTGTGTGTGTGTGTGTGTGTGTGTGTATGTGTGTGTGTGTGTGTGTGTTGTTGGTGTTGTTGTTGTTGTTGTTGTTGTTGTTTATTTATTTTATTTTTTATTTTATTCTTTTATATCGAGGATAATGGAATATGCACTTATGTGCTTTTTTACATCCAGTCCCCGTGCGTATGCGGTTTTGTAAATTCTATCATCTGTTGTGATGTGGTGTGTGTGTTTGTGTGAGTGTGTGTGTGTGTGAGGGTGGGTGAGTGGGGTGTTGTGTGTGTCGTGTCGTGTGGTGTGTGGTGTGGTGTGTGTGTGTGCAGAGCCTTTTGTTTTGGTTGTTATTTTGCGCTTGTTTTGTTTAAGTTTGGTGAGCTTTGTTTTGTTTGTTTTTTTGCTCCTTTTTTGTTGTTGATTGTTTGCTTTCTGTTTGTTTGCTTATTCATTCATTTGCTTGTAAGGTTTTTTGTTGCTGTTTTTTTCAAAAACAAAACTCTAGGAGAGACAGACCAATGGAGAAGAATAAACCATGTTTTGAAGCAATTTTACATCTTTGGCATAAAAATGTCTCAGTCGTAGGTTTTGTAAATTACAGTTTTGTACACATCCGTTTTACACCAAAAACACTCGTTGCACTCCCAAAAATGTGTCAAAAAAAGGATGCAAATGCTGCACTGATGGAAGTTTGTAACCAAAAGCAGACCACAAAAAA
>CM054142.1:56933114-56940614 GCA_028751875.1 Rapana venosa
GACTCACCTGCTATACAGCTCTCCTCCTCACACACGTGTACAAAAAGAAAAAAGAAAACACACACTGAACGACTCCTTCTTCACAAGCGAAGAGACAAGAGAAGCAGAATTCTTTATAATCAACACCACCACAGCTTCTTTTTGCGGGGTGGTGGGGTATTGTTTTTTTCAGGAGTTGTCCAACAAGAGTTTCTCCATCTTTGAATCAGAACAGTTCCACGTTGCTAGTACTGCAAGTACTAAAACATCACTCAAAAGGGAAAAAAAAAACAGAAAAAAAACACGAACCAAACAAAAAAATAAGAACCAACGTTGAGAGTGGTAATTTTCAAGTTTGTAAGATCAGAAATCTAGTGTAAGATCAGAAATCTAGAAAACATATTCCTCTTTTTTTTCTTCTTCTTTTTGGTTGATTCTGTCTTAACGTTTTATAACGTCTTACACATTTTTTTGAACAGACAAAAAAAACAACCCGTCAATTTTTTTTAATCACTTTCTGTTGGTGTTTTTTTCTCTTTTTTTTATAATTTTTAAACAAAACTGAGGTTCCGGTTTTTGTTTTTTTCACTCAACACAACAACAACAACAAATCTTTCACTGATGACATCTCTGAAAATTCCAATTTTCTAAACTTTTTCGTTTCTTTTCTTCTGACAAGTTTTCCCAAACCCTTTCCCCCCTATGTGGTATCTGAAGTCACAGCTCGTCTGTCTGGTTGTGCTTCCCCTTCCCCCTTTGCTCTCACACTTCACTCAATTACTGACACACCCCGAGCCTCTGAATTCTGGTACAGGTTGCACCCAGATATTGCGTTACGTTACGTTACGCGGTGGCAGGGGAGGGAGAGAAAGAGAGGGAAAGAGAGAGAGAGAAGGAGAGTGTGCGTGAGAGACCATGTGCTGGTGGTGGTGGTACGTATATCGCTTGCTGGCTAAGCTAGAGCACTTGCGGAAGGGGGAAGGGGGTGTGTAAAAAGGGGGGGAGGAAGGGGGAGGGCCTTTTTTTTTTTTCAAAAGCCACACACTTCTGTACTGCCGACATCAGCGTACGTTACGCTAATGGCGTGTCGTTAAAGGGTTTTTATGCCTTATCGCTAACTGGAATTAAAAGTCCTTTCGGATGAGACTATTATAAACTGAGGTCCCCGTGTGCGTGCGAACGCACGAAGAACATCTTACGAAACACGTTAAATCCTGTTCCGCTTTCCGTATGAGTAGGCCATTGTGTGCCGGTGGGAGCAGATGATAGAGTTTACAAAACTGTATACACACGGGGAGTGGATGTTTAAAAAAAAAAAAGCACATGAGTGTTTATTCCATTATCCTTGTTATAAAAGAATAAACTTTTTTTTTTAATTTAAAAAATAATAAGGTTTTCAACTGCGCGAGTGCTGTCAAAAAGTAACTGGAAAATTATTTCTACGCTGCTTATCATTATGTATGTTTGTCCGTCGTGTTCGACGATGACCTCCAAAACAGCAGAGGAGGCAGCTGCTGTTTCGTAAACTGGGCAGAAATTTGGTTGTAGTCGAGATGCCTTGCCCACAGTACATCCCCACTCTCTCGACCAAGAGGGCATACGGACAGTCAGCGTTGGAGATGTTCTCCAAAGGCCAACCAGCCCCCAGGGCTGCAGCACATAACTATGGATTGTGCAAGTCAAGCCTCCTCGTCAGAGAGTCCTAGTCGATCACTAAAGACTAAGCTGTAAAAGTGGAATTCCATGAATGGGAAAGCCATTGGTCATACAGCCACTCACTTTGCTGTTGCCTCCAGCGTCAATGGTTTAATCAAGAACTGTGATAAAGCCCAGGCGCTGAAGGTACTGCTTAGCACATCTCTCTATGTCAACACAGAAGAAAAACCGGACTCCAAATAAAGGAAATGCAAAGCAATTAATATTACTAGAATCTCACTCCAGACTACGAACGTAGAACTAGTACTCCATAACTTTCCCCATGAAAATCTTATTGTTTTAGTGATTTACAGGCTCACACACAAAGAGACAACACGAATTGTCAGATTTTGCAATCGTTTGTCTTGAAATTTGCAGTCTGTAGCATTGGCAGCCACCTGGTGAAAGAAAAGGAGAAGGTGTGATGATTCCACGCGAAGAGTCCAGATCCAGGGAGGAGGAGTTCTGGTCTCTGTTGAACCCGTCTACTAAAGGAAGGAGGGTGGCAGGATGGTTAAGAAGTTCGCCAGCCAACAAGTAAACCGTGAGGTTCTGGGTTCGATTCCCAGCCTCGCCCTTTCTTCCCAGTTTGACGAAAAATTCGAATTGAATGTCAAAGTCTTTCGGATGAGACAATAAACCGAGGCCCCGTGTGCGAACGCATGCAGAACATCTTGCGCACACGTTAAATCCTGTTCCGCTTTTCGAAAGAGTAGGCCATTGTGTGCCGGTGGGAACGGATGACACAATTTACAAAACCGCATACACACGGGGACTGGATGTAAAAATGAACATTAGTGCTTATTCCATTATCCTCGATATAAAAGAAATTCTTTTAATGTAAAAAAAATTAAGGACACAAAAAACCCACTTTAGGACGATAAACCATTTTAGGACACAATTTAGGTCTGTCTGTGGGCTCTGTGGGCTTCATCAGCTGGCTGGCGGAATGAGGGAGCAGGGAAGAGTGGTTGAGGGGGAGGGGGGGGGGGGGTCGAAAGGGGGGGGGAGGGATAGAGGAGGGGGGGGGAGCGGTGGGGGTGGGTGAGACTTGCTTGATTGCTATGTTTCTTGGATGTATGATTTGGGTTTTGTTGTTGTTTTTGGTTTGGGTTGTTGTTTTTTTTACCTCTCTCTCCTCTCTCTCTCTCTCTCTCTCCTCTTCTCTCTCTCTCTCTCTCTCTCTCTCTCTCTCTCTCTCTCTCTCTCTCTCTCTCTCTCTCTCTCTCCTCCTCTCTTCTCTCTCCCTCTCTCTCCCTCTCTCTCTCTCCCCTCTCTCCTCTCTCTCTCCCCCTCTCTCTCTCTCTGTCTCTCCCTCTCTCTCTCTCTCTCTCTCTCTCTCTCTCTCTCTTCTCTCTCTCTCTCTCTCTCTCTCTCTCTCTCTCCCGACTTAGTTTTTTCTTCTTTTACCTCTAATAAGTTTATCATAGACACAGACTCACACACACACACACACACACACCACACCCACTACAACACATACACACACACGCATGCACACTAACACACACACTAACTACACACACACACAACACACACACACACACACACACTAACACTAACACACACACGTGCGCATGCAGATCTTTGTAATTCCTCTTCGCAATTCTTCTTCTTCTTCTTCTTCTTCTTCTTCTTCTTCTTCTTCTTCTTCTTCTTCTTCTTCTCTACTCTACTTCTTCTTCTTCTTCAAATTCCTCTTTTTCTTCTTCTTCAAACTATTCTTCTTCTTCTTCCTCTTCTTCACAGTTCTTCTTCTTCTTCTTCTTCTTCTTCTTCTTCTTCTCTTCTACACAGTTCTTCTTCTTCAAATTCTTCTTTTTCTTTTTCTTCTTCTTTTTCTTCTTCTTCCCCAGTAAACTGAGACATGAGCGAACCAAAATCCGATTTCAGCAATAGCTTGTACTTTTCTTTTCTTTTTTTCCTTGACAGCAATTAAGAAGAAGGTAGCTGTCGTTTTAGCAGAGGCTGCCATCATTTTTTTTTTAAAAGGACCGACAGTGATTGACTTCAAGAGGAGGAGGAGGAGGAGGAGAGAGAAGGAGAAGAAGAGAAGAAGAAGAAGAAGAAGAAGAAGAAGAAGAAGAAGAGAAGAGAAGAAGAGGAGGAGGAAGGGAGGAGAGAGAGGAGGAGGGAGAGAGAGGAGGAGGAGGAGGGGGGGGGGGGTAGGAGGAGGAGGAGAAGGAGGAGAACGAGAAAGAGAAGAAGATGAAGAAGGAGAAGAAGAAGAACAAGAAGGAGAAAAAGAAGAACAAGAAGAAGAAGACCCATCCCTTAGTTTGCAAAGTGTATTTGGCAAACGATGTGGCATCAAGCAGTTTCTTCATTCATGTTTGCCAGCCTCACCCCCCCCCCCCCCCCCTACACCCCCTCTCCTCCTCTCTCTCTCTCTCTCTCTCTCTCTCTCTCTCTCTCTCTCTCTCTCTCTCTCTCTCTCTCTCTCTTCTTCCTCCCTCTCTCTCTCTTTTTTTTTCTTCTTTTGCTGGGACAAGTAAATACTGCTGTGGTTGTTTCGTTTGCTTCGTTCGAGATTTTTTGTGTTTGTTTTTTCCGTGTGTAAGTATGTGCATGTTTGTGTGTATATGTGTGTGTCTGTGTGTCTGTCTGTGTCTATGTCTGTTTCTGTGAAGTGCGTACGTGCGTGCCTCTGTGTGTGTTTTGTGTGTGTTATGTGTGTGTCTGTCTGTGTGTCTGTCTGTCTGTATGCATGCATGCATGCATGCTCAAAGCAAGAGACTCCCCCCCCCCCCCCCCCCCCACACACACACACCCAACAAAAAAACTGTTAACAAATCTATACTTCAATGACAATCAGCCCATTCTCCAATCCCCTAACGAAAGAGCAAACGAGCAAAACAGAAAACAAAGACAAGGAACTTCTTAGCCAGTGGTGTTGGGCTGTACAGTGTGGGTAATCTTCTGTAAGAGCTTGGTCAGAAAGACTTTTTTAAGAGATACATACAAGCACACCCTTAGCAAACTTCTGGTCCCTCTGGATTTACAGTATACATGACATGACAGTATTCACCTGTTTTCCCTGTCCACCACATCCTTCTTGATGGTATAGCTGCTGAATCAGTGGATCGGTGGTCTAGTGGTAACGTGCCTACCTAGAGAGTGAAAAAGTCCGGGTTGGAAGTTTGCGGTGGTTCGATCCCCGTTTGGGCCCGAAACTTTTCCCCCCCATCCATGAGTGGTGGTCTGGGTGCTCGTCTTTCGGATGAGACGATAAACTGAGGTCCCGTGTGTTACATATGATATTTAGAACGCGTAAAAGAACCCACGGCAACAAGAGAGTTGTCCTTGACAAAAATTCTTTAGAAAAAAAAAGCTCGCTCTGATAGGGGAACAAATACAGTTGCAGACAGGAAACAAAGAAAAACAAATCGGGTGGCGCTGCTCTTGTGGCGACCAATCTCCCCCGTGGAGAGCAGCCCGAATTTCATGCAGAGAAATCTGCTGTGACTTAAAATGGTATAAATAGATAAATAGCGAGATAGATAGATACATAAATAAATGTCCCTGTCAGCTGTCCATCTGTTTCTGTCTTCAAGTCCTGTCGATTTCATCTTTGGGCAACTCCCGTCCACTTTGCTCTGTTTTCTTCGTAGGAAATTTCCTTGTCGTCTTATACCGTGGGCCATAGTCTTCATTATACGGCAGCTCTGATGTCTCATTGCATAGCCAGAATATTTCATTTTCATTTTCCTAACCAGGCATATAAGAGTTCAAGCTGCTTGCTTTTGTTTTTTCAAAACGCTGAACTGGAAAAAACAAATGAATAAACCAAAGCATTTGGGAAGACAACAGTAGTAGCACCCATGAAACTGGACTTCAACAAGCTTTAAAAAGTAAAATGTAAAGAGAAAGGTGTTCCCATAACCTAAGCGGTCGATTGATAGCGGGTTGTCAAGGAACCCCAGCTTCTCCATAGGCCAGCATCTTCAGGGCAGCGCCCATCTCCTCTCCCTCGTTGCTTGACCTTCCCTGACCCTAAAGAAGGGCAGGTAACCCATTTAACAGCTGAGTGAACCGAAGGAACTGTACTGAAGCCAAGGCACAGGAACGGTCATTCATCCACTTGGTAATCCGCCGTCAGCGCCTGGGCTTTATCACAGTTCTTGATTAAACCATTGACGCTGGGGGGCAACAACAGCAAAGTGAGAGGCTGTATGACCAGTGGCTTTCTTTCCCACTCATGGAATTCCACTTTACAGCTTAGTCTTTAGTGATCGACTATGGCTCTCTGACTAGGAGGCTTGACTCGCACAGTCCTTATGTGCTGCAGCCCTGGGGGCTGGTTGGCCTTTGGAGAGCATCTCCAACGCTGACTGTCCTTATACCCACTTGGCCGAGAGAGTGGGGATGTGCTGTGGGCAAGGCATCTCCACTATAATCAAATTTCTGCCCAGTTTCCAAAACAGCAACTGCCTCCTCTGCTGTTTTGGAGGTCATCGTCGGACACGACGGACAAACATACAACCACGCTCAACGCTGCTTAACCTTAGCTGGGGGAGAGCGAGTGCTCTAACCACTGAGCTATCCCGCCGTACCTTGAAATGGAAGGCTAAATTGCCCAGTTCTCTTCATTGAAGAGAGTAACAAGACATGTCTGACATTTCTACCCTAAAATCTGCAATCCCGACTCTCGATCGGATCTGCTTACTCATCAACCTAAAAGACAAGAGATTCTGTCCTGATTCTAAAGTTAGTATGTTGTTGTCAAAAGAATGAATGATTAGGGTGGGTGGGTGGGGGGGGAGCGTTTCATATCTACCTTTTGTTTGCAAGTTTGTTTTAAAAGATATGATTTTCCAACTTTGTCCTTGGTCTCTCTTGTCTTGCTAGCAACAGTTACTTTTTTTAGACCGCCTCAAATCGGGCTTCTAGCGTAGACTTTCATTCACAATCTGTCGACTACATCTTTTGGGCAATTTCTTTACTTATTCTTTTATTTCCAGGATAATGGAATAAGCACTCATGTGGTTTTTTTATTCATCCAGTCTCTGTGTGCATGCAGTTTTGTAAATGTTGTCATCCGTTCCCTCCCGTACACAATGGCCTACTTCTCCTAAAAGCGAAACGGGTTTTCACGTGTGCGCAAGATGTTCTGCGTGTGTTCGCACATGGAACCTCGCGAAATTGTGTGTATGGTTTAAAAGGCGAAATTGTGTGTATAGTTTAAAAGGCAAAATTGTGCGTGGTTTAAAAGGTGAAATTGTGTGTGTGGTTTAAAAGGTGAAATTGTGTGTATGGTTTAAAAGGCGAAATTGTGTTGTTTAAAAAGTGAAATTGTCTGTATGGTTTAAAAGGCGAAATTGTGTGTATGATATAAACGGCGAAATTGTGTTGTTTAAAAGGTGAAATTGTCTGTATGGTTTAAAAGGCGAAATTGTGTGAATGGTTAAAAAGGCGAAATTGTGTGTATGATCTAAAAGGCGAAATTGTGTGTAGGTCTAAAAGGTGATATGATTTAAAACGCGTAATGTGTGTATGTGTGCGTGCGTGCGTGCGTGCGTTCGTGTGCGTGTGCGTGCGTGTGTGTGTGTGTGTGTGTGTGTGTGTGTGTGTGTGTGTGTGTGTGTGTGTGTGTGTGTGTTGTGTGTGTGTGTGTGTGTTTGTGTGTTGTGGTGTGTGTGTGTGTGTGTGTGTGTGTGTGGTTTACAGGGCAACATTGTGCGTGTATGGTTTGAAACGCGAAATTGTGTGTACTGTTTAAAAGGCGAAGTTGTGCGTATGGTCTTCTGTTTATTTTTCTCTCTCACACCCTACCCTACTCTCTTCTAACCTACCACAGGATGTTTATTCTATGAGATTCTATATTGA
>CM054142.1:56955614-56958114 GCA_028751875.1 Rapana venosa
GACTCCACTCTCCCCAAAAGTCCTTGGGATGAGACTATAAACCGAGGTCCCGTGTGCGAACGCACGCAGAACATCTTGTGCACACGTTAAATCCTGTTCCGCTTTTCGTAAGAGTAGGCCATTGTGTGCCGGTGGGAACAGATGACAGAATTTACAAACCGCATACACACGGGGACTGGATGTAAAAAAAAAGCACATAAGTGCTTTTTCCATTATCCTCGATATAAAAGAATAAATAAATTAATTAATTAATAAGCTGACATAAAGGCAGGGCTGAAGATGCTTTTTGCTGTTGTTGCTGGTGCTGTTGTTGTTGTTGTTGTTGCTGCTGCTGCTGCTGCTGCTGCTGCTGCTGCTGCTGCTGCTGCTGCTGCTGCTGCTGCTGCTGCTGCTGCTGCTGCTGCTGCTGCTGCTGCTGCTGCTGCTGTCCTTCTTCTTCTTCGCAATTCTTCTTCTTCTTCTTCTTCCTCCTCCTCTTTTTTTGCACAGTCTTCTTCTTTTCCTCCTCCTTATCCTCCTCCTCCTTCTCCCTTTTCTTTCGTAATTTTTCTTCGCAATTCTTCTTCTGCTGCTTCTTTTGCAATTCTTCTTCGCAATTCTTCTTCTGCTTCTTCTTCGCAGTTCTTCGCAATTCTTCTACTTCGCAATTCTTCTTCTTTGCAATTCTTCTTCTTTGCAATTCTTCTTCTTCGCAATTCTTCTTCCCAATTCTTCTTCGAACGACTCTGCACACTCTGCCTAGGACAGAACGAGATGGAAAGCTGTCGCCCATTAGCCCCATGGTTTCCAGCCAATGAAGACCCTGCCATGACACACCTGAGCTGAGAGTCCGGTTCGCACAAAAGCTGCGTAGAAGACCAATGTATTATGTACCCATCCTATATTTCGTGTACCTTGCATCATAGACATTTGGACCGCTGATTTTTGAGAATGCTTAGGGGTGTGGGGTTTTTTTTTCGTTTCTCGGCTACAGGTCTGAGGTTCAACCGAAAGTGAGATTTGGTATACTATGACCGTGTATTAAGGTAGCTGCATTCTGGCTTTGTGGACGATGCCTAAAACACGACACCAGTGTGAATGTTGTTGTTTTGTTTCGTGATTCGTTTTGAGTCTGTCCCTACCACTAGTACGAAATGGCCTATTCTTCCCAAAGTCCTTCGGATGAGACTATAAACCGAGGCCTCGTGTTCGAACGCATGCAGAACATCTTGCGCACACGTTAAATCCTGTTCCGCTTTTCGAAAGAGTAGGCCATTTTGTGTGCCGGTGGAAACAGACGACAAAATTTACAAAACCGCATACACACAGGGACTTGATGTAAAAAAAAAAAAAAAGCACATGAGTGCTTATTCCATTATCCTCGATACAAAAGAATAAATAAATAAAATGAATAAAAGTCAGAATTTTTTGTTATAAAATGAACATGCGCGTAATATATTCAGCGTGTACTCGCACACGGGAAAATTGGTTTATAGTTTCATTTGATGGACTTTCTGAGGGAGTGGAGTCAGAATTAATTAATGTTAGCTCTCCTCGGACGGGCGTGTGGGTGGTGATTCGAACCCGGGTCATCAAATCGCAAGTTTAAATATCGCTCTAACCACTTTGGCCATACCCCTCTCCTCTCCCCTCCTAGATAGGAAATCAAGCTACACACTTGTTGGGTCTGTACACTCTCCTTTGACGGCACCGTTCTAATGTTGGCTAGAATGTAAAAGGTAAAGCTGTTCCCATAACCTATGTGGTCGCAGGGGAGCGAGGCGTTAGAGACCTCAGCTTCTCCAGGGGCCAGCATATTGAGGGCGGCGCCCATCTCCTCTCCCTCGCTGCTTTACCTTCCCTGACCCTAAAGAGGGAAGGTATCCATTTACAGATGGGTGAACTGAGGGACTGTACTGAAACCAAGGCGCGAAAACGGTCACCCGTCCATTGGTAATCACGCTCTATGCTGCATAACTTTTGGCTTACAATAACAATAATAATACTAATGTATGGAATTTATATAGCGCTGAATCTTGTAAAGCAACAAATCAAAGAGCTCAGAATTTTTTTTATGTCGAGGATAATGGAATAAGCACTCATGTGCTTTTTTACATCCAGTCCCCGTGTGTACGTAGGGACGGGGATAGCTCAGTGGTCGGAGCACTCGCTTTCCCCCAGCCAAGTTAAGCAGCGTCGAGCGTGGTTACCAGTTGGATGGGTGACCGTTTGCGCGCCTTGGCTTCAGTACAGTTCCCCCAGTTCACCCAGCTGTAAATGGGTACCTGCCCTCTTTAGGGTCAGGGAAGGTAAAGCAGCGAGGGAGAGGAGATGGGCGCCGCCCTCAATATGCTGGCCCTAGAGAAGTGAGGTCTCTGACACCTCGCTCCCCTACGACCTTATAGGTTATGGGACTCCTTTACCTTTACTTTTACCCCGTGTGTATGCGGTTTTGTAAATTTTGTCATCTGTTCCCACCGGCACACAATGGCCTACTCTTTCGAAAATCGGAACAGGATTT
>CM054142.1:56960614-56983114 GCA_028751875.1 Rapana venosa
ACGGTGCTCGCCAATACCCTTGGAGAACACAAGCAATCTCACGCGGAATGGCATGCACCCAAATGGGAATCACAAAACCAGATTGACTACATCGGTGCAGAACCGGTTTCGATCTGGCATCAAAAGAGCCAAGACGAGGACATTCCAGTGCAACATGGAAACGATCATGACTCGTGCTCTGAACTTTAGAGTCCAAATGAAGAAGACCAATAAGAAAAAGAACACCAGACTCAAGTTCAAGGGACAAACTGAAGGACCCCCCCATCGCCGAGTCCTTCCAAGCAAACAATAAGGAGGAAATTCGACCACTGTGCACTTGAGAAGATCCGAAAAACGATGACCACCAGTTTAAACACAGTGATGACTGAGACAGCAAGCATACTTTTTGGCAAATCGCCGAAAAAACAACATGGGTCACAGAATGAAATCTTAATATTTGACAGAAGACAACCTGAAAAAAGAGAAGAACACTACAGGAGGAGCATTAAAGTACAGAGAAGTAAATAAGAAGATAGGAGAACATGAGGAAGACCAAGAGGAATGTTTAAGAAAACAATGTAAAAATCAAGAGACCCTGACAAAGAATAATAGCAGAAGAGATACAATTGTGAAAGAGCTCACCAAACAGAAAAGCAAAGTCAGTAAACACCAGACAAAAAAAAGAAGGGAATGCTAACAGAAAAGAAGGAAAATTTCGTTGCAGATGGACGGAAATGTTCCGAACCTACAATATCAGGAGCAAACCCAGCTTCTTAACCCAAGCCTATCGAATAAAGACAACTTCCCAATTCTACGCGGGGAAGTAGAATTTAGCATTAGATCATGAAAAAAAGGAAAATCAGCAGGAATCGACAACACCCAGAGAGCGATCCAACACGGGAGAAGCAGTGAAGACATCTTAAATATCTGCAAAAAAAGATCTGGCAGACCGAGAGTGGCTTTACACCATGACCCAATCACTCCATCATCACTCTCCCAAGAAAGGAAATCTCCAGCAGTGCCAAAACTACAGGACAATCAGCCTCATAATCATGCGTAAAGCCCATGCTGAAAGTGTCCTGAACAGTGAAAACCCACGCAGAAGATATCTCGCCGAAGAGCAGGCGGTTCCGCCCAAATAGAAGCACCACAGAACAGATATTCAACCTGAGGTTCTGTGTGAAAAATACAGCCAGCATCAACAAGACATCTTCCAGTTTTTCTGATTTTAAGAAGGCCTTCGATAGTATGGCTGACGCTCTGTGGGCACATGAACAAATTCAACATGGGCCGAAGCTGATCCACACCTTAAAGGGGAACTCTACTAAAGGCCACAGTGCAGTCTTTCGTACAGGGCACGTTGGGGGAGTTCCGTACCTCAGTTGGGGTCCGAAAAGGGATGTCTCGTCGCCGCACTATTAACATTTTCCTCAAAAACCCCATCATGAATGCGCCTTGGATCCACCAGGCACAGTACATTGGAGGGCGAACAATCACCAAACCTCGGGTTTGGCCGAGACATTGACGGTCCTGGAGGAAATGAAGAGGAATGGCCAAACTAGGTGAAGAAACTGGACGAAATATCCTCACGATAGGGGCATGAAATCATGTCGAAAAAACAAGCCCCATGAAAAAACATGCCAGCCAATCACACAAGATCACTCTCAGGGGAAAAAACGGAAAGACAGTTGACCATTTAAGTACCTTGGGAGCCATAAAAGGGTGGAGGAGGGATCGAAGACCAAAATCCTACAAGAGCGGCACAAACAGCAGCAGCAATGGCAAGACTGAAGACCATATGGAACAGAAACATCCCTCTCGGAACCAAGGTAAAGTTACTAAACGCGCTAGTCACCTCAATCATGCTTTACGCATGTGAGGCATGGACACTGAACGCAGACCTACAAAGGAGGATCCAAGCAGTAGAAATGAGATGCCTCAGAAGGCTCCTTGGCATCTCATACAAGGACCATGTCACCAACAATGAAGTCCGCAGATGATCACTCAACAGGTGCGGGACTATGAAGACCTACTGACCCACGGCGAAAAAGAGGAAACTCAGATGGTATGGGCACGTAACACGCTCAGAAGGACTTGCAAAGACCATCCTGCAAGGAACAGTCAAGGGGAAGAGAAGACGGGGCAGACAGAGGAGAAAGTGGGCCGACGACATCCGTGATTGGACAGGGGAGGACTTCAGTGTCACCCAGGCACTTGCCCACGACCGCGCTAAGTGGAGCCAGCTGGTCCACCGTTCGTCCACCATGCAGCGCCCCCACGACCCTGGCGGGTTACGGGACCAGTGAACAGTGAACCCATGTGTAGGCAGTTTCGTAAATTTTTTCATCTGTTCCCAACCGGCACACAATGGCCTACTCTTACGAACAGCGGAACAGGATTAAACGTGTGCGCAAGATGTTCTACATGCGTTTGCACACGGGGACCTCGGTTTATAATCTCATCCGAAGGGCTTTTGGGGAGAGTTATGGCTGGTGTAATATTCTTGTTTTCATAATCATTGTGACACTTCCATCATATGTTGTTAGTAGTGGTATGTTTACAGCTCGTGCCATATTCCTATTCCCTATACCCAGTCTGTTTTGTAGTGTGGTTTAAGACAGATGTGCAGTAAAAGTCTTCAGTATGAACGCCTCTTCTTTTCTCTCCCCTCTCTCCTCTCTCACTCTCCTCTCTCTCTCTTCTCTCTCTCTCTCTCTCTCTCTCTTCTCTCTCTCTTCCTCCATCCCTCTCGCCCCTCTTTCTCCCCCCTCTCTCTCCTCTCTCTCTCTCTCTCCCTTTTCTCTCTCTCCCCTTTCCTCTCTCCCCCCTTCATCCATCCCTCTCGCGCTCTTTCTCCCTCCCTCTCTCCCTTTCCCCTCGTCCCTCTCTCTCTCCCCCCATCAGGTGGACAAAAAAACTCTTAGGTTCAATTCCACCCCCCCCCTCCCCACACACACACTCTCTCTCTCTCTCAAGTAAACCGTGAGGTTCTGGGTTCGATTCCCAGCCTCACCCTTTCTTCCCAGTTTGACAAAAAAATCGAACTGAATGTCAAAGTCCTTTGGATGAGACTATAAACCGAGGCCCCGTGTGCGAACGCATGCAGAACATCTTGCGCACTCGTTAAATCCTGTTCCGCTTTTCGTAAGAGTAGGCCATTGTGTGCCGGTGGGAACAGATGACAAAATTTACAAAACCGCATACACATGGGGACTGGATGTAAAAAAGCACATGAGTGCTTATTCCATTATCCTCGAGAAAAAAAATTGTCAAATTCTCTCTCTCTCTCTCTCTCTTTTCTCTCTCTCTCTCTCTCTCCCCTCTTCCCTCCCTCTCCTCTCCCTCCCTCCCATTTTCCCCCTCTCTCTCCCTCTCTCTCTCTCTCTCTCTCTTTCTTATATACTTGCTCTCATCAGCTTGTTTTCCCTTAATCTTTTTTCTCTCTCTCTCTTTTATTCCCCCCACCTTGCCAGCCCCCCATGGTTACTGATAAACCATAGGTGATGATGGCTTCTTCTTCCAAGCGTCAATGGCTTTCATGTCTGTATCTTCCCTGACCCTGTTAATCTCTAGGTCACATCTTCCTTCCTTCCTTCCCTCTTTCCTTCCTTCCTTCCTTCCTTTCATCCTTCCGTCTTTCCTTCTTTCACACTCTCAGAATCTCTTGTCACTGGTGGTGTGCTGTGCCCCTGTCTGATTTTCTGACTCGTTGATGTTCACGCACGCTTCGCTTCTGCAGTATCGCTTTCGAAGATTTTGTGTTGGAAGTGCATTCCTTCCTGTCTGGGCGAGATATAATTATCAGTAATGTTTTATCTTTAGTTTTCTTTGATTATGGAGTGAGTGGGTGGGTGGGTAGGTGTGGGGAGCGGGGGAGGGGGGGGGGAGTGTGAGTGTGGGTGTGGGGGTGTGTAGGTGGGGGTGGGAAGAGTGGGTGAGAAAATGGGTGGGCGTGAGTGTGTGTGTGTGTGTGTGAAAGGGGGGGGGGGGGGGGTAAGTTGGGTGTGTGGGTGTGAGTACGGTGGGTGGGTGGAGGAATGTGTGTGGGTGGGGTGGGGTGGTGTTTTATTTTTTTTATTATATTTATTCTTTTACTTCGAGGATAATGGAATAAGCACTCATGTGCTTTTTTTTTACATCCAGTCCCCGTGTGTATGCAGTTTTGTAAATGTCGTCATCCGTTCCCACTGGTACACAATGGCCGAAAAGCAGAACGGGCTTTAACGTGTGCGCAAGATGTTCTGCGTGCGTTTGCACTGGAGAGTGCGTGTGTGTATGTGTGTGTGTGTGTTTGTATGTGTTGTCTTGTGTTCTATTCTATTCTATTCTATAGTCATGGCAGATTCCTTTGCGTGAAATTTAAGCCCCTTTTTCCTGAGAAGAGAGCGTCGCCATAAGACCAGTGCCACCGTTTTGGGTTTGGGGGTTTCTTTTGGGGTTGTTGTTTTAATTTTTCCTCTCTTCACGTGTATATGTCTCTTTATCAGAGTGGCGTTCCCTCTAAAGAATTTGTTTCTCAAGTGCAACTCTTTAGTTGCCATGGGTTCTTTTTGCATGCGCTGAGTGGATGTTGCACACGGGGCAAGAGACGGTTAGAAGAAGAAGAAGAAGAAGAAGAAGAAGAAGAAGAAGAAGAAAGAAGAAGAAGAAAAGAAGAAGAAGAAGAAGAAGAAGAAGAAGAAGACTGTTAATAATAATAATAATAATAATAATAATAATAATAATAATAATAATGTTAATAATGTTAATAATAATAATAATGTTAATAATAATAATAACAATAATAATAATAATGTTAATAATAACAATAACAATAATAATATATGGTATTTATATAGCGCTGAATCTTGTATAAATCTTGTTACGGGTTATGTTTTTAAAAAAAGAGAGTGGGGATTTTGTATTGTATTGTATTGTATTGTATTGTATTGTATTGCATTGCATTGTATTGTATTGTATTGTATTGCATTGTATTGTGTTCCACTTTTAAGTCACGGCCGTTTTTCTTGGCGTGAAATTCGAGCTGCTTTCCAAGGGGAGAGCGCGTCGCCACAAGAGTGGCGCCATCCATTACTTTTTCTTTCTCTCTTTTCTTGTTTGCATTTGTACTTGTTTCCCTATCTGAGTGGCTTTTTTTTTCAACAGACTATTGCCAGGGATAACTCTTGTTGTCGTGAGTTCTTTTACGTGCACTAAATGAATATCATATACGGGATCTCGGTTTATCGACTCATCCGAAAGACTAGCAACCAGACCACCACTCACGTTCTAATGGATAGAAGGGGGGGCGGAAAGAGAGAGAGAGAGAGAGAGAGAGAGAGAAGGAGAGAGAGAGAGAAGAGAGAGAGAGAGAGAGAGAGAGAGAGAGAGAGTAGAGAGAGAGAGAGAGAGAGAGAGTTTGGGGCACAAACGGGGATCGAACCACCACACACTTACTTGAAACCTGGACTTTTCGCTTTCTAGGCAGGTGCGTTACCTCTAGACCATCGATCCACCTACGCCATCTACACTACGTTAGGGGAATGGGAATCCTGTTTATAGCATGCACCACTGCTGGAGAGAGACAGCGATAAATAAAGCAGCCATGTGGATCGGTGGTCTAGAGGTAACGCGCCTGCCTAGAATGTGAAAAGTCCGGGTCGGAAAATTAATGTGCGATGGTTTGATCCCCGTTTGAGCCCAAAACTTTCCCCCCCCATCTATTAGACCAGGAGTGGTGGTCTGGGTGCTAGTCTTTCGGATGAGACGGTAAGCTGAGGTCGCATGTGTTATACAAAAATTATTTAGCGCTCGCACGTAAAAGAACCTACGGTAACAAGAGAGTTGTCCCTTGGCAAAATTCTATAGAAAAAAGTCAATCTGATAGGGAAACAAATGCACATGCAAACAGGAAAAGACCCCAAAAGAATGAGTGGCGCTGCTCTTGTGGCGACGCGCTCTTCCCCCTAGGGAAGAGCAGCCCGAATTTCACGCTGAGAAATCTGCTGTGGCTTAAAGTGGTATGAATGAAAGGAAATGAAAGGGGTTATACCAGCCACATATATGTTAGAGTGAAAGAATGTTGGGAGACGGGATAACCTGGTGGCTAGAGTGATGCGCACTGCGCTCGAGATCTGCTGACCCGGGTTCCAATCTCGTTCAAGAGGATTTTTTTTCTACTGGAGTTTACATCAGTGCCGACTCCACTCCCCCTAAAAAGTCCTTCGGATGAGACTATAAACCGAGGTCCCGTGTGCGAACACATTCAGAACATTTTGCGCACACGGTTAAAAACCCGTTCCGCTTGTTGGAAGAGTAGGCCATTGTGTGCCGGTGGGAACGGATAACAAAATTTAACAAAACTGCATAAACACGGGGACAGGATGTAAAAATCAAAAGCACATGAGTTTTTATTGCATTATCCTCGAAATAAAAGAATAATAAAAAAAAAAAAAGAAATGATGTGTTATACAGGCTCAAGAGGGAATGTGTATGTGTGTGTGTGTGTGCGTGTGCGTGTGTATGTGTGTGTGTGTGTGTGTGCGTGTTGTGTGTGAATGTGTGTGTGAATGTGTGTGAATGTGTTGTGAATGTGTGTGTGTGTGTGTGTTTGTGTGTGTGTTGTGTGTGTGTATGTGTGTGTGTGTGTGCGTGTGTATGTGTGTGTGTGCGTGCGTGCGTGCGTGTGTGCGTGCGTGTGTGTGTGTGTGTGTGTGTGTTTGGGGGGGGAGGGGGAGGGGTGTATGTCCTCAATGACATAGATGACAAGTTTTTAAAATGGCATCATAAATCACAGCAAGCGGTCAATGACTTATCGCCCCCCCCCCCCCCCCCCTCTTCAACACACCCCCTCCCCCCATCCCTCCCCATCCCCCCCCCCCCCCCCCCCCAACCCACACCCACCCATCCCAGTAGTCAGATTGGAATTCCAGTTCTGGTTGTCAGATAAATTATTACTAAACATGCTTTGCATTGATTTCTTGTCCAGCTGACCTTTCAGTGTTCAAAATGAAAAGAGATGGAGCGGAGGGGGACGGGGGAGGGGGGGGGGGGGGGGGGGGGAGAAGAAGGGGGGCAGGGGGGGGTGGGGAAGAGGAGGAAGGAGATGATTTGTTACAGAGGTCGACTTGACCAAAACAAAAAAATAAAAGGTAGTGTTGCGTGTTTGTGTGTGTGTGTGTGTGTGGGGGGGGGGGGGGGGGGTGAGGGAAGGTGTGTGTGTGTGTGTGTGTGTGAGTGTGTGTGTGTGTGTAATATGTGTGTGATGTGTGTGTGTATATGTTTATTTTATTTTTATTTATTTTATTCTTTTATATCGAGGATAATGGAATAAGCACTTATGTGGGTTTTTTTACATCCAGTCCCCGTAAGTAAGTGGCTTTGTAAATTCTGTCCTCTGTTCCCACCGGCACACAATGGCCTACTCTTACGAAAAGCGGAACAGGGTTTAACGTGTGCGCAAGATGTGAGATATGTGAGTGGGTGTGTATGTGTACGCATATGTGGTGTGTGGTTGTGTGTGTGTGTGTGTGTGGTGTGTGTGTGTGTGTGTGTGTGTGTGTGGTGTTGGTGTGTGTGTGGTGTGTGTGTGTGGTGTGTGTGTGTGTGTGTGTGGTGTGTGTGTGTTTGTAAGTGTGTGTGTGTTTGTAAGTGTGTGTGTGTGTAAGTGTGTGTGCACGCGCGCGCGCAGAGGAAGAGGATGTTTCGTTACAGAAGTCGACTTGACCAAAAAATGCAGTGAGATTGAAATTAATTGCACACAGAAATGAAAAATTTGAGTGTGTCACTGGGTTTTTTAAGTAGCCTACCTCGCCATATAGGCAGCCACACTCCGACTTCAGAGGATTTTTTTCTGTTTTAGAGGAGAGTGCAGGTTGTTGTTATGTTAAAGAGCTTGTCATGGCTGAAAGAGCAAATCTCAACACAACAGTTTTTCAAGATAACAAACATTTCAGTGTAGTAGGCCCTGGCATTATTAGCTGATATCAATACCTGAGACAGATTTTGGTCTGGGCCCAAGGTTAAAAACGAGTGATAAGTGAAGACGGCCTGATTTTAATGCCCGTTCTTTTTTTCTTTTTTTTCATTTCCCCGTAGGGATGCCGGGGGCCTGTCAGTCTAAATACCATCCCCACCTTCTGGAAATTCTGTGCTAGAACTTTCCTCTTTTCTATCCTTCTCTTTGTTTCTGCTTTGTTCCTATTCTGCCTGTCACTACTTACTTCTTGTCTATTTTCTGCCTTCTTGGTCCATTTCCACCTGCCTTTTTTCCCCAGAAAGTCTTAAAATATTATAGCAGTTCGCTCTTATGCGCGCGTGTGTGTTTACATTTAAATTTGTAAAAAAACAACTGTTATTTGTGCGCGTGTATGTGTTTACATTTGAATTCGTAAAAATCTATTAATTGTAACTGGCTGCATGTGAAAGACTAGGATGAATGAAAGCGGGTTGGTTTGTTTTTTGCAAGATATAGCGCTGTATAAATTCCATGTATTATTATTATTATTATTATTATTATTATTATTATCATCATCATCATATTTATCATCATTATTATGCCGAAGTCGGATGTGCTGGGCCTGTCTTGTCAGGCGCTTAACGGCAAGCGCAACGCATTTTCGCTCATATAACAGGCAACAGTAGTTGCTGTCTGAGCGTTCGACAAAAAAAGAAAGAAGAAAATAGTTTTTCATTACTTTTTTTGTCGTTCTTATTTATTTAGTCTGTCATCTGTTCCCACCGGCACACAATGGCATACTCTTACGAAAAGCGGAACAGAATTTAACGTGTGCGCAAGATGTTCTGCATGCGTTCGCACACGGGGCCTCGGTTTATAGTCTCATCCGAAGGACTTTTGGGGAGAGTGGAGTCGGCACTGATGTCAACTCCAGAGGAAAATATCCCCTTGAACGGGAATCGAACCCGGGTTGTCAGATTGCGAGCGCAATGTTCTAACCACCAGGCTATCCCGTCCCCCAAGCTAGAGCTCCGAGGCTTACCAATGGTGAGATTTTTGCGTATGCGACCATTTTTTTGCCCACCATTAAGGTAGCCAAATTCCGTCTTCGGGGATGGTGTCTAAACACGACACTTTGTGTGCACGAGGTTTTAAAAAAAATGTTTGTTCTTCCGGCACGAAATGACCCCCTTACTCTTGTGAAAGGTGGAACAGGTTTGTATGTAACGTGTGCGCAAAATGTTCTGAGGGCGTTTGCACGCGGGGATCTAGGTTTATAGCCTTATCTGAGGGACTTTTGAAAAAGTGGAGTGGGTACTGATGTTAACTCCGAGGGAAAAAATCGTAGAGGTGCCTGGATGATTCGCTCGATCCGGGCCTTTCAGGTCACGAACTTAACGCTCTAACCACTAGGCTATCCCGCCCCCTGGTCGTATTTGAACTACCTCCTCACCTCACCTCACCTACCCCTAGTCCCGTGGACCGTGGGGGCACCAATGAAGATTTCTGCAACCAGCTTCCTCCACTCCCCGCGGTCCTCTGCTTTCCGTAGCAAATCGTTCCACTTAAGGCTACCAGTCCTCCACTCTCTGATGTTGTCTTCCCATCGTTTTCTCTGTTGTCTGCCTCTTCTTCGTCTCCCTCCTTGTACTGTTCCTTGTTGGACAGTCTTGGCCAGTCCACATGTTTTGAACTACACCTTGCCTTTAATCTAAGCCAAACGGGCATTTGAAAAGACTGTGGTAATGAGGGCTCTCTCTCTCTCCTCTCTCTCTTCTCTCTCTCTCTCTCTCTCTCTCTCGCTCAAAGTCTCTCCCTCTCTGTCTCTATCTGTTTATCTCTGCTTCTCTCTGTCTCTGTCTCTCTCTGTCTCTCTCTGTCTCTGTCTCTCTCTGTCTCTCTCTGTCTCATTCTATCTCTCTGTCTCTGTCTCTCTCTGTCTCTGTCTGTCTGTCTGTCTCTCTCTCTCTCTCTCTCTCTCTCTCTCTCCCCTCTCTCTCTCTCCTCTCTCTCTCTCTCTCTTTCTCTGCTTATTTGCTCCTGTCTTCAGACTCCAATTGTCTTGTCTTTGCCATTTCGCTTTCTACCACTTCTGTTTTCCATCTCAACATCTCTCTCTCTCTCTCCTCTTCTCCTCTCTCTCTCTCCTTCTCCTCTCCTCTCTCTCTCTCTCTCCTCTCTCTCTCTCTCTCTCTCCTCTCTCTCCCTCTCTCTCTCTGTTCGTCTGTCCAGTCTCTCTCTGTCTCTCCTATCTCTCTCTCTCCCTTCCTCCCTCCTCATCCCTCTCTCTCTCTGTGCCTGTCTCTCCTTTTGTCCTTTTGCTCTCTGGTCTCTGTCTTCTCTCTCTCACTCTCCCTCTCTCCTCTTTCTCGTTCTCTCTCTCTCTCTCTCTCTGCCTTCTCTCCTTTTGTCCTTTTGACTCTGTCTCTGTCTGTCTGTCTGTCTCTCTCTCACACTCTCCCTCTTCTCTATCCCTATCTCTGTCACTCTATGTCTGTCTGTCTGTCTCTCTCTCTCTCTCCTGCTCTCTCTCTCTGTCTGTTTGTCCTTTTGGCTCTCTGTCTCTGTCTCTCTCTCTCTCTCTCTCTCTCTCTCTCTACTCTCTCTCTCTCTCTCTCTCTCTCTCTCTCCTCTCCTTTGTCCTTTTGACTCTGGCTCTGTCTGTCTGTCTCTATCTCTCTCACTCTCTATCTTTGTCGCTCTCCTCTGTCTCTCTATCTCTCTGTCTCTATCTCTATCTGTCTCTCTCTCTCTCTCTCTCTCATCTCTCTCTCTCCTCTCCTCTCCTCTCTCTTCTCTCTCTCTCTCTCTCTCTCTCTCTCTCTGCCTGTCTTTGGCTCTCTGTCCTCCGTCTCTGTCTCTGTCTGTCCCTCTGTCTTTCTCTCTCTCTCTCTTCTCTCTCTCTCTCTCTCTCTCTCTCTCCTCTCTGTCTTTCTCTCTCTTTTCTCTCTCTCCCTCTCTCTCTCTCTCTCTCTCTCTCTCTCTCTTTCTCTCACTCCCACACACACACACACACACACACACACACACACACAATACACACACAAGCAAGGCAGAAACACAAATAGAACCAGAACCAGAACCAGAACCAGAAACAGAACAGTCTCGAAACAAAACAAAAGGGCACTGCGATTCGTTCAGCCCTCACTCATCCTGTGTCTCCTCTCTGCGAGGCTCCTTCCTGCAGATGCCCTGCCTGCCTGCCTGCCTCCCTGCCTGTAATCACAGATGGTTCGTTCTGCTCAGAGACTGTTATCACCAGTGCTAGAAGGTGAACAGCCACACGACATAGCCCCTGTGTTGAGAGCACACACCTTCTTTTTTGCAGGTGATTTTTCCACCCGTGGGTTTCTGTTTGGTGCTCTGTGTGTAAGTGTGTGTGTGTGTGTGTGTGTGTGTGTGTGTGTGTTTTGTGTGTGTGTGTGTGTGTGTGTGTGTGTGTGTGTGTTTGTGTGTGTGTAAGTGTGTGTGTGTGTGTCGTGTGTGTGCTGTGTGTGCTGTGTTGTTCTGTAGTTTCAACCCTATAATTTATAGAAAGTAAGCTTATGTGAGATGGGGATGCAGGAATGTTGAACTCCGCAAAAAAGATGACAAAAAGAGAAAAAGATGGACATTTTTGCTTTGTCTGTTAGTTTCAAAATATAAAGAGAATAGATATGTTGAGTGCCTGTTTTTGGTCTGAATGGATTATTTCAGAATTGTTTCTTCTCTTCTTGCTCTTCTTGTTCATCATCATCATCATCATCATCATCTTCTTCTTCTTCTTCGCAATTCTTCTTTGCAATTCTTCTTCGCATTTCGTCTTTGCAAATCTTCTTCGAAATTCTTCTTCAAAATTCTACCTCTTCATCTTCGCAATTCTTTGCAACTCTTCTTTTTACCTCGTCTTCTTCTTCGCCGAACGCTCAGACAGCAACTACTGTATACGACAGTATGAGCAAATATGCGTTGTGCTGCCGTTAAGCGCCTAACAAGTTAGGCCCAGTACATCCGACTTTGCCGTGGGAGAGAATAATTTTTCGTTTAAGTCTCTCGGGGGCGGGGGGTGGGGGAGGCAGAATGGTGGCCCAAGAAGGCAGAAAATAGATAAAACGTAAGTGACAGGATGGAAAGAAAGAAGGCAGAAACAAAGAGACGGATAGGAAAGAGAGAATTTCTAGCACAGAATTTTCAATAGGTGAGGATGCTATTTATTCGGGGTCGGCCCGCTATTGCGCGGGCCGGATATTGCGGGGGCCCGCTATTGCGCGACAGTGTGGCAAAGACAATGCATATTTTTAAACAATAAAGGGAAATAAAGAGGTGTCACAGTTTTTTTATTCCACAAAATCACTTTTGCAATCCCAACATTCAAAGCATCGAGCTCAAAACCACTACCTTATAAACAAATCTCAGTGGTCATAATATGATACCAACAAATAAATTGGCAAAGAAAATGTTGATATTGCATTCATTCGAATCTTGAAAATAAATTCAAAACATAACACGGCATCCTGAAATCATCTTTCGTCTTCTCAACTTCTCAATAAAAAAAAATAACTAAAGTAACTTGGAAGAACAAAATTAATACATGAGGAAATGCCCGTCATTTTTCGCATTTTCCGAAAACCTGGACAAAATGAACTTTTCCGCTTCTTCGTTCGCGCAATAGCGGGCCCCCGCAATAGCGGGCCCGCCCCCCCCCCCCCTTCCCCCCCCCCCCCACCCCCCTCGGTATATCCACGGGGGAGAAGATAGATAGATAGATAGATAGATAGATAGATAGATAGATAGATAGATAGATAGATAGATAGATAGATAGATAGATAGATAGATAGATAGATAGATAGATGTATATAAACCCCATCACCATGCGGAGTGTACAACCTTTATGCGTGTGCGTGGGTTTTACGCGTGTGTGTGTGTGTGCGTGCGCGCGTGCGCGTGAGCGTGTATGTATACATTTGAATTTTTTTTTAACAACTATTAATTGTAACTGGCTGCATATGAATGAGTAGGATGAATGAAAGCGCTTTGATTTGTTGGGTTGGTTTGTGGTTTTTTTTGCAAGATATAGCGCTATATAAATTCCATTTATTATTATATAGTTATATATCATATATATATATATATATATATATATAATATATAATATATATAATATATATATATATATAATATATATAAAATATATATATATATATATAATATATATATATATATATATATATATATATTAGCGAAGAAAAATCACATCTGTATGGAAATAAATAAAGCTTCAAAATCACAGTTCATCTATCGTCAAACTTCACCTTAACTCTAATACCTTTTTTTGTTGTTCAATCCATCGCCTCTACAAGCCTGCTTCAGTCCGCCTTTGTCACCTTGCTTTGCAGCTGTCGCCCGTTTTCTCCCTCAAAAGTAAATTTGTTCAGTAAGGCAGCGTTCGTTTTCATCAATTCTCGTCTGATCCTCCCTCCCTTCAGCTTTCTCTCCTCATTCATGAACGCACGAAGAAAGAAAGAAAGAAAAAGAGGGGGACGCCATCTTGTGCCAACAGTGCAGAAGAGTGCATTTCTATCTTTGTCTCTGTGTGTGTTTGTCTATGTGTGTGTGTGTGTTTGTGTGTGTTTGTCTGTCTGTCTCACTCTGTCTGTGTCTCTCTGTCTCTCTGTCGCTCGCTCTCTCTCACACTCTGCCTGTGTCTCTCACACTCAGTCTCTGTCTCTGTGTCTATCTGTCTTCCTGTCTGTCTGCCTGTCTGTCTTTCTCTCTGTCTCTCTCTCTGTCTCTCTCTGTCTCTCTCTCTCTCTGTCTCTCTCTCTCTCTCTCTCTCTCTCTCTCTCTCTCTCTCCTCTCCTCTCTCTCTCTCTCTCTCTCTCTCTCTCTCTCTCTTGCTCTCTCTGTCTGTCTATCTATCTGCCTCTCTCTCTCTCTCTCTCTCTCTCTCTCTCTCTCTCCTCTCTCTCTCTCTCCTCTCTCTCTCTCCTCTCTTTCTCTCTGTCTGTGTGTGTGCCTTTGTCTCTGTCTGTCTGTTTGTCTGTCTCTCCCTCTCCCTCTCTCTCTGTCTATCTGTCATGTATATTGATGTCAGGCAACTTTCTTTTTGTTTCACCAGAAATGCTTAGTATGGCCCGTCATGTTATATTATGGTTGCGAATCCTGAACTCAAAGAAAAGACTATGCCAAAATAAATAACTGAAACAGCTAGAATGTGTATTTTTTGAAAGGCTGCTCGGGGTCAGTTGGATATATAAACAAAAACAACAACAAACGAAAGCATATTGTACAAAGGGAGAACAACAACAAGAATATTTCTTACTTTACTTTTTCTTTAATTCTTTTATATCGAGGATAATGGAATAAGCACGTATGTGCTTTTTTTTCTTTTACATCCAGTCCCCCGTGTGTATGCGGTTTTGTAAATTCTGTCATCTGATCCTACCGGCACACAATGGCCTACTCTTACGAAAAGCGGAACAGGATTTAACGTGTGCGCAAGATGTTCTGCGTAATGAAAGGAAATTAAGATGCGAAGGCCAAACACTACGAAACCAAGCTACGGGACTCATGATGACTAGAATTACTTCACGGCAAGACCAAGGGGAAACAGGAAAAAGCTTCTCTCATTGGCAACATGGCTGAATCCTGTGGCATGAGAATCCATGAAAATCAGTCAGCATGCAAGGCCAGCGAAAGACGGGAGCAAATGAATGGAGAAGGAGGATCATGTCAGAGTCATTACCCTCAGCAGCTAACGCAGCACCTGGTGATACTGACAGGTGAGACAGGTGAGACCAGAGATAGTTTTTTTTAAAAAAAAGCCTTTTCCATTTTCTCTGTTTATGTTTGGTACCTTCCTCGCAAAGGTATGCAAACGGGTTTGGTGGTGGTGAGTGGGGGGAGGGGGGGGACAGGGGGGGAAAGAAGCGGGTACACTCATATGTCTGCCTTGTCTCCACAGCCTGGTCCCTTTCTGGTGAACTTAGTGTGTTATTGTCTTTCTCTTTAACTATTTAAGCGTCACAGTGTCCTCTCTCTCTCTCTCTCTCAGTTTTTGTAGGGCTGGATGTAAACAAGCATGTAATGCTGAATCTATTATCCTATGAAAATTTTTCTCTCTCTCTCTCTCTCTCTCTCTCTCTCTCTCCCTCTCTCTCTCTCTCTCTCTCTCTCTCTCTCTCTCTCTCCACTCTGTGGCATTGTCAATTTCTTCTACGCCAACTATGTATTATGGCTATGTATTAAATTTATTTTTCCCCTATAAACCCCAAGCAACGCCCCCCTCCCCGTCCCCCGCCCCTCCAAGATCTGTCAACACCTCTGGTTCTGCTTATATCTTGAGAATAAGGAAACATCGTCAGACATGTGAAGACACCTGCCCTGTTACGCTGTCAGATCAGACACTGCTGACTGCCTGGCTGTGTGTCTAATGCCTCTCTGATACAGCGCACAAACAAAATAACAGACAGACAGACCAACCAGCTGCCTACAACCAGGAGGAGCTGGGTCTGTGTAAACTTTATCTGTGGAACCAGCTGGCATTGTTCTAGTTAAGAGAAGCATAGCTACTAAAGCGATGGTTCTTAAGCGAGACACTTCGTGTAGATTTTTAAATTTTGGTGTGTGTTTTTTTGTTTTGTTCCTTGGTTAAAGCTGCATGGTAATACTATCTAAACATGACTCCAGTATGCAAGCGGTTTTTCTTTCTTCCAAATGTTTGTCATCCGCTCCTACTACCAGCATGCAATGGTCTACTTTTCCTAAAGGCAGAACAAGTTTTAATAAGTGCAAAATATTATGTGTCATGGGATATTGGGGACGGGATAGCTCGGTGGTCGGAGCACTCGCTTTCCCCCAGCCAAGGTTAAGCGGCGTCGAAGAATGTGGTTACCAGTTGGATGGGTGACCGTTTGCGCCACGCCTTGGCTTCAGTACAGTTCCCCCAGTTCACCCAGCTGTAAATGGGTACCTGCCCTCTTTAGGGTCAGGGAAAGTAAAGCAGCGAGGGAGAGGAGATGGGCACCGCCCTCAATATGCTGGCCCCTAGAGAAGTGAGGTATCTGACACCTCAATCCCCTATGACCGCATAGTTTATGGGACACCTTTACCTTTACATTACCGTGGGGTACTGGTTTATAGTCTCATCATTCTACAGGACTTTTGGTGGAGTGGAGTCTGTACTGAGGTTAAACCAAGGGACAGTTTCCCATTGGTCACCTCAGTGCTGGCTTGAACCATCCCTGCCCTATGACAAGGAGCTCAGTGTTCTAACCACTACACTATCCTTACCACCCCCCACCCCCCACCCACCCCCTTATTCTTTTATAATTCCCTGACTGAGTGTTGAGAGGAAGAGAGGGTGGAGAGGCATATTATGTTTTTTATTTTATTCTTTCATATCGAGGATAATGGAATAAACACGCATGTGCTTTTTTTTACATCCAGTCCCCGTATGTATGCACATTTGTAAATTCTGTCAACTGTTCCCACCGGCACACAACAGCCTACTCTTACGAAAAGCAGAAAAGGTTTTAATGTGTGCGCAAGATGCTCTGCCTGCGTTTGCACACGGGGCCTCGGTTTCTAGTCTCATCCGAAGGACTTTTGGGGAGAGTGGAGTCGGCACTGATGTTAACTCCAGAGAAAAATATCCCCTTGAACGGGATTTGAACCCAGGTCATCAGATTGCAAGCGCAATGTTCTAACCACTAGGCTATCCCGTTCCTGGGGAGGTAGAGAGAAAGAAAGAAAGAAAGAAAGAAAGAAAGAAAGAAGAAAGAAAGAAAGAAAGAAAGAGAGAGAGTGTGTGTGTGTGTGTGTGTGTATGTGTGCGTGCGTGCGTGCGTGCGTGCGTGCGTGGATGTGTGTGCGTGCGTGATGTGTGTGTTTGTCTGTCTGTCAGTCTGTCTGTCTGTCTATCTGTTTGTGTGTGTGTCTGTGTCTGTATTTCTGTGAGTGTGGTGTGTGTGTGTGTGTGTGTGTGTGTGTGTGTGTGTGTCTGTGTGTGTGTGTGTGTGTGTGTGTGTGTGTGTGTGTTGTGTGTGTGTGTGTGTGGTGTGTGTGTGTGTGTGTGTGTGTGTGTGTCTGTGTGTGTACGTGTTGTGTGTGTCTGTGTGTGTGTGTGTGTTGTGTGTGATTGATTAAGTATAACAGATTGACAGGTGCTTGGTCAGGAAAAAGGCAGGTGATAATTTCTCTGACATCAATTATGCATTTGGTGGCTTTCAGATCATCTCTCTGATTACTCCAGTGTGTGTGTGTGTGCATTGTTTTGTTGGGTTGTTATTTATTTTTTATAAATGCATCTTTCAAATAAAAAAAAATTACCTCAAAGGCCTATCTCTAAAAAATGACTTGATCAATGTGACTTATTTGACTGGATTTTTGAAGGGTACCAAACTGTACCTGACTCTTTTTTTTCGTTCCTCATCTAGAACTCCAAGGTTAACTAAATAGTGAGATTTTTGCATATGTGACTGGGGTGAGGTTTTTTGCCCACCATTAAGGTAGCTACGTTATGACTTTGAGTATAATGTCTGAAGCCAACACCAGTGTGCGTGGGTGGTTTTGAGGGGGTTTTGTTGGTTGTTGTTTGTTGTTGTTGTTTTTGTTTGCTTTTGTTTTTTTGGGGGGTGGGGGGGGGGGGGGGGTTATTGTGAAGGAAGGTGGCAGGATTGTTAAGACGTTTGCCTGCCAACAAGTAAACCGTGTGGTTCTGGGTTCAATTACCAGCCTCGCCCTTTCTTCCCAGTTTGACCCCCCAAAATCGAACTGAATGTCAAAGTCCTTAGGATGAGACTATAAACCGAGGCCCCGTGTGCGAACGCATGCAGAACATCTTGCGCACACGTTAAATGCTGTTCCGCTGTTCGAAAGAGTAGGCCATTGTGTGCCGGTGGGAACAGATGACTTTTTTTTTAAAAAACGCATACACACGCATAAATGTAAAAAATTTTAAAAAGTCATCAGAGCGCTTTGATTTGTTTCTTTACAAGATTCAGCACTATATAAACTCCATACATTATTATTATTTTTATTATTATTATTATTATTATTATTATTATATTATATTATTATTATTATTATTATTGTGGGGGTGGGGGGTTGCCATCCATTCTTCCTGGCACAAATAGCTTACTCTTTTTCTTCGACAGCGTCGAATGCTCGGACAGCAGCTATTGTTGTCTGTCATATGAGCGAAAAATGTGTTGCGCTGCCGTTAAGTTCCTGGCAAGTCAGGCCCAGCACATCCGACTTCGTCATAAGAGAGATTACTCTTTTTAAGTCTTGAAAAGGGGCAGGGGAATGGACCAAGAAGGCAGAAAATAGACAAGAAGGATGTGACAGGAAGATATAAGGAAGAAGACAGAATTAAAGAGTGTGATAGAAAAGAGGAAAATTTTAGCACAGAATTTCTACATGGTGGGGATGCTATTTATACTGACAGGACCCTCTCTCTTTATTTATCTATCTATCTATTTCTGACTGACTGACTGACTCTCTCTCTCTCTCTCTCCTCTCTCTCTCTCCATCTCTCTCTCTCTCTCTCTCTCCTCTCTCTCCTCCTCTGTCTCTCTCTCTCTCTATCTATCTATCTATCTATCTATCTATTTATCTCTATCCTTCGGATGAGACTATAAACCGAGGTCCCATGTGCGAACGCATGCAGAGCATCTTGCGCACTGGTTGAAACCCGTTACGCTATTCGGAAGAGTAGGCCATTGTGTGCCATTGGGAACGGATGACAAAATTGACAAAACTGCATACACACGGGAACTGGATTTTTAAGAAAAGCACATGGATGCTTTCTCCATTATCCTCGAAATAAAAGAATAAATAATAATTTTGTTTTTAATATATATCGACCTATTTCTCTAACTATCTATCACATTATCTACTACATATCTAATCTATCTATCTCCCTCCCTATTACCCCCCCCCCCCCCCCCCCCCCCCACCTGCCCTATTATCCCCCATCCTGGAAAACCTCCTGCAATCCACACCCAAACATGTCGTCAGCACCTCTGGTTCTGTTTACAGCGTGACAATAAGAAAACATACGTCAGACATGTGAAGACACCTGCCCTCTACGCTGTCAGATCAGACACTGCAGACTGCCTGTGTTACAGTCTAATGCCTCTCTGATACAGCGCACTAACAAACAAACAGACAGACAAACAGACAGACAGACAAACCAACCAGCTGCCTACAGCCATCAGCAGCTGTGTCTGTGTTAACATTCTTCTGTGGGGGCCAGCTGGCATTGTGTTATAGTGGGGAGATGACTAGCTGCCAAAATAAAGCTTGTGATGGGAGATACATTGTGTATTGTTTGGTGGTTTTTTTTGTTTTAATGATAGTTTCCTGTTTTAGTACAGGAGAGAGAAGAGAGAAAAGAAAGAGAGACAAGGAGCGATGAAGAGAGAGAGAGCGATAGAGACAGACAGACAGACTGACGACGGACGGACGGATGGACAGACAGACAGAGACCGAGACAGAGAGACAGAGACGGAGGGAGGGAAAGGGAGACAGAGAAGGAAAGAGAGAGATGGAGAGAGAGATGGACAGAGAGAGATAGGGGGGAGAGAGAGAGTTGTGTGTTGTCTGCTTGGCGTGCATGCGTTGGTGTGTGTGTGAGTGTGTGTGTGTGTGTGTGGTGGTGTGTGGTGTGTGTGTGTGTGTGGTGTGTCGCGCGCGCGCGCTGGGTGTGTGTGTGTGTGACCTTCTTCATCAAGAGTTATTGGTGTTGGTTTGTTTTGGGTTGTGATTTGTTTTGGGGTGGGTTTTTCCTATGATTTCAAATTTGCTAATACTGTGTTGTTGCAGTGGTTGCTTTTGAATTTTGATTAAGCGCTTCTGGCTCTTGACACAGGGTTCAGAAGATGAGGCCCATGGGAAATCTCCGTTATTAGTAGTATTAATATCATTATTGTTGTTGGTTTTTTTTGTAATAATAAAATTATTATTTTGATGATTCTGATGCTGATGGTGATGATGATTTTTATTATTATCATTATTATTGATATTCTTATTCTTATTGTTGTTGTTATTGATATTCTTATTCTTATTGTTGTTGTTGTAACTGTTATTATCGTTACCCGCTGTCTTTTAAGAGGAGTTGAGTACCACCCACCAAAGCGAAGAGTATCGTTCCTGTTTTATGAGCGCAGAAAGATCAAACTGTTTGGGGTTTGTTTGGGTTTTTTTTTTTTTGTTCAGCTTTCTTCAACCTAGCCATTATCACAGGTGCGACTTTTGAGTGTGTTGATCAAAGTTAAGGTTGAGAGCAGAAGGGAAAGAGGCAATCTGCCAACATCAGGCTACATTGCCAACATCACTGAGGAGATCAGTGGTCTGGGAGGGTTAATACAGGAGATGGTAGAACTTAGCAGAGACAGAGAAAGATTGCGTGGAGCTCCTATATCGGCGACAGCCACGATGAGAGAGCACAGTTGGGGTTCTTTGTTGTTGTTGGGGAATTTTGTTGGGGGGGGGGGGGGAGGGGATATCAAAGGCTAGACCAGTACAAGGAGGGAGACGAAGATGCAGATAAAGAAAACGATGGGAAGACAACATCAGAGAGTGGAGGACTGGCCTTGAGTGGAACGATTTGGTACAGAAAGCAGAGCACCGCGGGGAGTGGAGGAAGCTGGTTACAAAATCTTCATTGGTGCCCATTTGGGATAGGTGAAGGTGAGACCAGTACTGCAGGTGTGCTTTTTCTTAAAACGCTGGAAGATCTCATTAAAAGAAACATTGACCATAAACTGTAGCATAGTCCCAAAATCACACTGATTTCTTATGAATTTTTTGTCTTCATGTTCAGCCTAATAAATAGTCATTGACTTAAAGCGGATGAAGGTTACGCAAATGTTATAATTGTTGAAAGTATGGATGGTCATCTGTGTGTCTTTATTTCTTAACGATGAAAAGGAAACTTGTGACATAGGCGTACGAAAAAATAAAACTGTTTCTTAAAACAATTGCGAAACATCTTAGACCCTTGATTCTAACTGGGTACAGAGGCAACGCCCCTCTGTGTGTGTGTGTGTGTGTGGTTGTGTGTGTGTGTGTTGTGTGTGTGTGTGTGTGTGTGTGTGTTGTGTGTGTGTGTGGTGTGTGTGTGTGTGGTGGTGTGTGCGGCGCGCTGCGCGCTCGCGGGGGGGGGGGGGGTCTTCCTCGGCCTCCTTCACGTGGAAAGGGGAAAGACAATCAAAACTGCTCCACCCAACCACCTACCACCACCAACCACCAACCAACCACCCCCAATCTCACCTCACCACTAGTTCGAGAGCCTAAATTTCTAGTAGCACAGCCACCAAGGAATAAATTCTGACATGAAGAGTGACAGAAAACCAGTTTGCTTATATAAGCTTACAGGTCATAGTGAACCATGTTAGCGTGGGGGGAAACCATGAATCTGTGCTGCCCCTGGGAGTTATGGTAAACAATAAAGTTTTCGGTTTGCTGTAGATAAATCTTGATAAATGCAAGGATGCTGGGCATAACCTACCCCTTCCCTCCCCTTCCCTTATCTACCCTACCTCCCTTAACACCCCCCCCCCTCCTTATTCCCCCCTCCCTCCCCCACCACCCCACCACCCCACCTACCCCGAGCAACCCCTTCCTCTCTTTACCAAGAATAAGCCTAGTGGTTAGAACATTGCGCTCGCAATCTGACGACCCGTGTTTGATTCCCATTCAAGGGGATATTTTCCCCTGGAGTTAACATCAGTACAGACTCCACTCTCCCCAAAAGTCATTTGGTAGAGACTATAAACCGAGGCCCCGTGTGCGAACGCACGCAGAACATCTTGCGCACACGTTAAATCCTGTTCTGCCTTTCGTAAGAGTAGGCCATTGTGTGCTGGTGGGAACAGATGACAGCACTTACAAAACCGCATACACACAGGGACTGGATGTAAAAAAGCACATTAGTGCTTATTCCATTATCCTCAATATAAAAGAATAAAATAAAATTAAAAAATAAATACCCATTGCCCTTGACCTTCCTCCCTCTTACCTCAGCTACTCCCTGCCCCCCCCCCCCCCCCCCCTCCATTACCTATTCCCCAGTTACCCATCCATCCTAGCTACACATCCTTTTACCTAACCTGGCTATCCTCCACACCACCTACCCCTCCCTCCCTCTGAACTACCCCCCTTCCTACCTACCCATCTTTCCCCCTTACCAAGAAAACAGCAGGAACATGGGAAGATGGGCAACACATCTCCTCCATACTTCAGAGGATTAGAAGTTAGGAGGGGGGGGGGTTGATCCCAATAAAGATCACAAACATGTGAAGGGGGATAGGTGAGGGAGAGGAGGAGGTAGGGAGGGGGTGAGGGATAGCTAGGGGGATAGGTTATGTGGGGAGGGGAGGATGGGGATAGGTAGGGAGGGGAAGGAGAGGGAGGAAGGGGGATAAGTAGATGGAGGAGGAGGGGGTTAGTGGGAAGGAAGGGGTGTGTGAGGGGGGTAGGTAGCTAGTGCACAGTGAGGAGGGGATTGAAGGGGTGTAGGCTGTATTCATCAATAATAATAATAATAATAATAATATATGGAATTTTTATAGCGCTGAATCTTGTACATGTAAAGCAAC
>CM054142.1:56990614-56993114 GCA_028751875.1 Rapana venosa
TAAATCCCGTTCCGCTTTTCGGAAGAGTAGGCTATTATGAGCCGGTGGGAACTGGTGACAAAATTTACAAGACTGCCTACACACGGGGACTTAATGTTTAAAAAAAAAAAAGCACATTAGTGTTTTATTCCATTATCCTCGAAATAAAAGAAAAGAAATGAATAAGCGACGAAAAGTATACCGCACAAACACATCAAGGCTTGTTTAACCCACAAACCGATTTTTATCAAGGTCTTGAATGTGTAAAGCCGCCATAAGGTCACCGATTGAGGGAGACGCTGCACTGTTGCTAAGGTACTTTGGTATTGCTTTGCGTCTGTTTGTTGTTGTTGTTCTTGTTGTTGTCGTTGTTGTTGTTGTTGTTGTATGTAGTAGTAGTAGTAGTAGTAGTAGTAGTAGTAGCAGCAGCAGCAGCAGCAGCAGCAGCAGCAGCAACAGCAGCAGCAGCAGCAGCAACAGCAGCAGCAGCAGCAGCAGCAGCAGCAGCAGTAGTAGTAGTAGTATTTAGTAGTAGTAGTAGTAGTAGTAGTAGTAGTAGTAGTAGTAGCAGCAGCAGCAGTAGCAGCAGCAGCAGTAGCAGTAGTAGCAGTAGCATTTAGTAGTAGTAGTAGTAGCAGCAGCAGCAGTAGTAGTAGAAGCAGTAGTAGTAGTAGTAGCAATAGTAGTAGTAGTAGTAGAAGCAGTAGAAGTAGTAGTAGTAGTAGTAGTAGTAGTAGTAGTAGTAGTAGTAGTAGTAGTAGTAGTAGTAGTAGTAGTAGTAGTAGTAGTAGTAGTAGAAGGAGCAGCAGCAGCAGAAGCAGCAGCAGCAGCAGCAGCAGCAGCAGCAGCAGCAGCAGCAGCAGCAGCAGCAGCAGTAGTAGTAGTAGTAGTAGTAGTAGTAGTAGTAGTAGTAGTAGAGTAAGTAGTGGTAGTAGTAGTAGTGGTAGTAGTAGTAGTAGTAGTAGGAGTAGTAGTAGTAGTAGTAACTAGTAAAGAAGTAGTAGTTGGTGGTGGTGGTGGTGGTGGTGGTGGTGGTGGTGGTGGTGGTGGTGGTGGTGGTGGTGGTGGTGGTGGCGTCGTTGTTGTCGCTGTTGTTGTTGCAGCAGCAGCAGCAGCAGCAGCATCAGGAGCAGTAGTAGTAGTAGTAGTAGTAGTAGTAGTAGTAGTAGTAGTAGTAGTAGTAGTAGTAGTAGTAGTAGTAGTAGTAGTAGTATGGACGTGTAACTCCTCATCTTGGGTCATGGTGAATTCGGTGGTCTAGAGGTAACGCACCTGCCTCGAAAGCTAAAAGTCCGGGTTTGATCAAAGTGCGGGGTAGTTCGAATCCCGTTTGGGCCCGAAAAAGTTCCCCCCCCCCCCTCCCTCCCATCCACTAGACTGTAAGTCGTGGTCTGTGTGCTAGTCTTTTGGATGAGACCATAAAGCGAGGTCGTGTGTGTATCATGCGTTTAGCGCACGTGAAAGAACCCACGGCAACATGTTCCTGGCAAGATTATGTATAGTCACTCTGATAGGGAAACAAATAACGAATGCAGACAGCAAAGGAGTAATAAAAGTCAGGGGTACTTTTAAAAGCAGACAACGGGCGTGCATGGGTGTGTGTACATTGTGTGTATGTGTGTATGTGAGTGTCTATGTGTGCGTGTTTCTGTGTAGGTGTGTGTGTTTCTGTGTAGGTGTGCCTCTCTCTGCTCTCTCTCTCTCTCTCTCTCTCTTCTCTCTCTCTCTCTCTCTCTCTCTCTCTCTCTCTGTCTGTCTTTTCTCTCTTCTCTCTCCTCTTCTCTCTCTCTCTCTCTCTCTCTCTCTCTCTCTCTCTTCTCTCTCTCTCTCTATCTATCTATCTATCTATCTGTCTGTCTGTCTCTGTGTGTGCATGTGTGTGTGTTTCATTTTTTTTCATATTATTCTTTTATTTCGAGGATAATGGAATAAGCACTTATGTGCTTTTTTACATCCAGCCCCCGTGTGTATGCAGTTTTGTCAATTCTGTCATCTGTTCCCACGGCACACAATGGCCTACTCTTACGAAAAGCGGAACAGGATTTAACGTGTGCACAAGATGTTCTGAATGCGTTCGCACACGGGGCCTCGGTTTATAGTCTCATCCGAAGGGTGTATGTGTGTGTGTGTGTGCGTGCGTGCGTGCGTGCGTGTGCGTGTGTGTGTTGTTGTGTGTGTGTGTGTGTGTTGTGCGTGCGTGCGTGCGGTGCGTGCGTGCGTGCGTGCGTGCGTGGTTTGTGTGTGTGTGTGTGTGTGTTGTGTGTGTGTGTGTGTGTGTACACGAGTTGAATAACCCATCTACTGCCTTCGGAAGAGAGAGAGACAGACGTACAGAGAGATAGACAGATAGGCATACAAACAGACAGACACACAGATTCCAGTGAAAAAATCGCAAACTAAAGTGGTACTGGCACGTCACACGAACATCTGGACTGGCCAAGACTGTCCCACAGGGAACAGAACAAGGAGGGAGAGGAAGAGGCAGACAGAGAAAACGATCAGAGAGTGGACTGATTTTTCT
>CM054142.1:56998114-57000614 GCA_028751875.1 Rapana venosa
ACACACACACACACACACACACACACACACACACACACACACACACACACACACACACAACCACACACACACACACTCACACACACACCACACACACCACCACACCACACACACACACCACACACACCACACACACACAACATAACACACACACACACACACATACACACACACACACACACACACACTCACACACACACTCACACACACACCACACACACACCACACACACACACACAACTTTACACCACACACAACACACACACACACACTTTAAACACACACACTCACACACACACAACACAACACACACACACACCACACACACACACACACATCTTGCGCACACGTTAAATCCTGTTCCGCTTTTCGTAAGAGTAGGCCATTGTGTGCCGGTGGGAAAAGATGACAAAATTGACAAAACCGCATACACACGGGGACTGGATGTAAAAAAAAAGCACATGAGTGCTTATTCCATTATCCTCGATATAAAAGAATAAATAAATAAATAAACACACACACACACACACACACACACACACACACACACACACACACACACACACACACAAACTGCAGGATATTGTTCAGAATCTTCGTTTTTATCCCCCCCCCTTTCCCTCCTTGGAGTGCAGAGGGGCTCTTTCAGTATAAATAGCATCTTCATCTTCTGGAAAGTCTGCGCTAGAAATTTCCCCTTTTCTATCACTCTCTTTGTGTCTCTCTCTTTTTTTTCTTTACCTTTCTGTCATCTTTCTTCATTTTACCCGTCCTAGGTCTATCTATTATTCTCTTGCCTTTTTTTTTCGAGGAAATCTTTCAAAATATTCTTTTTCATTATTATGCCAAGAATATAACGCGTGCATTTGTGCAAAGCTTTTGTGTGTGTGTGTGTGTGTGTGTGTGTGTGTGTGTGTGTGTGTGTGTGTGTGTGTGTGTGTGTGTGTGTGTGTGTGTGTGTGTGTGTGTGTGTGTGTCTGTCTGTCTGTCTGTCTGCTGTCTGTCTGTCTGTCTGTCTGTCTGTCTGTCTGTCTGTCTGTCTGTCTGTCTGTGCATGCGTATGTGCTTGCTTGCGTGCGTTCGCGCAAATACATAGGCGTTTTCCTTGCAAACGCACGCAGAACATCTTGCACACACGTTAAATCCTGTTCCGCTTTTCGTAAGAGTAGACCATTGTGTTATGGTGGGAACAGATGACAAAATTTACAAAACTGCATACACACAGGGACTGGATGTAAAAGAAAGCACGCAAGTGCTTATTCCAATATCCTCGATATAAAAGAATTTTTTTTAATTTTTTAATTTTAAAATGTTAACTCAAGAAAGAAAAGACAAACCAAACGAACAGCTGTTTCCTATCTGTCATGATATAGTTTAGTAGTTTCTTTTTTTTTCAAAAGAGCGAGTCTATAAACTTTCTTTGATTTAAAGTAAAATACATATCCAACAATATTGACACAATCTGACAAGTCGAGCCTTTTTTTCACTTTTCTAATAATCATGTATCGAGGCAAAAAAAATCAGAAAATGTCTCGTGCGCACTCATTTAACCGTGATGGTATAGCCGTGAGGGGTTGGGGGTATTCCAAACATCAGCATCAGCATTTGTGTACGTCAGTTTCTGATCCGAATGCTCTGTAAAATAGTCAATGAAGAAAGGTATTTGGGTAAACATAGCTGGAGCAGGATTACGATCGCGCTTTTTTCCCCTGCCTGCACGTATGTGTGCGTGTGTGTGGGGAGAGGGGGGTGGGTGGTGGAGGGGGAAGGGTGCAAGTGCGTGTGCGTGTATGTGTGTGTGTGACAGAGAGAGAGACAGAGATAGACAGACAGACAGACAGACAGACAGACAGACGGACAAACACACACACACACATACACACAGAGTAAATAGCACACAGTGATTAAAAGAAACCAGTAGTCGAAACAGATGGTGCTGTTCTAGTGAAGAGGAAATAAAAACGAAATCAGCAGTATAAAAACCACTTCTGTAGTTCGAGAAATTAGAGACAGGTTTGTCTGTCAGTACTGGAGTTTTGCACACTGCATTTTTTGTACCTGCCTATCTGTCTGCCTGTCTGTCTGTCTGCCTGCCTGCCTGCCTGCCTACCTGTCTGTCTTCCTGTCTGCCTGCCTACGTGCCTGCTTTTCTGTCTACCTGAATGTCTGCTTGTATGTCTGCCTGCGTGTCTATCTGCCTGCCTGCCTGCCTGCCTGCCTGCCTGCCTGCCTGCCTGCCTGCCTGCCTGCCTGCCTGCCTGCCTACCTGTCTATCTGTCTGTCTACCTGTCTGCCTGTCTGCCTACCTACCTGTCTTCCTGCCTGCCTGCCTGTATGCCTGCCTGTCTGTCTGTCTACCTATCTGTTTGCCTGCCTACATGTCTGCCTGTTTGTTTACCTGCTTACCTGTCCGCCTGTTTGTCTGCCCCGCCTGTATGTCTTTCTACCTACCTGTCTGCCTGCCTACCTACCTGTCTGCCTGCCTGTCTGCCTGTCTGTA
>CM054142.1:57003114-57010838 GCA_028751875.1 Rapana venosa
TCTCTCTCTCTCTCTCTCTCTCTCTCCTCTTTTCTCCCTCTCTCCCTCCCTCTCTCTCTCTCTCTCTCTCTCCTTCTCTCTCTCTCTCTCTCTCTCTCCCTCTCTCTCTCTCTCTCTCTCTCTTCTCCTCTCTCCTCCTCTCTCTCTCCTCTCTCTCTCTCTCTCGATCTCCTCTCTCCCTCTCTCTCTCTCTCTAACTATCTCTCTCTCTCCCTCTCTTCTCTCTCTCTTCTTCTCTCCTCTCTCTTCTCCCTCTCTCCCTTCTCTCGATCTCTCTAGAGTTCCTCGTTCTCGATCTTTCTTCTTTCTCTTTTTTCCTCTCTTTGTCTCTCTCTGGCCTATCTTCTTGGAGTTGTTAAGGATGAGAGTGTGTGTGTTGATGTGTGTTAGTGTGTGATGTGTGTTGTGTGTGTGGGATGTTGTGGTGTGATGGTGTGGTGTGATGTGTGTGTGTGTGTGTGGTGTGTGTGGTGTGTGAGTGTGTGTGTGAGTGTGTGGAGTGGTGAGTGTGTGAGTGTGTGAGGTGTGTGAGTGTGGGTGTGTGTGAGAGTGTGTGGAGTGTGTGAGAGTGTGTGTGTGAGAGTGTGTGTGTGTGAGAGTGTGTGGGTGTGTGTTGAGAGTGTGTGGAGTGTGTGAGAGTGTGTGAGTGTGTGAGAGTGTTGTGTGTGAGAGTGTGTGGTGTGTGTGTGGAGTGTGTGTGTGTGTGAGAGTGTGTGTGTGTGAGAGTGTGTGTGTGTGAGAGTGTGTGTGTGTGAGTGTGTGTGTGTGAGAGTGTGTGTGTAGAGTGTTGTGTTGAGAGTGTGTGTGTGTGAGAGTGGTGTGTGTGTGAGAGTGTGTGTGTGAGAGGTGTGTGTGGTGAGAGTGTGTGTGTGTGGAGAGGTGTGTGTGTGTGATTTGTGTGTTTTGTGGAGAGTGTGTGTGTGTGTGAGAGTGTGTTGTGTGTGAGGTGTGTGTGTGTGAGAGTGTGTGTGTGTGAGAGTGTGTGTGTGTGTGAGAGTGTGTGTGTGTGAGAGTGTGGTGTGTGTGAGAGGTGTGTGTGTGTGAGGTGTGTGTGGTGTGAGAGTGTGTGTGTGTGAGGTGTGTGGTGTGAGGTGTGTGTGTGTGAGAGTGTGTGTGGTGAGAGTGTGTGTGTGTGAGAGTGTGGTTGTGTGTGGGTGTGGGTGTGTGTGAGAGTGTGTGTGTGGGTGGAGTGTGTGTGTGTGAGAGTTGTGTGTGGTGAGAGTGTGTGGTGTGGTGAGAGTGTGTGTGTGTGAGAGTGTGTGTGTGTGAGAGGTGTGTGTGGTGAGAGTGTGTGTGTGTGAGAGTGTGTGTGTGGAGAGGTGTTGGTGTGGAGAGTGTGTGTGTGTGAGAGTGTGTGTGTGTGAGAGTGTGTGTGTGTGAGAGTGTGTGTGTGTGTGTTGGAGAGTGTGTGTGTGAGAGTGTGTGTGGGTGAGAGTGTGTGTGTGGGAGAGTGTGTGTGTGGAGAGTGGTGTGTGTGTGAGAGTGTGTGTGTGTGGAGGGTGTGATGTGTGGTGAGAGTGTGTGTGTGTGAGAGTGTGTGTGTGTGAGAGTGTGGTGTGTGTGAGAGTGTGTGTGTGTGAGAGTGATGTGTGTGGAGTGTGTGTGTGTAGAGTGTGTGTGTGTGAGAGTGTGTGTGTGTGAGAGTGTGTGGGAGTGGTGATTGAGTGTGTGAGTGTGAGAGTGTGTGAGTGTGCGAGTGCTTGCGATGCGTGCGAGTGCGTGCGAGTGCGTGCGAGTGCGTGCGAGTGCGTGCGAGTGCGTGCGACGTGCGTGCGCGTGCGTGCGCGCGCGTGCGCGCGCGTGCGTGCGTGAGCGTGCGTGAGCGTGCGTGAGCGTGCGTGAGTGTGTGTCTGTGTGTCTGTGTGTCTGTGTGTGTGTGTGTGTGTGTGTGTGTGTGTGTGTGTGTGTGTCACTTCACTCACTTACCGCTGCTATCAGTAGAAGTCAAGAAGCTGCAAGTCCTCCGTTTATCTCTTCTTCTCTGTCTCCTTCTGTCTGTCTCTCTGTCTCTCTGTCTCTGTCTCTCTGTCTCTCTCTCTGTGTCTCTGTCTCTATCCCTCTCTCTGTGTCTCTCTCTGTCTCTATCTCTGTCCCTCTCTCTGTGTCTCTCTCTCTCTGTCTCTGTCTCTGTCCCTCTCTCTGTCTCTCTCTGTCCCTCTCTCTCTTCTCTCTGTCCCTCTCTCTGTCCCTCTCTCTGTCTCTGTCTCTCTCTCTGTCTCTCTCTGTCTCTCTCTCTGTCTCTCTCTGTCTCTCTCTGTCTCTGTCCATCTCTTTGTCTCTCTCTCTCTGTCTCTCTCTCCATCTCTCCCTCTCTCGGTCTCTCCTCTCTCCCTTCTCTCTCCTCCCTCTCTCTCTCTGTCTCTCTCTCCCTCTCTCTCTCTCTCTCTCCCTCTCTCTCTGTCTCTCTCTGGATGAGACTATAAACCGAGGCCCCGTGTTCGAACGCATGCAGAACATCTTGCGCACAAGTTAAATCCTGTTCCGCTTTTCGGAAGAGTAGGCCATTGTGTGCCGGTGGAAACAGATGACAAAATTTACAAAACCGCATACACACGGGGACTGGGTGTAAAAAAGCACATGAGTGCTTATTCCATTATCCTCGACATACAAGAATAAATAGATGAATAAATAAATCTCTCTCCCTCTCCCTCGCTCTCTGTCTCTCTCTGTCTCTCTCTGTCTCTCCCTGTCTCTCTCTCTGTCTCTCTCTCTCTCTCCCTCTCTCTCTGTCCCTCTCTCCCTCTCTCCCTCTCTCCCTCCCTTCTCTCCGTCTCTCCGTCTCCCTCTCTCCCTCTCTCTCTGTCTCTCTCTCCCTCCCCTCTCTCTGTCTCTCTCTCCCTCTCTCTCTCTCTGTGTCTCTGTCTCTCTCTTTGTCTCTCTCTCCCCTCTCTCTCTGTCCCTATCTCTCTCCTCCTCTCTCTCTGTCTCTCTCTCCCTCTCTCTCTCTCTCGCTTACTCTCTCTCTCTCTCTCTCTCTCTCTCTCTCTCTCTCTCTCTCTCTCTCTCTATCTCTCTCAATGCATGTTCTTTGTTAGCCTACGTCTCTTACTTACGACTAAACAGGTCAGGCAGTATACTTCTGCTGCTACTGTTGGGGTGCTGTGGTATGGTTTCCACCCCCTAGGGGGCTGGGATGTGGTGGGCTGTAGTGGGCTGAAGTGTAAGCTACGCCCTGCTTTGATGCTTGCCCCCCCTCCCCACCCACCCCCCCCCCCCCACCCCCCATTACTGATAGATAGGTTTCTCTGGGTTCTCTTTTCTCTGTTTTTTGTCTGTTTGTCTGTCTGTCGGTGTCTGCTTATATCTGTCTGTTTGTTTGTTTGTCTGTCTGTCTCTTTTTGTCTGTCTGTTTGTTTGTTTGTGTCTCTGTCTGTCTGTGTGTTTGTCTGTGTCTCTGTCTGTCTCTGTTTTTGTCTGTTTGTTTGTCTGTCTGTCTCTGTTTGTCTGTCTGTTTGTCTGTGTTTGTTTGTTTGTTTGTTTGCCTGTCTCTGTCTGTCTGTCTCTGTCTGTCTGTTTGTTTGTCTGTTCTATTTGTCTGTCTGTCTCTGTTTGTCTGTCTGTTTTTTTGTCTGTCTGTCTCTGTTTGTGTCTGTTTTTGGTCTGTCTGTCTCTTTTTGTCTATCTGTTTGTTTTTCTGTGTCTCTGTCTGTCTCTGTCTGTTTTAAGTCTGTCTTGTCTGTCCGTCTCTGTCTTTATTTGCCTGTCTCTGTTTGTCTGTCTGTCTCTGTCTGTTTGCTTGTCTGTCTCTATTTGTATGTCTGTCTCTGTTTGTCTGTCTGTTTGTTTGTCTGTCTGTCTCTGTTTGTCCGTCTGTTTTTTTGTCTGTTTGTCTATCTGTTTGTTTTTCTGTGTCTCTGTTTGTCTCTGAGAGTCTGTTTTAAGTCTGTCTTGTCTGTCCGTTCTGTCTTTATTTCTCTCTGTCTATCACTGTCTCTGTCTGTGTCTGTGTGTTTGTCTGTGTGTCTATCTGTGTTGTGTGTTTGTCTGTGTGTCTGTCCGTCAGTCTGTCCCTCTATCTCTCTCTCTCTTCTCCAGGCAGGAGATGGGTTAGTCAACGTGTCCACACACACACACACATACACACACATACACACGCACGCACGCACATAATACGCACGCACGCACACACACACGCACACACACACAAGCGCGCATACACATACATACTCACCATACAACACACACACACACACACACATAACTTCGCCACCACCACCACCACCACCACACCACCACCACCACCACCACACCTCACCACATCGTCTTATATCACTTTGAGTGAACAGATGTAAAATCGAAGCAACAACAACAACACACACACGCACGCACGCACACACACACACACACACACACACACATTCACACACACACACACACACACACACACACATACATACATACACTCACACACACACACGCACAAACACACACACACACACACACACACACACACAACACACACACACACACAGAGGCACGCGCATTGTCTGCTGCTACAAGTACCCCCCGACTTTTCTGTTTCTTTTTTGCTCTCTGCCCGCGTGTTTTGTTTCCCTATCAAAGTGGCTTTGTTTTGTATAGAATTTTGCCAGGCAAACAGCAGTTGGTCTTTCTGTCTCTCCATCGCTTGCCTGTTTCTCTCCATTTCTTGGAAGTCGTCCTTCCTTCTCGATCTTCATATGGGACGCCTGGGACATATGGGACGGGACGGCCTGGTGGTTAGAGTGATGCGCTCGTGATCTGCTGACCGGGTTCGAATCTCGTCCAAGAGGATTTTTTTCCTATGGAGTTAACATCAATGCCGTCTCCACTCCCTCTAAAAGTCTTTTGGATGAGACTATAAACCGAGGTCTCGTGTGCGAACGCACGCAGAACGTCTTGTGCACACGTTAAAACTCATTTCTCTTTTCGGAAGAGTAGGCCATTGTGTGCCGGTAGGATTGGATGATAAGTTTTTTTTAAAACTGCATACACACGGTGACAGGATGTGAAAATACACATGAATGCTTATTTCATTATCCTCGAAATAAAATAATAAATAAATAAATAAAATATGGTCTGATGGCGGTTTTAATTCTGGTTTTTAACTACAGTCAGTGAACCACGCCCTAAAAGAACACTTACCTACCTGCCTGCCTGCCAAGTCCGTCTTGCTAGCCAACCATCTGTCACGGACATGACTGTCACCCTTTCTTTTCAGACATCTCACTCTTCATGTCTGGTTCACCTAGTTAGGTAGGTGTCACTGATGCTGTAGAAAGTAATATGTCACATTTACATACGAGAAGGAAGGTGGCAGGATGGTTAAAACGTTCGCCTGCCAACAAGTCAAGCGTGAGGTTCTAGGTTCGATTCCCAGCCTCGCCCTTTCTTCCCAGTTTGACGAAAAAATCGAACTGAATGTCAAAGTCCTTCGGATGAGACTATAAACCGAGGCCCCGTGTGCCAACGCATGCAGAACATCTTGCGCACACGTTAAATCCTGTTCCGCTTTTCGAAAGAGTAGGCCATTGTGTGCCGGTGGGAACAGATGACAAAATTGACAAAACCGCATACACACGGGGATTGGATGTAAAAAAGCGCATGAGTGCTTATTCCATTATCTTCGATATAACACAATAAATAAATAAATAATCAATACATATTATAGTAAGGGTAAATGTCCCACATGGGCCCTAACTTCTCTCTCTCTCTCTTCCCATAACCAAAGTGGTCGTAGTAGAGCGAGGCATCAGAGACCTCAGCTTCTCTAGGGGGCCAGCATATTGAGGGCGGCGCCCATCTCCTCTCCCTCGCTGCTTTACCTTCCCTGACCCTAAAGAGGGCAGGTATCCGTTTTACAGCTGGGTGAAATGGGGTACTGTACTGAAACCAAGGCGCGCAAACGGTCACCCATCCACTTGGTAACCACGCTCGATGCTGCTTGACATTGGCTTGTGGAAAGCGATTGCTCTGACCACTGACTGAGCTATCCTGTCCCATTGCGTATTACATTTTATGTTTGATGACATACCTCCGTCATCTTCTCGACCGTAGAAAAGCCTTAGATGACTTGATAACCAGACCTCTCCTATCTTCCTTTGTGTTGTCTTTTGTTTCTAGAAGTGCTTCGTTCAGCATGCTTCGGGCCTAGCCTGTCCAGTCTGAGATGTCCTCCAATATTTCTTTTCTTTTTTTTTGTACCACTTAAAGTCACGACAGATTTCTCTGCTGTTAAATTTGGGCTGCTCTTCCAGGGGGAGAGCGTGTCGCCACAAGAGCAGCGCCACACCCATTATTCTTTTTTTCCCCTATCAGAGTGACTTTTTTCTAAGAATTTTACCAAGGACAACTCTCTTTGTTGCCGTGGGTTCTGTTAAGTGCACTAAATATTTTTGTGTAACGCAAGGGACCTCGGTTTTTACCGTCTCATCCGAAAGACTAGCACCCAGACTACCACTCATGGCCTAACAGATGTCCTTCTCTGCACTCCTTTTTTTTCTTCCTGTATCCTTGCACTGTGCCTCTTTTGATCCACAGATGTGCCCATGTTTTGTTTTCTTTTGTTTTTGTCAGGTTTCGTCTCTTCACATTTTTGTCAAAACGTCTTCTTCATATGGCCGCCAATAACTCGCTTCATTCTATTCCTCACTTCTAAAATGTCATCAGGCCAAGTAAAGATCTCTCATATGTCATAATAATATAAGTTAGATCAAATGCCACAAAAAATGTCTCTGCAACAACAACAGTGCAGGGCAGGCATGCCTTGGCTAGTGGTTTTATGGCAGCTTGCCATGGACAGCTTTCTGTAGACTGCTGCTGCGTATGAGATTTTGGACAGAATGGGACTAGGTACAAACTGTGTCTGGTGTGTCTGTCGTGTGAGAAGAGTATTTATTTATTCTTTTATATCGAGGATAATGGAATAAGCACTGATGGGTGGTGAAGATAGGAGACGAGGCGGTGGAGGGGGGGGGGGGGGTCTGTGATTCAAATCGTCCATTTCACACCCTACACTCCCCCCGTGAGGATGCCGGGGCCTGTCAGAATTAAAATACCATCCCCACCTCCTGGGAATTCTGTGCTAGAAACTTTCTCTCTTTTCTATCCCTCTCTTTGTTTCTGCCTTGTTCCCTTTTTTTCCCTAGTCACCTCCTTCTTGTCTATTTTCTGCACTTCTTGGTTCACTCTCCTACCTTTTTTTTCTCAGAAAGACTTAAAAAGATAATGATTCTCTCTCCCACGCCGAAGCCGGATGCGCTGGGTCTGACTCGTCAGGCGCTTAACGGCAGCGTGACGCATTTTCGCTCATATAATTGACAATAATAGTTGCTGACTGAGCGTTCGACGAAGAAGAAGAAGAAGAAGCGAAGAAGAAGAAGAAGAAGAAGAAGAAGAAGAAAGAAAGAAAGAAAGAAAAGAAGAAAGAAAGAAAGAAAGAAGGAGGAAGAAGGAGGAAAGAAGAGAAGGAGAACAAGAACAGAAGAAGAACAAGAAGAACAAGAAGAACAAGAACAAGAAAGAACAAGAAAAGAAGAGCAAGAACAAGAAAGAAAGAACAGAAGAAGGAGAGAGGAGAAGAAGAACAGAGAGACAGAAGAAAAGAAGAAGATACGAAACAGCAGCAGAACAACTAGGAGAAGACCAAGATGTTTTAGCCAAAAATCAGCATGAGTAAAACTGACACCATCGTGTTAAGAAGAAGGCTAGGGACTTAATGAAAACGAAGACAGAACAGAGAACAA
>CM054142.1:57011338-57053838 GCA_028751875.1 Rapana venosa
ACTATTTCAGGTGTCTGCCTCACTATCCACAAAACATTCCAACCTATCATTACAGCGATAGGGGCTCAGGACCTGCTTTTAATCACTATTCCCCAAAGCAGAGGACATGTCAATATTTGAATTTCCCTAACCACATTCCCAAAAGCAGAGACTTGTCAATATCGGAATGTCCCAAGGTCTAAGCACAGTTCCTCCATCGCTCCTGTCCATTCAGAGCTGGCAAACATTTCCCCAGAAATCAGCCACCCTCACCCCCACCCCAAAAACGTTTATTTATGGGACAGTACCGTGGGTGCTGCCTCAACACTGATTGCAGCAGGCCTGTTTACGTTATGCTGATGGGCTGGTTTGATCACAAGCTAGAAGGGTTAATAGTGTTAGATTTTCATGGTGCTTGAGGGATTTGATTATATCATTAGATTGCCCAGCATGGTGTGTCATGCCATGCAAGAATTGTAATGCTCTGAGGTGTTTTTTTTTAAAAGCGTGATATTATCACTGAGGTTATTACTGTTTTTAACTTTCTGTTTGCAGCTCGTAAGTCAGTGTTATGTGTCTTTGGGGATTAATGACTGTGATTCTTCCACGTTTGTTCTGTGGCTGAAACTTTATGTATGTAGAGATGTATCAGGGTCCCTGGAGTGCTCTGTGCAGAAATGGTCAAGATGATTTCCTCATTCATAAGAGAAAAAAGACTGTAAGTTTAAGTTGTTGAGAATGATTGATCTGAGGATGAGAGAGAGAGGAGTGAGTGAAGGCTGGTGAAAAAGGGGCATGCCTCGATTTGATTATTCAAAGAGGGAGGGAGAGAGACAGAACAAAAATAGAGACAGAGTCTCTATCCTTCCATCCATTCATCCATCTAGATAGATAGATAGATAGATAGATAGATAGATAGATAGATAGATAGATAGATAGATAGATAGATAGATAGATAGATAGATAGATAGATAGATAGATAGATAGATAGATAGATAGATAGATAGATAGATAGATAGATAGATAGATAGATAGATAAGTGGATTGCCAAATAGATAGATAGATAGATAGATAGATAGATAGATAGATAGATAGATAGATAGATAGGATAGATAGATTAGATCAGATAGATAGTTAGATAGATTAAGGGGATTGCTATAGACAGGACAGACAGACGGACAGATGATAGATAATAGATAATAGATAGATAGTTAGTTAGATAGATAGATTAGTAGATAGATAGATAGATAGATAGATAGATAGATAGATAGTTAGATAGATAGATGGGATGTGCGGATGGATGGATGGATGGATGGATGGATGGATGCATGGTATGGATTGCATGGATGGATGCATGGTTGGATGCTGGTTAGATGGATGGATGGAATGGATGGTTGGAATGGATGATGGGTTGATGATGGTTGGTGGATGGCTGGGATGGATGGTTGGTATGGATTGATAGATAGATAGTTAGACAGACAGGACAGACAGACAGGACAGGACGACGGATGATGACAGACAGACAGACAGACGACAGACGATAGACAGACAGTAGATAGATATCAAGGTCTTATCGATGCACTTTTGTGTGTAATATTTCTCTGTAAGAAAATAAGGGAGAGAGTGGGTTTAGATTAATCTGTTTAAAATATAACCCTAAAATCAAGACAACACCAATCCTTCGCAAATGAACTTTAGCGCAACAAATTGAAATAACTGAAAAATAAGGAGCATCCCAAACTGGTTTCTTTCGTTCGGACAATAAATTATAGGCATATCAGCTTCACGATGCTGTAAATATGTCAAAGCCAACAAACCTAAAAACTCATACATACAGCTTCTGGGGATGGGGTAGGATGGTGGTCAGAGTGACTCCGCTCTTGTGATTTCTGACCGGGTTCGATTTTCCCTTCGTTCGAGAGGATTAATTCTCTGGAGAGAACTTCTAGTGCCAACTCCAGTCTTCCAAAAGTCCTTCGGATGAGGGAACTATAAACCGAGGTCCCGTGTACGACGCACGCAGGACATCTGGCGCACAGTTAAAATCGTTCCGCTTTTTCGGAAGAGTAGGCCATTGTGTGCCGGTGGGAGCCGGGAATGGACAAAATGACAAAAACTGTTGTACCACGGGGACTGGATGTTAAAAATAAAGCACATGAGGAATTATTCCATTATCCTCGAAATAAAAAATAATATTAAAATATTATTTTAAAACCAACATTCCCTGCAGTATTGCAACGACTCCTCAAAGAGTCAAGGGAGTATTGATGATTACAAAAATAATATTGAGATGTCCTGCCTGTAGAAAAGTAGGCTTGATGCATGAATGTTGTTTCGGCGCGCGAAATAATGTCATACAGTTCATGACAACAAACATAACAGGCATTGTCATGATATGCTGATGAACATGGATGTGCACGGAAATGTCCACAACAAGCCCCCCTGGAGCAGTTTTGTCCAATTCTGTTATTCAATCATTGAAAGCATAATATAAAAAAGTGGTGCTTTTTTTTTTTGAACGGCAAAAACGTGTATGGAATATTTCGTGAGAAATTATGCTGCCCACAAATTGTATAAATGGTTTTCTTTTACAATTTTTTAAAAATTATTGTTTATCTTATTTCATCAGGGTTTGGTTTTTTTTTTTTTTTTTTTTGTTTTTAGTAACTTCTCCTCTCTATCTCTCCTCTCTCTCTCTCTCTCTCTCTCTCTCTCTCTCTTCTCTCTTCTTCTCTCTCTATCTCTCTCTTTCTTTTCTCACTCTATCTCCTCTCTCTCTCTCTCTCTCTCTCTCTTTCCCTCTCTTCTCTTCTCTCTTCTCTCTTTCCCTCTCTCTCCTTCTTTTCTGTCTCTCTTTCTTTTACCTTCGTCATTGTATTCTAGTTCTCATTTATTAGTGTTTTGATTATAATAATCAGTTTTTGAATTTTCATTTTGGTGTCTTTAAACACTGTGGATAATGAATGTTTGCGGGGTTTGTTGGGGGGGAGGGGGGTTGTGTTGTTGTTGGGTTTGTTTTGTTTTTTTGGGGGGTGGGTTATTTTATGTTGTTTGGTGGGGGTTTTTGTTGTTGTTGGTGGGGGGGGTAGTTGTTGTTGTGTGGGGTTTTTTGTGTCTGTTGGTTTTGTTGTGGTTTTTCTTGATGTGCTGGTGTAAAAGCCCTGAGCTTATCCATATAATCTCAATAAAAGTTCGAGTTCGAAAAAAAAAGTTCGTGTTCGAGTTCTCCTTCTCTCTCTGTTCTCTTTATTTCCTCTCTCTCTCTCTCTCTGTCTCTGTCTGTTCTCTCTCTTTCTCACTCTCTGCCTCTCTCTCTTTTCTCTCTGTCTCTCTCTCTCTTGCTCTCCTCTCCTCTCTCTCTTTTCCCTCTCTTCTCCCTTCTCTTTCTCTTCTCTCTCTCTCTCTCTTCTCTCTCTCTCTCTCTCTTCTTTTTCCCTTTGCATTCGCATTGCATTTGCATTCCCTCTCTTCTTTCTTCTCTGTCTCTCTCTTTATCTCTCTTTCTCCTATCTCTCTCTCTCTCTCTCTCTCTATCTCTCTCTTCTCTCTCTCATCTCTCTTCTATCTCTCTCTCTCTCTCTCTCTATCTTCTCTTCTCTCTCAAGTTTATCTTTCGCATTCGCATTCGCATTCGCATTTCTATTCTCTATCTCTCTCTCTTCTCTTTCTCTCACTCTCTCTCTCTCTTCTCTCTCTTTATTTCTCACTCTCTCTCTTCTCTCTCCTCTCTCTCTCTTTCCCTCTCTCTCTCTCTCTTCTCTTTCCCTCCTCTTCTCCTTCTCTTTCTGTCTCTCTCTCTCTTTCCCTTTCGTCATTTTATCTAGTTCTCATTTCTAGTGTTTGATTATACAATCCGTTATGAATTTTCATTTGGGGGTCTTAAAACTGTTGATATTGATTGTTTTGCAGGTTTTTGGGGGGGGGGGGGTTGTGTTGTTGTGTTGGGTTTGTTTTGTTTTTTTGGGGGGTGGGTTTTTTTTTGTTGTTGGTGGTGGGGGTTTTTGTTGTTGTTGGTTGGGGGGGGTGTTGTGTTGGTGGGTTTTTTGCTGTTGTTGGTTTGTTGTTGTTTTTTTGAGAGCATGGTGTAAAAAAGCCCTGAGCTTATCCATTTACTCTCAATAAAAAGTTCGAGTTCGAAAAAAAAAAAAAGTTCGAGTTCGAGTTCTCTCTCTCTCTCTGTCTCTATTTCACTCTCTCTCTCTCTCTCTGTCTCTGTCTGTCTCTCTCGTTTCTCTTCTCTGCCTCTCTCTTTCTCTCACTGTCTCTCTCTCTCTCTCTTGCTCTCCCTCTCTCTCTCTCTCTTTCCCTCTCTCTCCTTCTTCTTTCTCTCTTCTCTCTCTCTCTTTCCCTTTCGCATTCGCATTAGCATTTGCATTCCCTCTCTCTTTTCTCTCTCTGTCTCTCTCTCTCTTTCTCTCTCTGGTCTCTCATCTCTGTCTCTCTCTCTTTCTCTCTCTTCCCTCCTCTCTCTCTCTCTATTTCTCTTCTCTCTTCTTCTCTCTCTCTCTCTCTCTCTCTCTTTTCTCTCTGTCCTCCTCTCTCTCTCTCATTTCCCCTGGTCTTCGACTCCAATTATCTTGTCTTTTCCACTTTGTTTCTGCAATTTCTCTTGTTTTTCCATCTCACTCTGTTTCTCTATCTATCTCTCTCTTTCTCTCAAAATTGCTTCATCCTTCTATCTTCCCTTGCCTGTATCCCTCTCCTCAGATCTCTATCATTGATCCGTCAATTGGGCGAAGATCATGATCTGCTAATCAATCTCTGACCTCTCTGTGGATTTCAGCTGTGCCGGTGGCTATTTTCTGCTTGAAATCTCAACGTCAGTAAATTACATTTTGTAACTGACCTTCATGGGATGGTTCAAGTAGTTTCACCTTGACAACATTCTATCTACCTCCCTCCCCCCCCCAAAACACCCCGTATTGCAGTATTCTTCTCTTCTTCTTCTTCTTCTTCTTTTCTTCTTATTTTTATTATTATTATTATTATTAATTATTATTATTTATTATCATTATCATTATCATTATTATTATTCCATTGCGTTCATTCTGTGCTTATTGTTTGGTGTGGTGGTATCTTTGTAGCGATTATTCCCACACAAACTAACACATTCCTCTCTCCCATTCAAAAGAACAGCAGCAATACCTTACCTCTGAATAAAGCTTGGAAATGTTTATCGTTAAGATTTCTAGCACAAATATAACGATAGATCGGCACAGCTGAAATCCACAGAGAGCTGAAAGGTAAGCAACACGATGTTGTGCCCAGTTGACGACCCCCTTCTCTTGTTTATTCTGCTGGAGCAGCGTCGCTTGCGGCAAGCCAGGCTCATGCAGGGCATAGTAATGAAGTGGACAGCCTTCTGGTGAGTTAAGCCTTCACAGCGCCTGGGCTTTATCACAGTTCTTGATGAAACCATTGTCGCTGGGGGCAACAACAGCCAAGTGAGAGGCTGTATGATTAGTGGCTTTCCCACTCATGGAATTCTAATTTACAGCTTAGTCTTTGGTGATCGACTATGACTCTCTGACTAGGAGGCTTGACTCGCACAGTCCTTATGTGCTGCAGCCCTGGGGGCTGATTGGCCTTTGGAGAACATCTCCAACACTGACTGTCCTTATGCCACTTGGCCGAGAGAGTGGGGGATGTACTGTGGGCAAGGCATCTCCGCTGTAACCAAATTTCTACCCAAGTTCCAAAACAGCAGCTGCTCCTCTGCTCTTTTGGAGGTCCATCGTTCGATCACGATGACAAATATAAATAATTCAAAACAATCCAAAAACAATCTGACGGTGTTAAAAGTGTGAACGAAGAGAAGAAGAAGAAGATCCAGCATCAGTGAGATGGCAGAACAGGCCAACACAGAGCATAGAAAGATGGCGGCCAACTCTGGCAGCAAAATCTGCAGCTCCTACTGATGACAGCAACAATAGACAGGTGGGTCTGTGGTCTACAGGTAACGCTGATGATGATGATGATGATGATGATGATGATGATGATGATGATGATGATGATGATGATGATGATGATGATGATGATGATGATGATGATGATGATGATGATGATGATGAACGCACCTGGCTCAATTACAAAATGCGGAGAGTCTTTGATTTTTGCTTTCTTTTCCTGTCTGCGTGTGAATGTGTTTCCTTATCAGAGAGGCGTGTTTTCTATAGAATTTTGCCAGGGACAACTCTCTTGTTGTCGTGAGTTCTACGTGCGCTGAATGCGTGTTACACACGGAAACTCGGTTTCTTGTCTCATCCGTAAGACTAGCACGCAGATCCCCTCTCACGCTCTAGTGGAGTGGGAGGGGGGGGGGGGGAGTTTCGGGCACAAAAGGGGATCGAACCACTAGCTGCAGACTTCGGAATAGGGTCGATGACGTCTGTGTCTTATGCAATACACTCTTGAGGAGCAAGATCTATACACTTACAGGTGGGAAAAGATGTATGAGATGAGGAAAAGAGATCTCTTTCCTTCATACTTGTGGGTAAGGATGACAAATTTAACAAAACCGCATTTACACCGGGACTGGGTTTAAAAAAAGCAATAAGTGCTTATTCATTATCTCGATATAAAAGATTAAATAAAATAATTAAAAATAAATAATTACTTCTTTTTCCACCTGTCAGTGTAACGGTTGTGCTTTTGTGGTTTTATCTTTTTTTGTTTGTATGTTTTTTGTTTAGTTGCGGAGGTGTTTTTCGCGGAGAGGGTGGGGGGGGGGGGGTTGCAGGGGGTATGCTGTACCTTTATTTTTAATGAGGAGGGAGAGACAGCTAATTGTTTTATTCTCGAAAAAAAAGGGGTGAGATTGCCTGATGTTTTTTCTTGGTTTTGAAACCTTTCTTTCTTTAAGGTTGATACAGCATTGTTCAGATAAGAAACCTGCAGGGATTTGAAAACAAGGTCTGTTTTTCATTAGGCTGATTACCAAACAAACACAAAACTCGGCCCCATATCTAGATTAATCCCACCGTGGAGAGTTAGGGCCAAATTCAAGGAATCTATTGATCATGACGGAAATAGCCCTTGTTGTTATAACAATAAACAATTTTTGGTCGAAAAAAACCCTAAAATAGCAAAGCACACGAACTTGGACGCATGTGCATACACACACGCACGTTTACACGCACGCACGCACACGGATGCACACATGCACACACACACATATGCATGCGCGCAACACACACATAGCTTGTGTGCGCACAGACAGGCGTACGCTCTGGTATGCTCACACGTGCAAAACAGCTGTCTGAATTTGATGTTTTAAGGAAAATGTTTCTTGGCCTTCGTAAGCCTTGCAGACTGAATCATATTGAATGTTGTACTATAATAATATCCAGCATTGCCTTCTCTCTCTCTCTCTCTCTCTCTCTCTATCTCCTCTCCCTCTCTCTCACTCTCTCTTCTCTCTCTCTCTATCTTTCTCTCGCTCTCACAAACAAACACAAACATACCACACCAACTATTACCCAACATGCGGCCGCATGTTCACACACACAGGCACACAATACCACTCAATACACACACAATACATAGCACATTTCCCTGTCATTCAATTTCATTTTTAACTATCTGCTACATCATCCAAAAAGACTTTCCAACACAAATTCAGTATTAAGACAGACCTGGCATTGTAATCACCATTCCCCAAAGCAGACGAATGTTCATATCTTGAAATTTCCTAACCACCATTCCCCAAAGCAGACGACATGTCATATCGGAAAAAAAAAAAAAAAAATGTCCACAGTCTTATCAGCACATTCCTCCATCTCTCGTGTCCATTTCAGGGCTGGCAACATTCCCCACAGAAACCAGCCCCAAAACTGAAGTTCTGCAGGAGTCACTGGTTCTGCCTTAACACTGATGCTGCAGCTGTTTACCTTGGCTGTGGTGGTTTGATTGTGGCTAAAAGGGTTATGATGTTAGTGTGTCATTGATGCTTAGAAATGTGATAATTCACCGATTCACAGACATGTTGCTTTGGTGTGGTTTAAATTAAGTGCTGGTATGAAAATGCTTCTTTCCACAATTGCTCTTACTGCTCTGGCTATTAATGTTATAAAGCAGTCGTTTCCATTACAATACTGATTGTTCATGTTTATAGGTCTCTTAGAGTTCAAACGACACACTGATTCTCTCTTTTCATCTTGGTCAAAGTGTTATTGATGCGGAGGTGTCTCAGGGTCCCATGAGTAGCTCATGCTGGAATGGGTAGGATGACTTTAACATCAAAGAGAACAAGACTGTCGTTACAAACATCATCAAAGAGATGACGATTTGATGGTCAGAGTGTGTGAGAAAAAATGGAAATAAGCAAGGATGACCTGCAATGCATGCAGGTGTGCATATGATGTCTCTCTACGGAAATGAAGGGGAAGGGAGCAGATTTAGACTGATGTTTTAGAAACTGGTCAAGATTCAAATAACAATCATTTCAATCCAGTTTCGGACGCACATGATTGTGTCTTTAACTACACAAAATAGCAGTTTCTATAGATGATTCCTTTTCCTATGACATACATTCTGACATATGAGCTTTCTATAGCTGTAGCTTTGCCAAGGCCAGTACAACAGAAGATCTCCAACATCTCTCATCTAGAACCTGTGAAAACAGCTGCAGGAGCAAAAACAAAAAATCAGGGATGGGGTAAATTGTGTTGATAAACATAATGTTGATGCTAAGCCAGGCACGCTGAAAGTTTTGCAGCTGTAAGGGCTTGGCAAGAGGCTGGTTTAGTAGCATTTAGTGGAGTACTTTTAACAGTGTGGTATTTTAGGGAGAAAAGAGGAGAGAAATAGAGGAACTAGGAAAAGAGAATGAGGTACAGATAATCATAACGTGAGTGCAGAGCGGTATGACATATTGTACACAGGCTCTCTTGTTATGGCACTTCAATATGCCACTGGGTGTTCGTTATGGTGCACTAACCTGGACGTCCCAAAGGACTGTGCAGTTTTGATGCCCACAACATAAGATGTTATTTCAATTGCCTCTTACAATGTGCCCTGATGGTTCCAAAGGTGCATGGTGATGTTAGAAAGAATCCTTCACAAACATTCCAGGTGGGCCATTCTCAAAGACCAAATGTTGAAAGTAACTATCAAAGTGGATCAGTGGTCTCAAGTAAGGCATCTGGCCAAGGATGTCAAAGGGAAGGTTTGTTCCTCTTTGTGTGCTCACATGTTGCCCATCATACACACAGTTGTGGTCTGGTGCTAGTATTTGCGTGAGGCTATATGCTGGAAGTACTGTGTGTATATGCATTCATGTGTAGTTTAAACAACCCATGGCAACAAGACATTCGTCCTTGGCGTAATCTGTAGAAACCCTCTCCGCATTAAGGAAACAAATACACATACAGACAGGACTTATGTTAATGGTGGTTGGTCGCTTCTTGTGGTGATGCACTCTCCTCTGAGGGAGCATCTCTAACTGAATGTAGAGAATTGGCGTGGGTTGGAAAGCAGTTTTTATACGATACAATACTAACAATATATTAAATCTCTCTCTACCCCCCCCTCTCTCTCTCCTCTCTCTCTCTCTCTCTCTCACACACACACCAAACAACACCACACACACAAACCCAACATGGAGTATTTCTCATTGTCTGCTTCATCATCTAAAAAAATTCCAAAGAACATCAAACAGTGATAGGAGCAAGAAGGTATTGTAAATCATCATTCCCAAAGCATGTCAATTTCATAATTTACCTAACCCACCATTTTCCAAAGCAGACGACAGTCAACTTATCGGAATGTCCTCAGTCTATCAGGCACTTCCTACCATTCTACTGTCCATCCATGGCTGGCAACATTCCCCCAACAGGAACCGCCCTCACCCCCCCCCCCCCCCCCCCACCCCCAAAAAAATCCCTGATTATTCCTGTCAGTCCTGGTTCTTGCCTGTAAAAACATGAGGCAGCAGATGTTTTTACATTTTGATGTGGCTGGTTTGATTGTGGCTAAAAAGGGTTATGATGTTAGTGTGTCATTGATGCTTAGAGAATGTGATCATTTCAGCCGACTGCACAGGCTTGTTGCTGTCATGGTGTGTTTAAGCGCTGGTATGAAAATGACTCTTTCTACAATTGCTCTTACTGCTCTGGCTATTAATGTTATAAAGCAGTTGTTTCCATTACAATATTATTGATTGTTCATTTTTATATTGTCTCTTTGAGTTTAAACGACACACTGACTCTGTCTTTTTATCTTGGTCAAAGTGTTATTGATGCAGAGGTGTCTCAGGGTCCCATGAGTGGCTCATGCTGGGAATGGGTAGGATTACTTTAACATCAAAGAGAACAAGACTGTCATTACAAACATGATCAAAGAGATCACGATTTGATAGTCAGAGAGTGTGAGAAAAATTGAAAATAAGCAAGGATGACCTACATTGGAGGCACCGTGGTCGAGTGGTTTAGGCGGTCAACTCGTGATCCAGAGGTCGCGGGTTCGATCCCCGCTCGGCTCGGTGTTGTGTCCTTGGGAAAGACACTTTACTCCTATTTTCCTCACTCAACCCAGGTGTACAAGTGGGTACCAGCTCTGCTGGGGAAGTAATCTGTGCGACAGAATAGAGTCCTGTCACAGGGGTGGTGAAAAACCATCAGTTTCGCTTAACGCTACAGAAACCGGATAAGCTCGGCATCTATGGGCCATTCTGGCTCGAAAGAACATACTTTTTTTTTTTTTAACAGTGTGGTATTTTAGGGAGAAAAGAGGAGGAACATAGTGGACCTAAAAAGAGAATGAGGTACAGAGAATCATAACGTGAAAGTAGAGCGGATGCACATATTGTACACAGGCTTGCTTATGGCACTTCAAATGCCTGGGTAGTTCGTTTACTGGTGCACTCAACCTGAGTTGCAATGATTGCCATTTTGATGCCCACATACATAAGATGTTATTTCAATTGCCTCTTGTAATGTGCCCTGATAGTTCCAACGGTGCATAGTGATGTTAGAAAGAACCCTTCCCTAACAAAAATATTCCAGGTGGGCCACTTTTCAAAAGACCAATGTTTATTTTTTGTGGAATATTGTGTTTTATTCTTGTGTACTTTATTATATACGATCCAATATATCAAATCTCTCTCACACACACATACATCACATTAATATTTCCCCTGTATGCTTCATCATCTAAAAAAACACTTCAACACACATTACAGTGATAACAGCAGGACCTGCATTGTAATCACCATTCTCCAAAGCAGAGGACATGTCAATATCTGATTTCCACAACCACCATTCCCCAAAACAGACGACATGTCAATACCTGATTTTCCCTAACCACCATTCCCCAAGCAGAGGCATGTCATATCGGAATTTCCTAACCACCATTCACCAAAGAGGACGAATGTCAAATATCGGGAATTTCCCTAACCACCATTCCCAAAGCAGAAGAATGTCAATATCGGATTGTCCAGTCTATCAGCACATGCCTCCATCTTCTCATGTCCATTCAGGGTGGCAACATTCCCCACAGAACCAGCCCCCAAAAACTGATTCAATTCCTGCGAGTCCCTGGTTCTGCCTTAAACATGATGCAGCAGCCTGTTTACCTTTTGCTGTGGCTGGTTTGATTGTGGCTAAAAAGGGGTATGATGTTTAGTGTCATGTGGCTTAAGAGTATGTGATCATTCAGCTGATTGCTTGGGTCTTGTTTGCTGTATGGTGTGTTTAAGCGCTGGTTTGAAAAATGACTCCTTTTTTTACAAAGTGCTTTATGCTTGGCTAATTAATGTTATAAAGCAGTTGTTTCCATTACAATATTATTGATTGTTCATGTTTATAGGTCTCTTAGAGTTCAAACGACGTACTGACTCCCTCTTTTCATCTTGGTCAAAGTGCTATTGATGCGGAGGTGTCTCAGGGTCCCATGAGTGGCTCATCTTGGGATATGGTTATGATGACTTTTAACATCAAATGAGAGCAAGACTTGTCCTTAGAAAACATCATCAAGAGTTGACGATTTGATGGGTCAGAGAGTGTGAGAGAAAATTGAACTAAGCAAAGGATGACCTTAAAAATGCATGTAGCGTGGGTATATGATGTCTCTCTAGAGAAATGTTTTTCATTTCATTTATTTATTCATTCATTTATACCACTTTAAGTCACGAGATCTCTCTGCGTAAAATTCGGGCTGCTCTCCCCGGGGAGAGCGCGTCGCCACAAGAGCAGCAGGGGAAGGGAGCAGATTAAGACTGATGTTTTAGAAAATGGTCAAGATTCAAATAGCAGTCATTTCAACCCAGTTTCGGACGCACATGATTTTGTCTATAACTACAAAAAGATAGCAATTTCTATAGATGATTTCTTTTTCTGTGACATACTTGTGACACATATGCGGGGCTTTCTACTGAGGTAGCTTTGCCAAGCCAGTACAACAGAAGATCTCCACATCTCTCATCCTAGAACCTGTGAAAACAGCTGAGGAGCAAAAACAAAAATTCAGGGATGGGGTAAATTGTGTTGATAAAACATAATGTTGATTTTGCTTTTTTTTTTTTAAGCCCAGGCACACTGAAAGTTATGCTGCTGTAGGCTTGGCAAGAGCTGGTTAGTAGCATTTAGTGGAGTACTTTTAACAGTGTGGTATTTTAGGGAAGGAGAAAAGATAGGGAGGGGAAAATAGAGGGAACTGGAAAAGAGAATGATGGTACAAAGAATTCAATAACGTGATGTAGAGTGGATACGCATATTGGCTTCAGGCTTGATTTATGGCACTTCAAATGCCTGGGTAGTTCATTTTCTGGTGCACTCAAACTGAATCCCAAAATTTTCCGTTTGAAGCCCATTGACCACATACATAAGATGTTATTTCAATTACCTCTTGTCATGTGCCCTGATAGTTTCTAAGGTGCATAGTGATGTTAGAAGGAATCCTTCACAAACATCACAGGTGGGCCATTCTCAAAGACCAAATGTTGAAAGTAACTATCAAAAGTGGATCAGTGGTCTCAAAGTAATGCATCTGCCAAGAATGTCAAAGGGGAAGGTTTGATCCCTCTTTGTGTGCTCCACATGTTCGCCCATTCACTACACTTACAGTAGTGGTCTGGGTGCTAGTCATTCGCGTGAGACAATACGGCTGAAGTACTCGTGTGTAATATGCATTTCAAGTGTACGTTAATAACCCATGGCAACAAGAACATCCGTCCTTGGCGTAATTTCATGTAGTAAACCCTCCTCGCATAAGGAAACAAATACACATACAGACAGGACTTTTGTTAATGGTGGTGCTGCTCTAGTGGTGATGCACTCTCTCTGAGGTGAGCATTCTAAATTTCATGTAGAGAAATCTGGCTTGATTGAAAGCAGTAACTATATACAATACAATACAATATATTAAATGTCACACACACATATATATACACACACACCTCACATAAAGATTTCCAATGTCTGCTTCATCATCTTAAAAAAAACATTCCAAAACACATTCACAGTGATAAAGGAGGAACCTGCTTGTAATCTCAATTCTCGATAGCAGGTGGACTGTCAATATCTGAATTTCCACTAATCACATTCCCCAAAGCAGGACGAATTCACATACTTGATTTTACCTAATTCACCTTCCCAAAAGCAGACAACATGTCAATATCGGAATTTCCATACACCTTTCTACCAAAGCAGATGACGTTGTCAATATCGGAATGTTCCAGTCTTATCAGTCCATTTCCCCTCTCTCCTGTCCATTTCTAGCGGAATGGCAACATCCCCCAGAGAACCAGCCCCCTAAAACTGATCATTTGGGGACAGTCCCTTGTGCTGCTGCAACACTGATGCAGCAGGCATGCTTCTGTTTGCTGTGGGTGGTTTGTTGTTGTTGTTGTTGTTGTGCGTTCCCCAGCTTTACACCCTGGGGGTCACCCACTCATCCCATCTGGGAATCACTGTGAGATAAGAAGTACACCAGATGAGAAATTTGTGTGTATGACTCTTTTCCAAGCACCTCGCCATATAGGCAGCCATACTCCGACTTCAGAGGATTTTTTTCTCCTTTAACAACGGAGAGTGCAAGTTGTTATGGTACGAGCTTGTATGGTTGAAGGCACACCCATTTTCACTTAACAACATTTTTAGTGTGGGCCCTTGGCCATTAGCTGACATCAATAACTGGATACAGCTTTTGACTAGGGCCAGTGTGGTTTTGATTGTAGCTTAAAAAAAAAAGGGTTGTTGGTGTTGGGAGTGTCATTGATGCTGAAGATATGTGATCAGTTTCAGCTGATTGCTAAGGCCCGTTGTTGTCATGATATGTTTAAGTACCAGTATATTAAAAAAAAATCAGTTTTAGATTTGGTTTTGTTTTTGACGTCTTCACGTTTAAAAAGCTGTTTCCTTTGCATCATTTGTTATTCAGTTTTAGGGATCTCTTTGAATTAATGGACTGTGATTCTCTCCACTGTGATGCTGACTGTTATGTTAATGGTGGGAGGTGTCTCAGGGTCCTGTGAGGGGTCCATGCTGAGAAGGGTTAGGATCACTTTGACATCAAAGAGAACAAGACTTCAGTTCACGTCACTATTAGAGGATGGGTTAGCTCTGTGTGTGTGTGTGTGTGTGTTGTGTGTGTGGTGATGTGTGTTGTGTGTGGGTGTGTGTGTGTGTTGTGTGTGTGTGTGTGTGTGTGTGTGTGTTTTTGTGTTTCTTGTGTGTGTGTGTGTGTGTGTGTGTGGTGTGTGTGTGTGTGTGTGTTGTGTGTGTTTGTGTGTGTGTGTGTGGTGTGTGTGTGTGTGTGTGGTGTGTGTGTGTGTGTGTGTGGTGTGTGTGTGTGTGTGTGTGTGTGTGTGTGTGGTGTGTGTGTGTGTTTGTGTGTGTGTGTGTGTGTGGTGTGTGTGTGTGTGTGTGTTGTGTGTGTGTGTGTGAGTGTGTGTGTGTGTGTGTGTGTGTGTTGTGTTGGTGTGTGTGTGTGTTTTTGTGGGTGTGTGTGGTTGTGTGTGTTGTGTGTGTGTGTGTGTGTGTGTGTGTGTGTGTGTTGTGTGTGTGTGTGGGGGGGTGTTTGTGTGTTTTTTGGGTTGTGTGTGTGTGTGTTGTGTGTGTTGTGTGTGGTGTGTGTGTGTTGTGTGTGTTGGTGTGTGTGTGTGTGTGTGTGTGTGTGGGTGTGGGGTGTTGTGGTGTGTTGTGTTGGGGGTGTGGTGTGTTGGTGTGGTGTGTGGTGTGTGTTGTTTTTGTTTTGTTGTGTGTGTGGTGTGTGTGTGTGTGTGTGGGTGTGTGGTGTGTGTGTGTGTGTGTGTGTTGTGTGTGTGTTGTGTGTGTGTGTTGTGTTTGAAAAAGAGGAAAAGGAGAGGAGAGGAGAGAGTTGGTGCTTTTTAATCATTGGTTTTGCAGTAATATCTCCCTGCGGGAGAGGAAGGGTCAGTTTCGATATTCGCCAATTTTCAGCACAGCCAAAATTGAACAACAGAAAAAAATTTTCAAATCGGTCGAATTTTGTGAAATAGCGGGCGTTTTTTTTTTAACCCAATTTTTAGGAATACTTTAATGACATCCCAACATACAGCTTTCTTTTATGTAGCAACCCCCAAAGGCCATTACAACAAAAGATTCCTACATCTTTTACTAAAACCCAAAAAGAAAAAGCTGCAGGAAAAAAAACAAAACCGGATGGGATAAAGCGTTAAAAAACATAAGTTGATGCTAAGCCGGGCAAACTGAACTTTTTTGAGCTGAAAAGGGACACAAGGGGTTGGGTTTGGGTGCAATTCGGGATCGTTTTCACAATATGGAATGTTTGGGGGGTTTTTCAAACATCCTTATGCCCCTCTGGCACTACACAGACATTACAAGAGGCAATTGAAATCAATTTGATAGGTTTTATGGGGGGGGGGGATAAAAAAGGGGCACAGTCTTTGGATTTAGTCAGTGAAAAAAAGTAAAGACACAAGGCTTTGAAGTGCCACAGCAAAACGTGTGCAAAACAGGGTCCCACTTTACATTAAAACATGATTCCTTCTCTCTATTCTCTTTCTTTCCTCTCTCTTCTCTCTTTTCTCCTCTCTCTCTCTCTCTCTTCTTCTCTCTCTCTCTCTCTCTCTCTCTCTCTCGCTCTCTCTCTCTCTCTCTCTCTTCTTTCTCTTCCTTTTCTCTCTCTTTTATCTCTCCCCTCCTCTCCTCGCTCTAGTCGAGTGCTTTCTACAGTTTTGAATGTTTAAAAAGGGTTCTTTTAATATAGCATGCCCCCATGGCCTTCACAGCAATTACAAGAGAAATTGAAAAAAACATCCCCTTATGGGGGTTTTATAGGGGGTTTGGGATAAAAACGGCACAGTTTTGGGACTCGGCCCAAAGTACAAGCAAATAAATACCGGGCATTTGAAGTGCCACAAGAAACCCTGGTACAAATGTGCATCTCTTGTAGCACATTTGATCTTCCTCTTCCCTCCTCTCCTCTCTCTATCTCTCCTCTCTCTCTATCTCTCCTCTTCTCTCTCTCTCTTCCTCCTCTCTCTTCCCCTGCAAATCACTCACAAAAACACTCCAAAAATGCGCCAAAACCCCCCCCTCCAAGTCCTAACTAAAAAATTTCGTGCCTGGACTCACATCCTTTTGTTCATTGCTGCAATTTACTCCATCCCATTTTGTTGTTTTTTTTTTGTTTTGCATCTGCAGTTTTTTTCGTGGGTTTTTAGGGATTCACGGCTTCTGTTTTGTTGGCGATGGATTTTACAAAAAAAAGAAGTTTCACTTCATTAAAAAAAATGCATAAAAATTGGGTGTTTTTTCTGTCCTTAGTCTGCCCATTTCACAAAATGTGATTTAAAAATGATTAGTTTTTCAATTTCGCTAGTGTCTAAAAGTTAGTTTTGAATCGGGCCCCTTTTCCTCCTGGCCCTTTAGAAGATATTACATATACAGTCCCTGCGTTATGAGCATTGTCCCCATTCCCACCCTTCTCTTCTCCCCTTCTGTCTCTCTCGCTCTCTCTCCCCCCATCCCCCTCGTCGTTGCTGTCTCTCTCTCTCTCTTCTCTCTCTCTCTCTTCTTCCTTCTCCCCCTTTCCTCTTTTCTCTCTCTCTCTCTCTTGACTACTAACCCCATCTATGTAACAACAAAATGAATTTTGTTTCTTTGAATCAAAGCCCCCTAATACTTTCAGAAAACCCCTGGGACCGAGACACCCTGCATCAATAACATTTCGCCCCCATCATCAGAGAGAATCACAGTCTTTAATTTAAAGCGCCCCTTTAAAAATAAATAAAAACCATTAAAGGAAATAGTTTTTTTTATGATGCGTAAGAAGGAAAAAAACTCTAAAACTGTTTTTTTAAATGCCTGTATTTAAAACAATGATGCAAAACGGCCCCATTAAATCTTTAAAGTGTCACATTTTTAAGATAAATACAAGTAGTAACACCAAACCTTTCTACCACAATCAAACCAGCCCAGCAAACAAAAACGCTCGCTCAGTGTTAAAGGGCGCAAAAGGGATGTGCAGAAAAAAAACAGGTTTTGGGGGGGGTTTTCCGGGGGAATTTTGCCCCCCTAATGGACGGGAGAATGGAGGAATGGCTGAGATGGGACTTCCCCGATATTGACATGTCGTTGCTTTGGGGAATGGTGGTTGGGGAAATTCCGATATTGAAAAGCCCTTTGTTTTGGGGATAGAGATCTTGTGAAAGTTTGCCCCTTTTGCTGTATGTGTGTGGGAGTTTTAGCACCGCCTGCCCCACCATACACACACACACAAACTTGTGTGCCAATGCAAATGCGGATGTAAGCATGCAATACACCTCACCATACATGATTTTTCCCCGTGTCTCCCTATATCAAAAACTTTCCCAACAAATTTCAGTGATAGGGGGGAGGCCCTCATTTTAATACCATACCAAAGGACGACATGTCAATATGGGAATTTCCCTAACCACCATTCCCAAGCAGAGAATGTCAATTCGGAATGTCCCCGTTTCAGCACTTCCCCATTTCCCCTTTCCCTTTCGGGGTGGAACTTTTCCCCCAGAGAACACCCCCAAAATGATCTTTTTGCACGTCCCTTGTGCTGTTTAAAAAACCTGATGCAGCAGGCTGTTTACATTTGTGGGTGGTTTGGTTGTGGCTAAAAAAGGGTTATGATGTTAGTGGTATTGATGCTTAGAAAAAGGATATTTCACCCGACTGCCAGTTTGTTGCGTCATGGTGTTTTTAAAGCGCGGGATGAAAATGACTTTTCTACGATCCCCTTTTATGCTTGGTAAAAAAGTTATAAAACATTTGTTTATTACATATTGATTTTTCTGTTTGTTGGTTCAGGTTCAAACGACATGACCTCTTTTTTTCATTTTGGTAAAATGTTATTGTGCAGAGGTGTTAGGGCCCCATGAGTGGCTATGCGGGGAATGGGTAGGTGACTTAAACACAAAGAGAACAAGACCGCCCTTTTAAAACTGATCAAAAGATCCGATTTGATAGTCAGGGGAGTGTGAAAAAAGGGGAAAAATAAGCGAGGATGACCAAAATGCTTTGCAGGGTACATTGATGTTTTTAAAGAAAAAAAGGGGAAGGGAGCGATTTGGATGATTTTTTAGAAACTGGTAAAGATTTAAATAAAAATATTTCAATCCATTTTTGGACGCAATGTTTTTTGTCTATAACAAAAAAAATAGCATTTCTATAGAAAATTTCCTTTTTTTCTATGCATAATGTGACACAAAAGCTTTTAAGCTGTGCTTCCCAAGGCCAGTACAAAACTCCAACATCTCTCTCTGAACCTTAAAAACAGCTGCGGGGAGAAAAAACAAAAAAATGGGATTGGATAAATTGTTTTTATAAACATTATAGTGTGGCAGCCACTGAAAGTGTTGCAGCTGAAAGGGTTGGAAAGGTTTGGTTTGTAGCACATTAGTGGAGTTTTTTTCAGTTGGTATTTTAGGGGAAAAGAGGAAGAAATAGGGGAACTAGGAAGAGAGAATGGGGTACAGAAAAACAAAACTTGAAAGCAGAGCGGATGCACATATTGTACACAGGCTTGTTATGGCACTTAAAAGGGCTGGTATTATTTTCTGGTGACTTAACGGAGCCCCAAAGACGTCCCTTTTTTGTCCCCAATACTAAGATGTTTTTCAATTGCCCTTGTGATGTGCCCTGATAGTTTCAAAGGGTGCATAGTGATGTTACAAAAAACCCTTTTCCAAAACTTTCCCAGTGGGCCATTCCAAAGACCAAATGTTGAAAGTAACTATCAAAAGTGGATCATTGGGTTCAAAGTAATGCATTCCAAGTGTAAAAAGGGGGAAGGGTTGCCCCTTTTTGTTGCCCAATTTTGCCCCCCATCCCTTCAGTATTCTGGGTGTAGTCATTCGCGTGAGACAATCGTGAGATACGGTGTAATATGCATTCAGTGCGTGTTAAAAAAACATGGCAACAAGCATGTCCTTGGCTAATCATGTGAAAACCCCCCCGCAAAAGGAAAAAATAACAAAAGACAGGCTTTTGTGGAGCGCTTAGGGGTGATGCACTTTCCTCTCTTTTCCCCTCTCTCTCTCCTCTCCCCCTCTCTCTCTCTTTTCTCTCTTTCTCTCTCTCTCTTCTCTCTCTCTCTCTCTCTCTCTCTCTCTCTCTTAGTGAGCTTTTAAAAATTTTAGTGGGGAAAATTTGGGTGATTGAAAGCAGAAATTAACAAACAATACAATAAAATTAAATAAATCTTCCCTCTCTCTTTTCTCCTCTCTCTCTCTCTCTCTCTCTCAAAAACACACACACCCCCTACTTAATTTTCCCTGTGTCTGCTATCATCAAAAAAACATTCCAACACCATTCGTGAAAGAGCAGGCCTTAGTGAAATAAACTTTCCCCCAAAACATGTCAAATCTGAATTACCCCTAATCAACCCCCCAAAAGCGACGAATGTTTCGGAATGCCCCCATTTTATCAGACATTCCCCCATCTCCCCTTCCATTAGGGTGGAAACATTTCCCCAAACCACCCCCCAACTCTTGATTATTTTTCACAGTCCCTTGTGTCCCTTCAACATGATGCAACGGATGCTTCTGTTTGCTGGGGGTGGTTTTTTTTTGTTTTGTTGTTGTTTGCTTCCCCCACTTTACAATGGAGGTAACCCATCTCCCATCGGGAATCATGTGAGATTAGAATACCCCAGAAGAGAATTTGCATGTTAAACTCTTTTAAAGCCCTCGCCATATAGGCAGCCATACTCCGATTTCAGGGGTTTTTCTCCTTTAAAAAGGAGGTACGGGTTGTTTTTTTAAAAGGTTTGTCTGGTAAAGGCACAACATTTTACAACAAAACAACATTTTTAGTGTGGGCCCTTGGCCATTAGCGACATAAATAATGTACACTTTTGGCCTGGGCCAGAGTGGTTTGTTTGTAGCAAAAAAAAAAAGGGGGTTGTCGTGTTGGGTTCATTGATGTTTGAAATTGTGATCGTTCAGGATTGAAAGGCCCCGGTTTTGTATGATAGTTTAAGTACCAGTTTTTAAGAAATAGGGTTTTGATTGTTTTTGGTTTTTGGCATCACTTTTAAAAGTTATTCTTGTTATCTTTTAGGATCTCAAAATTAATGGACTGTGTTTTTCTCCACGTGATGTGATGTTTGTTATTGGGCATAGATGTCTGTGGGCCTGGGGGGTTATGCGAAAGGGGTTAGGATGACTTTGACATAAAAGGAAAACAAAACTTCATTTCACGTCCTAAAAGTGATTGGTTAGTTTGTGTGTGTGTTTTGGTGTTTTGAAGAGTTTTGGGGAAAAAGAGAGAAGAGAGGAGAGAGAGAGAGAGGGGAGAGAAAAGGGGAGAGAGAGAGAGAGAGAGAGAGAGAGAGTGAGTATGGATGCTCTTTAATGCATGATGGTTTGCATGTAATATCTCCCTGAAGGACTGAGAGGGAAGGGTGCAGATTCGATATTCAGACCAATCTTTCAGATACCAGCCAAAATTGAAACAACAGAAATCATTTCAAATCAGTCGAATTTTGTGAAATAGACAGGCGTTTGAAAAAAATCCAATTTTTAGGAATGACTTTTAATGACATGCTGACATACAGCTTTCTTTTACTGTAGCAACGCCAAGGCCATTACAACAGAAGATCTCCTACATCTCTTATCTACAACTAGTGAAAACAGCTGCAGGAGCAAAAACAAAAAACCAGGGATGGGATAAATTGCGTTAATAAACATAATGTTGATGCTAAGCCAGGCACACTGAACGTTTTGCAGCTGTAAGGGCTTAGCAAGAGGTTGGTTTGGTAGCACATCTACTGGAGTACTTTCTACAATGTGGAATGTTTGGGAAGGGTTCTTTCAGACATCCTTATGCACCTCTAGAACTGTCACAGCACATTACAAGAGGCAATTGAAATACCATCTTCTGTATGAGGCATTACAGGGGGGATCAAAACGGCACAGTCTTTGGGACTTTAGTCCAGTGCAAAAGTAAATGAGCTACACAGGCATTTGAAGTGCCACAGCAAACGTGTGCACAACATGTGCCTTCACTTTACATTCACATCATGACTCTCTCTCTCTCTCTCTCCCTCTCTCTCTCTGTCTCCCTCTCTCGCTCCCTCTCTCCCGCTCTCTCTCCCTCTCTCTCTCTCTCGCTCTCGCTCTCGCTCTCTCTCAAGTCGAGTGCTTTCTACAGTGTGCAATGTTTAAAAAGGGTTCTTTCTAATATCAGCATGCACCTCTGGCACTATCACAGCACATTACAAGAGGCAATTGAAATAACATCTCCTGTATGGGGCATTACTGGGGGGCAGGGGATCAAAACGGCACAGTCTTTGGGACTCGAGTCTAGTACACCAGTAAATGAACTACTCAGGCATTTGAAGTGCCACAGCAAACCTGTGCACAACATGTACCTCCACTTTACATTCACATCATACTCTCTCTCTCTCCCCTCTTTTTTTCTCTCTTCCCTCTCTCTCTCTCTCTCGCTCTCTCTCCCCGCTCTCTCTCTCTCTCTCTCTCTCTCTCTCTCTCTCTCTTTTCTCTCTCTCTCCTCTCTCTCCCTCTCTCTCACTCTCTTTTCTCGCTCTCTCTCTCTCTCTCTCTCTCTCTCTCTCTCTCTCTCTCTCTCTCTCTCTCTCTCTCTCTCGCTCTCAAGTCGAGTGCTTTCTACAGTGTGCAATGTTTAAAAAGGGTTCTTTCTAATATCAGCATGCACCTCTGGCACTATCACAGCACATTACAAGAGGCAATTGAAATAACATCTCCTGTATGATGGCATTACTAGGGGGCAGGGGATCAAAACGGTGCAGTCTTTGGGACTCAAGTCTAGTACACCAGCAAATAAACTACTCAGGCATTTGAAGTGCCACAAGCAAGCCTGTGTACAATATGTGCATCCACTCTGCATGCACATTATGACTCTCTCTCCCTCTCTCTCTCTCTTCTCTCTCTCTCTCTCTCTCTCTCTTTTCTCTCTTCTTCTTCTTCTTCTTCTTCTTCTTCTTCTTATTCTTCTTCTTCTTCCTGCAACATCACAGGCTATAAAACACTCCACTAAATGCGCTACTTAACCCACCTCTTGCCAAGTCCTCATACTACAAAACCTTCAGTGCCTGGACTCACATCAGCATTTGTTTATCACTGCAATTTACTCCATCCCCGATTTTTCTTTTTAGTTTTGCAACTGCAGCTGTTTTCACTGGTGCTTTATGGGCAATTCACGGGATCTTGTTTTGTTGGCCATGGCATTTTTGCAGCAAAAAAGAATTTGCACTTCATGAAAAAAAAGACATTCATAAAAATTGTTTGGTTTTTTTTCTTTAGTTATGTCTGTCTATTTCACAAAAATACTGATTTGAAATGATTACTATTGTTTCAATTTTAGCTAGTGTCTAAAAGATTAGTCTGAATCTATGCCCTTCCCTCCTGGTCCTTTAGAGAGATATTACATGTACACGTGTGTGCATTATAGAGCATCTATACCCATTCCCATCCCTTCTCCCCTCTCTCTCTCTCTCTCTCTCTTCTCTCTCTCTCTCTCTCTCTCTCTCTCTCCTCTTTTCCTCCCTCTCCCTCCCCTCTCCCTCTGTCTCTCTCTCTCTCTCCTCTCTTCTCTCTCTCTCTCTCTCTCTCTCTCTCTGACTACTAACCCTCATCTATGTAACAACGAAATGACAGTCTTGTTCTCTTTGATGTCAAAGTCATCCTAACTACTCTCAGCATGAACCCCTCATAGGACCCTGAGACACCTCCGCATCAATAACATTTCAGCCACCATCACACCAGAGAGAATTACAGTCGTTTAATTTCAAGAGACCCATTAAACTGAATAACCAACCATGTCATGGAAATAGCTTTTTTTTAAAGTGATGACGTGAAGTAGGAAAACAACTCTAAAACTTATTCTTTTAATGCCTGTACTTAAACACATGATGACAACAACAAGCCTATACAGTCAGCTGAAATGATCACATTCTTTAAGCATCAATAACACAGTAACACCATAAAACTTTCTGACCACAATCAAACCAGCCACAGCAAACCTAAACATTCCTGCTGCATCAGTGTTTAAGGCAGCACAAGGGACTGTGCATGTATGATCAGGTTTTGGGGGCTGGTTCTCTGGGGGAATGTTGCCATCCCTGAATGGACAGGAGAGATGGAGGAATGTGCTGATAGACTGGGGACATTCCAATATTGACATGTCGTCTGCTTTGGGGAATGGTAGTTAGGGAAATTCAGATATTGACAAGTCCTCTGCTTTGTGGAATAGAGATCATAGTGCAAGTTCTGCTCCTATTGCTGTAATGTGTGTGTGGGGGGGGGTGCACGTGCGCATGCGTGCACACACGCACACAAACACAAACTTGTGTGAGCAATGCAAATGCACGCATGTAAGCATGCACATACACACACACACCTCACATGAATATTTCCTTTACAAAATATTTACAAAACCGCATACACACGGGGACTGGATGTAAAAAAGCACATAAGTGTTTATTCCATTATCCTCGATATAAAAGAATAAGATAAAATAAATAAAATAAAAATATATTTCCTGTGTCTGCCTCACCATCCACAAAACATTCCAACACTCATTACAGCGATAGGAGCAGGACCTGCATTGTAATCACTATTCCCCGAAGCAGAGGACATGTCAATATCGGAATTTCCCTAACCACCATTCCCCAAAGCAGAGGACTTGTCAATATCGGAATGTCCCCAGTCTATCAGCACATTCCTCCATCTCTCCTGTCCATTCAGGGCTGGCAACATTCCCCCAGAAAACCAGCCACCCCCACCCCCCACCCCCAAAACCTGATTATTTCTGGACAGTCCCGTGTGCTGCCTTAAACACTGATGCAGCAGGGCTGTTAACGTTTGCTGTGGCTGGTTTGATCACAGCTAGAAAGGGTTATTGTGTTAGATTTCCATTGGTGCTTGAAGATTTGATTATTTCAATAGATTGCCCAGGCCTGTTGTGTCATGCCATGCAAGAATTGTAAAGCTCTGAGGTGTGTTTTTTTAAAAGAGTGATTTTATCACTGAGGTTATTACTGTTTTAAATTTCTGTTTGCAGCCTCGATAAGTCAGTGTTATGTGTCTTTGGGGATTAATCGACTGTGATTCTCTCCACCTTTTGATCATGGCTGAAACTTTATTGATGTAGAGATGTATCAGGGTCCCTGGAGTGCTCTGTGCCAGAAATGGTCAAGATGATTTCCACATCAAAGAGAAAAAGACTGTCAGTTTATGTTGTTGCAGAAATGATAATGAGCTGAGGGAGAGAGAGAGAGAGAGGGTGAGTGAGGCTTGTGATAAGGGGATTGCCTCTGATTTTATTATTCAGAGAGGGTGGGAGAGAGACAGAGACAAAAATAGAGACAGAGTCTCTATCCATCCATCCATCCATCCATCCATCCATCTAGATAGATAGATAGATAGATAGATAGATAGATAGATAGATAGATAGATAGATAGATAGATAGATAGATAGATAGATAGATAGATAGATAGATAGATAGATAGATAGATAGATAGATAGATAAGGGGATTGCCTAATAGACAGACAGACAGACAGACAGATAGATAGATAGATAGACAGATGATAGATAGATAGATAGGTAGGTAGATAGTAGATAGATAGATAGATAGGACAGACAGACAGACAGATAGATAGATAGATAGATAGATAGATAGTAGACAGACAGACAGACAGACAGACAGACAGACAGACAGATAGATGATAGATAGATAGATAGATGATAATAGATAGATAGAATAGATAAGATAGATAGATAGATAAGGATGGTTTGATGGAGGGAAATGGATGGGATGGATGGATGGATGGATGGAGGATGGGATTGGATGGATGGATGGATGGATGGATAGACAGACAGACAGACAGACGGATAGATAGACTGACAGACAGACAGACAGACAGATAGATAGACAGATAGATAGATATCAAGGTCTTATCAATGCACTTTTGTGTGTAATATTTCTCTGTAAGAAAAAAAAGGGAGAGAGTGGGTTTAGATTAATCTTTTAAAATATAACCCTAAAATCAAGACAACACCAATCCTTCGCAAATGAACTTTAGCGCAACAAATTGAAATTACTGAAAAATAAGGAGCATCCCAAAATGGGTTTTTTTTGATCGGACAATAAATTATAGACATATCAGCGTCACGTTGCTGTAAATATGTCAAAGCCAACAAACCGTAACAACTCATACATACAGCTTCTGGGGATGGGAGAGGATGGTGGTCAGAGTGACGCGCTCGTGATCTTATGACCCGGGTTCGAATCTCGTTCGAGAGGAATTGTCCCCTGAAGTTAACATTAGTACCGACTCCACTCCTCCAAAAAGTCCTTCGGATGAGACTATAAACCGAGATCCTGTGTACGAACGCATGCAGGACATCTTGCGCACACGTTAAAACCCGTTCCGTTTTTCGGAAGAGTAGGCCATTGTGTGCCGGTGGGAGACGGATGACAAAATCGATAAAACTGTCTACACACATGGACTGGATGTAAACCCAAAAAAGCACTAGAAGAAGAAGAAGAAGAAGAAGAAGAAACAAAGAAAGAAACAAAGAAAGAAACAAAGAAAGAAACAAAGAAAGAAAGAAAAAACCACAACAACAACAACAACAACAAAGACAGAAAGAAGGAAAGAAAAGAAAAACAGAAAGAAAGAAAAGAAAGGAAGCAAGAAAGAAAAAAGAAAACAAACAAACAAACAAACAAACAAACAAGAAAAGGAAGAAAAGAAAGAAAGAAAGAAAAGAAAGAAACAACAACAACAAAAACAACAACAACAACAACAAAGAAAGAAAGAAAGAAAGAAAGAAAAAAAAGAAAGAAAGAACAACAACAACAACAACAACAACAAAGAAAGAAAGGAAAAAAAAAAAAGAAAGAAGAAAGAAAGAAAAAGAAAGGAAGCAAGAAAGAAAGAAAACAAACAACAAACAAACAAACAAAGAAGAAACAAACAAAAAAACAAAAAAAGCAAGAAGAAAAGAAAGAAAGAAAGAAACCACAAACAAAGAAAAGAAACAAACAAACAAACAAACAAAGCAAAAAAGAAAAGAAAGAAAGCAAAAAGGAATAAATCTTCCATCGAGCACCAGTACTAAGAGTGTGCACAGCTGCAGGTGCTAGATCCCAACTCAAGCACAGGGGGGTAAACGGTGTGGATAAAGGCAAGCTGGTGCCAGCAGCAGCAAGGAAGGCAGGAAGGGGAGGAGGTAAAGGGATGCTGAGTGAGCTGAGGGTTCCACGTTCAGTCACATATGTGGGTTTGTATTGGCACAGGGTGGATTAAGTAGCATATTCACCAGAGGTTTTTGAAAAGTGGTGTGATACGTTAGGCAGATGGAAGGAGGAGGAGAAGGAGGAGAAGAAGGAGGAGGAGGAGGAGAAGGAGGAGAAGAAGGAGGAGGAGGAGGAGAAGGAGGAGGAGGAGGAGGAAGGGGAGGAGGTAAAGTTATGCTGAGTGAGCTGAGGGTTCCACGTTCAGTCACATGTGTGGGTTTGGCAAAGGGTGGGTTAAGTAGCATATTCATTCACCAGAGGTTTTTGAAAAGGTGGTGTGATATGTTAGGCAGATGGAAGAAAGAGAAGGAGGAGAAGGAGAAGGAGGAGGAGGTGGAGGGAGGAGAAGGAGGAGGAGGTGGTGGAGGAGGAGGAAAGAAGAAGAAGAAGAAAGAAGAAAGAGAGAAGAAGAAGAAGAAAAAAGAAGAAGAAAGAAGAAGAAGAAGAAGAACAACAACAACAACAACAACAACAACAACAACAACAACAACAACAACAACAACAACAACCAATGCGAAGAACCTGAAGAATTGCAAAGAAGAAGAACAAGAAGCACAAGAACAAGAAGCACAAGAACAAGAAGAACAAGAACAAGAAGAACAAGAACAAAAGTAAACAAACAAAAGGAAGGGAAGAAACAAAACACAAAAAAACAAAGACAGACAGAAAAACAGAAAGAAAGAAAGACAGACAGACAAACAGACAGACAAAAGAAAGAAAAGAAAGAAAGACAAACAGACAGAAAGAAAACACAGACACACAAACACACAGACACACAGACACACAGACAGATAGTTAGACAGAGAACTCTGAAACTGTTTAATATACATCAGCCTTAGACCACAATACATTTCAAAGGGCAAAAAAATGGAAGGATGCAGAAAATGAAATAGAACTAATCGCTAACTTTGATAACACCATTGCCTATATCTGCGTTGGCATGTACCCCCAAACTGAACACCCCCCCCCTCCCCCCCCTCCCCCCCCCCCCAATTATCCATATTCCAAAATCTTGTCTAAATCAAGTGCTGACTTACACCCAAAAAAATTCACACAAAACACAGCTAAAAATACATCTTGGCTCATTGACATGGTTCTTTAGGATACTAATTAGGCCTGGGAACAGCATCATTGAGAGTGACAGACAGACAGAGAAATAGACTGACAGACAGACTGACTGACAAACAAACAGAAAGACAGACAGAAAAGAGAGAGTCAAACAGACAGACAGACAGACAGACAGGCAGACGACACAGAGAGAAAGAGAGAGAGATAGACAGAGACAGAGAAACAGAGACAGACAGACAGACAGGCAGAGAAAGATAGATAGACAGACAAACAAAATAAAGAGACAGAGAGACAGAAAAGAGAGAGTTAAACAAACAGACAGACAGACAGGCAGACTGACACGCAGAGAAAGAGAGAGAGAGAGATAGACAAAACATTCAGACAGGCAGGTAGAGAAAGAGAGATAGACAGACAGACAGACAAACAAACAACAGAAAAAGAGAGAAAGTCAAACAGACGAGAGACATACAGACTGATAGAGAAAGAGATAGAAAGAAAGAGAGACAACAGACAGACAAACAGAGACAAACATACAGACAGACTGACAAAGAAAAAAAAGAAACAAACGAGGCACACAGAAAAGAGAGATACAGAGATACAAGAGAGATAGAGAGACAGAGAGACAGACAGAGACACACAGAGAGAGAGCAGGAGGAATATACGAAGAAGTCATGACTGCAATGTATATGAAGCTATCGCGTGCACGCTTGCTTGTGCTTGCGGCAATTCAGATGTCTGCATGCGTGCCTCATTAGCTAGAGTGTTGAATCTGAATCCCCGGAGGTGGTGGTTTGAATCCCCAGTCCCCCCCCCCCCCCCCCCCCCCCCTACAAGAGAACAGTGTCTGGCGTTGTCACCTATTGGGTTGTGGTAGTTCAGGCAGTGCAGAGTAGTGGGTTTTTCTTTCAAATCCACAATACTCCTGGGATGGTAATTTGCGCGCTCCAAATCGTGAAAGTGAGTATCCACTTTAAAAACTCCAATGAAACCGTGCAGCATTACCCTGAACCATACACAAGTACGCGCACGTAGGTAAGCGTACGTACGCACACGTGCGCACGCGTGCGCACGCACGCGCGCGCGCGCACACACACACTTTTACTCACTCACATACAGATATATTATGTGTAAATATAATATAGATAGATAGATAGATAGATAGATAGATAGATAGATAGATAGATAGATAGATAGATAGATAGATAGATAGATAGATAGATAGATAGATAGATAGATAGATAGATAGATAGATAGATAGATAGATAGAAAAGATGGATGGATGGATGGATGGATGGATGGATGGATAGATGGATAGAAAAGATAGATAGATAGATAGATAGATAGATAGATAGATAGATAGATAGATAGATAGATAGATAGATAGATAGATAGATAGATAGATAGATAGATAGATAGATAGATAGATTGTAGATAGATAATAGATGATGTGTGTGTGTGCGCGCGCGCCCGCGTGTGTGCAGAGAGATTATATAAAGAGTGAGATAGGCACAGGCACAAGCACACGCACACACTCACACACACTCACACACACACACACAGAGCGAGAGAGGAGGGGGGGGCAGGGGGGGCTGGGGGAGAACAGGAGGGGACAGAGAAAAGTCGATCCCTTTTCAGGACTAAAATAAAATTCCGTCTGCAGTAAGCATTCATTCCATGATAACGGCACGCGAAGCACTAGCTAACAAGAATAAAGATCGCATGCAGAGGGAAAGGGTTTATTCCGTTGATTTTTTTTCTTTCTTTGTGGCTTACTTTCCTTTTAATCTTTTATCTTTCTCTCTTTTCATACGTCTTTCTTTCTTTCTTAGTTCCCTTTTTTTTCATTTTCCTTCTTCTTTTATTGTCTCTCTGTCTTTCTTTGTTTCTTTTTTTCTTTTTATATGCTTTTCTGCCTTCCTTCCTGCCTTTCATTCTTTCTTTCTTTCTTTTTTTTCTGTCTGTCTTTTTTCTTTCTTTTTCTCTTTTATTTCTTTTTGTATGTCTGTCATCTTCCTTTCTTTCTTCCTACTTTCTTTCTTTTTATCTGTATGACTATCTTCCTATCTTTTTATCTTTCTTTCTTTTTATCTGTATGACTGTCTTCCTTTATTTATTTCTTTTTTTCTCTATGACTGTCTTCCTTTCTTTCTTTCTTTCTGTTTCCTTCCTTCCTTTCTTATTTTCTTTCTTTTTATATATGTCTGTCTTCCTTCCTGTCTTTCTTTCTTTTTTTAATATATGTCTGTCTTTCTTCCTGTCTTTCTTTCTTTCTTTTTATATGCCTGTCTGTCTTCCTTCCTGTCTTTGTTTTTTTTCCATATGCCTGTCTGTCTTCCTTTTGCTCTTTCTTTCTTTCTTTTTATATGTCTGTCTGTCTTCCTTCCTGTCTTTGTTTTTTTATATATGTCTGTCTGTCTGTCTTCCTTTCTTTCTTTTTTTTACTTTCCTGTTGTCATCTTTTTCTGTTTTCTTTTTTTTTTCTTTCTCCTTATTTTCCTCTTTTTTCTGTCCTTTTCTCTGTCTGTCTTCCTTTCTTTCTTTCTTTGTTTCTTTCTTTTTTCTTTCTATCTTTCCTTCCTTCCTACCTTCCTTCCTTCCTTTCTTTCTTTCCTCCTTCCTTCCTTCTTTCCTTCCTCTCTTTCTTTCTTTCTTTCTTTCTGTAATTGCTTATTTCATTGCCTTTTTCTTGTGCGTGACGTTTTTATGGAGCAATAAGCCTGTAGTTTTCCATCACACACATTTTTCGGTATGGTGGGGGAGGGGGGGGGGGGGTAGGAGAAGAAGAGAAAAACAGGCCAAGACAGACAAACAGACAGAAAGTCTGTGCTCAAAACTCCCCCCCCCCCCCCAACCACTAGACCGCGAGTGGTGGTCTGGGTGCTAGTCTTTCGGACGAGACGTTAAACCGATGTCCCGTGTGCAACACGCATTTAGCGCACGTAAAAGAACCCACGGCAACAAGAGAGCGTGAGTCGTTCCTGTCAAAATTCTGTAGAGAAAAGCCACTCTGATAGGGGAAACAAATACAGTTGCAGGCAGGAAAAAGAAAAATAAATAATGAGTGGCGCTGTTCTGGTGGCGACGCGCTCTCCCCCGAGGAGAGTAGCCAGAATTTCACTAGGAGAAATCGGTTGTGACTTAAGATGGTATACAAATACACATACACCGAAAAGCTAGAACCCAGACCACCACTCACTGTCTAGTAGATGGGAGGGGAGGTAGGGTAATTTCAGGCACAAACAAGGATCGAACCACCACCACAACACACTTACTTTAAACCCGGACTTTTCATTTTCTAGGTAAGCGCGTTACCTCTAGACCACCTGGTTCATTCATCACTGAACTAATCTGGTAGGCCTGTGTGGTTAAGTTAAAGATCGTGTTGGGAGGCAATGAACGCAGATGCATGTTGACAGACGGGGTAGCCTGGCGGTTAGAGCGATGTATTCGTGATCTGCTGACCCGGGTTCGATTCTTGTTCAAGAGGATTTTTCCTCCGGAGTTAACTTCACTGCAGACTCCACTCTCCCCAAAAAACTTTCGGATGAGACTATAAACCGAGATCCCGTGTGCGAACGCACGCAGAACATCTTTCGCACACGTTAAAACCCGTTCCGCTTTTTATTTTTTATTCTTTTATATCGGGGATAATGGAATAAGCACTTATGTGCTTTTTTACATCCAGTCCCCGTGCGTATGCGGTTTTGCAAATTCCTGTCATCTGTTCCCACCGGCACGCAATGGCCTACTCTTACGAAAAGCGGAACAAGATTTAACTTGTGCGCAAGATGTTCTGCGTGCGTTCGCGCACGGGGCCTCGGTTTATAGTCTCGTCCGAAGGACTGAGTAGCTTTTCGGAAGAGTAGGCCATTGTGTGCCGGTGGGAACGGATGACAAAATTGACAAAACTGCATACACACGGGAACTGGATGCAAAAAACACATGAGTGCTTATGCCTTAATCCTCGAAATAAAAGAATGATAAATAAATAAACAAACAAACAAATAAATAAATAAATGACTGAACTAATCATGGTGCGTAGTTAAGTTGAAGATCGTGTTAGGAAGCAATGAACGCAGAGGCTTGTTGACAGAGGAAGGAAGGAAAAGTCTAACATAATTATGTAAAGACGGTTTATAGCGTGTCCACGGCAACAACACGCGGCACTGGCAGTTCTCTGGCAAGGCACATCACATCAAATCGCCATTCGTGTCCATTACTGGGTGGCTGGGAAAGAGGGTCTGCAGTAACTTAAGTCATTGCCTGTACCGATTGTACTACAGCCTGGGTGAAGTGGGGTGGTAGACAGATGATATGAGAGGGAGAGAGAGAGAGGGGGAGAGAGAGGGAGAGAGAGGGGAGTGAAAGGGGGGCACAGAGAGAGAAGGAGAGATAGAGAGGGAGAGAGAGAGAGGGAGAGAGAGGAAGAGAGGGGGAGAGTGAGGGGGCACAGAGGGAGAAAGAAGGGGAGAGAGAGGGAGAGAGAGAAGAGAGAGAGAGGGGGGGGAAAGAGGGGGGCTCAGAGAGAGAGGGGGAGAGAGAGGGAGAGAGAGGGAGAGAGGGAGAGAGAGGGGCGAGAGAGAGGCGGGCAGACAGTCAGACGGACAGACAGTGTCTGTATTTAACAAATAATTCTTGTATTTGTAGAGTTTGAACGTTCCGTATGATAAATTGCTATCAGGAAGAAATTGCTTTCTGGGCTCCTTTTTTTTTTTTTAGTCTGGACTAACACTCTTTATAGCTCTTTTTCGGTTCCGTTTTGTGGTCACTTTGAAAGGGATAATAGATATCTGGCGTCTTTTTTTTTTAATCTAGACTTACGCTTTTTAGCCTTCTTGCTTCCGATTGATGGTGACTTTTAAAGAATTAATATCAAGCCTCTTTTTTTTTTTATTGGACTTACACTCTTTAAAATTCTTGCTACCGTTTCGTGATTTCTTTCTTTTTATTTATTTATTTATTCTTTTATATCGAGGATAATGGAATAAGCACGTATGTGCTTGTTTACATCCAGTCCCCGTGTGTATACGGTTTTGTAAATTCTGTCATCTGTTCCCACCGGCACACAATGGCCTACTCTTTCGAAAAGCGGAACAGGATTTAACGTGTGCGCAAGATGTTCTGCGTGCGTTCGCACACGGGGCCTCGGTTTATTGCCTCATCCGAAAGATGACTTTGAAAGAATTTATATTGGATTTTTTTTTATCTGGACTTACACTCTTTAGAATTCTTGCTTTCATATTGAGGTGACTTTGAAATAGTTCATATCAGGCCCTTTTTTTATATCTGTACTTACACCGTTTTAGCCCTCTTTTTTCCGTTTCGTGATGACTTTTAAAAGAGTTCATAATCATCTGGCCTCTTTTTCTTTTTATCTAGACTTACACTCTTTGGCCTTCTGGCTTCGTTTCGTGGTGACTAGGAGAGAGTTAATAATCATCCGGCCTCTTTCTTTTTATCTCGACTTCCACACTTCACTCTCCTTGCTTCAGTATTGTGGTGACGGCAGTGTAATGTAGTGTAGTGGAGTGGAGTGGAGTGGAGTGGAGCGGAGTGGAGTGCAGTGTAGTGTAGTGTAGTGTAGTGTAGTGTAGTGTTGTGTAGTGTAGTGTAGTGTAGTGCAGTGCAGTGTAGTGTAGTGTAGCATAGTGCAGTGCAGTGTAGTGTAGTGCAGTGTAGTGCAGTGTAATGTAGTGTAGTGTACTGCAGTGCAGTGTAGTGTAGTGCAGTGTAGTGTAGTGTAGTGTACTGCAGTGCAGTGTAGTGTAGTATAGTGGAATGGAGTGGAGTGTAGTATAGTGGAGTGGATTGGAGTGTAGAGTAGTGGAGTGGAGTGGAGTATAGTGGAGCGGAGTGGAGTATAGTGGAGTGGAGCGTAGCGTAGCGTGGTGCAGTGTAGTGTAGTGTAGCGCAGTGTAGCGTAGTGTAGCGCAGCGTAGCGTAGTGTAGTGCAGTGCAGTGTAGTGGAGGATATAATAAAGGGTGAGGGTGGAGACATGGAACTTGGCTGACTCTAATGGCACATCAGGGGGAGCAAGCACCTGAGTCACATCCAAATGCTAATTCCCTTCAATTACAGGCCTGCAGCACAATTAATTCATTAATTAATTCACGTGTGCACGGTGATTGTCCCTGCTGGAGACTGCTGCGGCTGCGGCTGCGGCTGCGGCTCCACTCCACTCCCCTACACTACACTACACTGCACTGCATCACATCACACTGCTGCTGTTGCCGCTATATAAATTGCATACATGATGATGATGATGATGATGATGATGATGATGATGATGATGATGATGATGATGATGATGATGATGATGATGACGACGACGACGACGACGACGACGGCGGCGGCGGCGGCGGCGGCGGCGGCGGTGATGGTGGTGATGGTGGTGGTGATGATGATGATGATGGTGGTGGTGGTGGTGGTGGTGGTGATGATGATGATGATGATGATGATGATGATGATGATGATGATGATGATGATGATGATGATGATGATGATGATGATGATGATGATGATGATGATGATATTGTGTTCATAGAAATGATTGGACGCCAAAATAAGCTCCAAACTATTACACGATTAGTCAAGTATAATTACATCCAGTTTAAAAAGTTTTTTCTGCACTGAGAATGATAGTTTTATATCATGAACTGCTGAAGTTATCATTTTCTTTTTGTGGATAAGTTCTGTGCAACTGGCTTAGTGTCTGGTTGAACATGTTTCATTTGTGATTGCTATATTTGATATTGATCTGTGTGACAAATACAGATATCACTTTGAAAACTAAGGAGTTTTTCTTTTAAAAGCTACTTTACGAACTTTTTTTCTATCTGGGGGGGGGGGGGGGGGTTGCGTGTGTGGTCGGCGTGTGTGCGTGCATACTTGAGGTACACATTTTAAATCGTTAATGTTGGTGTATTAATTTTTTTGTCGGTTTATGTGTATGTGGTGTGGTGTATACGTGTATACATAATATATATACATATACATATAAATATAATAATTAAATATTAATATATATTATTATATATATATAATATTATGTGTGTGTGTGTGTTGTGTGTGTGTGTTGTGTTGTGTGTTGTGTTGTGTGGGGTGTGTGTGTGTGGTTGTGGGTGGTGTGTGTTGTGTGTGTGTTGGTGTGGTGTGTGTGTGGTATACGTCAACGGTGTTGAAAGCATAGTACACGTCTGTTCCCATAAGTTTACGCCTCCATCATTAGACACATGGTGTATGGCCCTATTCCTTGTTGAGCTGGGCTGTTTAAAAGAACCATCTGTGGCTTTCTCAACCCTCATAAAAATTTACTTTGTTTTTACTCTCCCCTCTCTCTCCCTCTTCTCTCTCTCTCCTCTTCTCTCTCCCCCTCTCTATATAAAAATAATATATATAATATAAAAATATATTAATATATAAATTAATATATATTATATTATATATTTTTATATATTAGCATACACGCACGCACGCACGCGCGGCGCGCAGACACACCTACACACACCACACACACTACACTACACGCACAATCACCCACACCAAACCACACCACCCCACCTACACCACACACACCACAACACCAACCCCCGGGCCCCCACCAACACAAAACACACCCCACCACACTACCCACACCACACTACACCACATGCACCACACACACAACGCCATATACACACACCACACCACACCCACTACACTACAAAAAACACTACACTATACACCCACACGCACAGCGCACCCCATCCCACATCACCACACCACCTACACTACCCACAACAAACCCCACCACCACACCACATTACCCCACACTACACCCACCAACCCCAAAAACACACCACACCACATCACGCAAAAACCACACCACCCCACAAGCAACACACTACACCACACACACACCACCACACCACAAAACACCCACCACTCAAACACCACAACACACCCCACCACACATCACAACACCACACCACCAACACACTACCCATACCACATCACCAACACCACCCCCCAAACCACAACTCCCCCCAAAAACCCAAACCCCACAACACCACACAACCCCCACTACACACCCACACTGCACTACACTACACCACGCAACCGCACACATACACACAACACACCACACCCACTACCAACACCACAACAAAAAACACAATCCCTACCACCACACCACATTACCCCCCACCACACCACATTACACCACATCACACCACACCACATCACACCACACCACATCACGCTACACCACATCACGCTACACCACACCACACCACAACATACTACACCACACATACAACACACCACCACCACCACCACACCACTCAACACAGCACCACACTACAGTACACTACACCACCACTACATCACACTACATTACACTGCACCACACCACACTACACCACACCACCACCCCAACACACACACACACCACAACACCACACCACACCATACCTCACCACACCACACCACAACACAACACACCACCACACCACTCAACACACCACATCACACCACACCACACACACACCACACCACACCACACACACACACACACCACACCACACTGCACATACCACATCACCACACCACACTACACAACACCACAACAAACAACACAATCCCCACCACCACGCCACATTACACCACACCACATCACTCTACACCACACCACACCACAACATACTACACCACACACACACACATACACACACACCACCACACCACCACCACACCACTCAACACAGCACCACACTACAGTACACTACACCACCACTACATCACACTACATTACACTGCACCACACCACACTACACCACACCACCACCCCAACACACACACACACACCACAACACCACACCACACCATACCTCACCACACCACACCACAACACAACACACCACCACACCACTCAACACACCACATCACACACACACACACACACCACACCACACCACACACACACACCACACCACACTGCACATACCACATCACACACCACACCACACACACACCACACCACACATACCACATCACACCACACCACTCAACACAGCACCACACTACAGTACACTACACCACCACTACATCACACTACAATACACTACACCACCACTACATCACACTACATTACATTACACCACACTACACCACACCACCACCCCAACACACACACACCACACAACATCACACCACACCATACCACACCACTCAACACACCACATCACACCACACCACACACACACCACACCACACCACACACACACCCACACCACACCACACCACACCACACATACCACATCACACCACACCACTCAACACACCACACCACCATACCACAAATGAAATAACAACAACTACTACTACTTCTATTGCTGCTGCTGCTGCTCCTCCTGCTGCTGCTGCTTCTGCTGCTGCTGCTGCTGCTGCTGCTGCTGCTGCTGCTGCTGCTGCTGCTGCTACTTCTACTACTACTACTACTACTACTACTACTACTACTACTACTACTACTACTACTACTACTGCTACACAACAACAAAAGCAACAGTGAAAACAATAATTGTACACATCATCATAATACTAATTTTATGTCTCCATCCCTGAACTGGTCTCGCAGAACCATTAGACAGAAACTATGCAGGCTTTGGGGGATGCTGGTTCTCTCAGGAGGCAAATGATTGTGGAGGCAATGATCCCCAGGAAGCACAGCTGGGTCCTCTGACTGATTGGGCCAATTCAGATGCTGACGGCATTTCCCTGAGGGGATAGAAAAGCAGGCCTCGGAGTTTTAAGGTCACTGCTCTGCTGCACGTCCAATCGTGAGAATGCGCTTAGAAACGTGTGTGTGTTGTGTGTGTGTGTGTGTGTGTGTGTGTGTGTGCTGTGTGTGTGTGTGTGTGTGTGTGTGTGTGTGTGTGTGTGTGTGTGTGTGTGTGTGTGTGTGTGTGTGTGTGTGTTGTGTGTGTGTGTGTGTGTGTGTGTGTGTGTGTGTGTGTGTGTGTGTGTGTGTGTGTGTGTGTGTGTGTGTGTGTGTGTTGTTTCATATGTTATATTATGTGTCTTTTGTTGTTTTATTATATGTTGCTTTTTTGTTGTTGTTTTTTTTGTTTCGTTTAATTGCATTATTAAACGGTTTTATTGTTGTGTGCAAATATAATCATGTCTTTTACTGTATCGTTTGTGTTTGTTTTATTATGTTGCCAAATTACAGTATTAATCGGTTTTGTTGTTGCGTGCAAATATATGTCATCTAGCGCATCGTCCTGTTTGTATTATATGTTGCCAGTTTTAAAGTACAACAACTACAACAACAACAGTAGCGAAAATCATGTATCCATCGTTGGCCGCGCTCTTTCTCTATTTCAGGTCCATCGACCTGGAATGAGCTCCCTCTCTCTCTTCGCCAGAAACCTAGTTATGACACTTTTAAATCCAGCCTCAAGACATATTTATTTCAAACGTAAGATTTCCCCCCTCTTGTTTCATATCAGAACTATCCCACCTTCACTAACCCATGTCCTATCATCCTGCTAAAGTATATGACCTGTGTGAGTGTGTGTGTGTGTGTGCTTTTGAAAAACATTTGACTATTGAAATTTTATTTCGTAGATTTTGTCTGCAGCGCACCATGTTTGTAATATCTGTTTCTTTAAATTATTGATTATTTATCATTGATTGCATGACTGTGTAAGATTAGGTTGAATGCATGCGCTTTGATTTGTCTTTGCAAGATATAGCGCTCTATAAGTTCCATTGTTATTGTTATTATCTGTTTTCATGTTTGTGTGACGTGTTCAACGATGAATAAATAAATCATGTGTGCTGTTGTTTCATTCTAGATTTTGTTTTTAAAACTGCTTTGCTATTGTGTGTTGTTCCTGCTGCTGCTGTTGCTGCTGCTGCTGTTGTTGTTGTTGCTGTTGCATACAAATGTCTTTCTGTGCGTCATCACTGTTTTAATAACAAGTTACCAATGCCAAACAACAGTAGAAGCAGCAGCTGCAAACATGTATCCAGTATCCAAATATCTTGCTTTTATCCCTTTCTCTTACATTATCACTTCTCCTCCTCCTCCTCCTCCTCCTCCTCCGCCCTCTTCTCCTTCTCTTTCTTCTTCTTCTCCTCCTCCTCTGCCTCCTCCTCTTCTTCCTCCTCCGCTCCTCCTCCTCCTCTTCTTCTTCCTCCTCCTCCTCTCTTCTTCTTCTTCTTCTTCTTCTTCTTCTTCTTCTTCTTCTTCTTCTTCTTCTTCTTCTTCTTCTTCTTCTTCTTCTTTGCAGTTCTTCGCAATTCTTCTTCTTCGCAATTCTTCTTCGCAATTCTTCTTCTTCTTCTTCTTCTTTGCATTCTTTGTATTTTCCGTGCATTCTTCTTTGCATTCTTCTTCTTCCTTGCAGTTTTCCTTCTTCATCGCAATTATCCTCCTCTTCCTCCTGCGTCCTCTTCTTCTTCTTCTTCTTCTTCTTCTTCTTCTTCTTCTTCTTCTTCTTCTTCTTCTTCTTTCTTCTTCTTCTTCTTCTTCTTCTTCTTCTTCTTCTTCTCTTTCTTGCTCTTCCTTCTCCTCCTCCTCTTCCTATCCCATGTGACATGTTCGTAGAAGAATACATATATTATGCTTGCTACTGTCTCCACAAATCTGCACCCTCTTATCTCTGTAACTGTCTTCACCTGTACACTCCATCCCGTTCCCTTCGTTCAGCCGCAGATACTTTGTGCTTTCGAACACCCAGATTCAAACAAACCACTGTTGGCCGTCGCTCCTTCTCTGTTTCTGGTCCATCCACCTGGAATGACCTCTCTCTTTCACTTCGTCAAAAGCCTTCACTTGATTCCTTCAAATCCAGCCTCAAAACACACTTATTTCCACCTGAGACTTTCCCCCCACATATCTGTCCCTAATTTTCAACAGCATCTTTCACCTTCTAAGTGTTGTTCCGTGTGTGTGTGTGTGTGTGTGTGTGTGTGTGTGCGTGTGCGTGCGTGCGTAGTGCACGCGCATGGATTTGAAATCTGTTGCTCATTATGTTTAAGGAGAGTTGCATGCCTGTAAATGATTGAGTGCAAGCGCTTCGATTTGTTTGTTTTTTACAAGATTCAGCGCTATATAAATTCCATATATTATTATTATTGTTACTGTTTCACTACAGATTGTAAATATTGCATTGGTAATCTTTTCATTGTCATATGCAAATACGATGTCTTTTACTGCATAATCACTGTTTGAATTACATGTTGCTAGTTTCTAACGTGAAAAAAACAACAACCGCAACGGCAATAACAGGAGCAGCAACTGCGATAGCAGCAGCAGAAGCAGCAGAAACAGAAACAGTAACAGTAGCAAACGCCATGAGCCCATTATCAAAATATTTTGCTTCCATCCCTTTCTGCTAAGTTATGCCTTTCTCTTCTTTCTTTCTTTCTTAATTTCTTTCTCTCTTACTTACTTATTTTCTTTCTGTCTTTCTTTCTTACTTGCTTACTTACTTATTTTCTTTCTGTCTTTCTTTCTGACTTACTTATTTTCTTTCTGTCTTTCTTACGTACTTATTTTCTGTCTTTCTTTCTTACTTACTTACTTATTTTCTTTCTTTCTTTCTTATGTACTTATTTTCTTTCTGTCTTTCTTTCTTACTTACTTATTTTCTTTCTTTCTTTCTTACTTACTTACTTATTTTCTTTCTTTCTTTCTTACGTACTTATTTTCTGTCTTTCTTTCTTACTTACTTACTTATTTTCTTTCTTTCTTTCTTATGTACTTATTTTCTTTCTGTCTTTCTTTCTTACTTACTTATTTTCTTTCTTTCTTTCTTACTTACTTACTTACTTATTTTCTTTCTGTCTGTCTGTCTGTCTTTCTACTATTTATTTTCTTTCTGTCTTTCTTTCTTACTTAATTACTTATTTTCTGTCTTTCTTTCTTACTTACTTATTTTCTGTCTTTCTTTCTTACTTACTTATTTTCTTTCTGTCTTTCTTTCTTACTTACTTATTTTCTTTCTGTCTGTCTGTCTGTCTTTCTACTTATTTATTTTCTTTCTGTCTTTCTTTCTTACTTACTTATTTTCTGTCTTTCTTTCTTACTTACTTATTTTCTTTTTCTGTCTTTCTTTCTTACTGGCTTATTTTCTATCTGTCTTTCTTTCTTACCTTACTTATTTATTTTCTTTCTGTCTTTCTTTCTTACTTACTTACTTATTTTCTTTCCGTCTTCCTTTCTTACTTAATTATTTTCTATCTGTCTTTCGTTATTACTTACCTACTTAGTTTCTATCTGACTTTCTTACTTACTTATTTTCTCTCTGTCTTTCTTTCTTACTTATTTATTTTCTATCTGTCTTTCTTTCTTTCTTACTTACTTACTTATTTTCTTTCTTCCTTCCTTCCCTCCTTCCTTCTTTCTTTCTATCTTTCTTTCTTTCTCCTTCTTCTCCTTTTGTCCCAGCGTACTGACCCAAAAATCATGAATATATTTTCTGTATAACGTTTGTTCGACATGTTTAGCGAGAAAAACATACATTGCATATACTTTTGTTTTCGCTAGAGCTTAAGAGAACTCGCATTTCTAAGCTATTGTTTGTTTAGTGTACAAAGTTTTTATAATGTTATCGCGTGTATGATCTATGTTGGTATTACGTGTTGCCAATATCAAACTAGAAAGGAGGGAACATAGCCTAGTGGTTAGAGTATTGCGCTCGCGATTTTGACGGCCCGGGGTTGAGCCATCACAGAGACACCCCTGCTCAGGGGTATTAGATTTTTTCGCCAGGAGTTTACATCAGTAATGACTCCACTCCCCCGAAAGTCCTTCGTGTGGGGCTATAAACTGAGGCTTCGTGTGTCCACGCACGCAGAACATCTTGCGAACACGTTAAAAACCCGTTCTGCTTTTCGGAAGAGTTGGGTATTCGCGTCAATAAGAACTGATGACAAAAAGTATATATATAAACAAACCATGCATGAACACTTAAGTTGTGTTTAATAATAATAATAATAATAATAATAATAATAATAATAATAATAATAATAATAACAATAATAATAATAACAATAATAAATGGAATTTATATAGCGCTATATCTTGCAAAAACAAGTCAAAGCGCCTAGACATCAATCCCCTAATTCGGAATACAGCTACTTTAATGGGGAGCCAAAGAGAAAGCATAATTAAAAAATCTCACCATTGGAAAACCTCAGAGCTCTAGCTTAGAAACGAAAATATAAAAGCCTAAACCCTAACAACAACAGCAACAGCAACACCACCAATAACAACAACAACAGCAACAACAACAACCACAGCAAGCATCACGGTGTCGATCGTTATGTTTTGTGTGACATGTTCAGCCATGAATGCATATTTATTATGTTTGCTTCTGTTTCATTACAGCGGAGTTTTTAAAAAGTTCTTTTTATTATTCTTTTATTTCGAGGAAGTTATTATTCTGCGTTTCAAAAGCAGTAGTGTTGATCTTTTTCATTGCCACATGCAAATATAATGTGAAGTGTTGCATAAACATGTGTGTGCGTGTGTTTGTACCATGTCATATGTTGCCAATGTCCAACAAAAACAGTAACAGCAGCAGCAGATATCATGTGTCCATTATCACAATGTTTTGCTCGAAACCTTTTCTCATGTGCTGTGGTTTCTTGTTCTTGTTCTTCTCCTCCTCCTCCTCCTCCTCCTCCTTCTTCTTCTTCACAGTTCTTCTTCTTCTTCTT
>CM054142.1:57063838-57076338 GCA_028751875.1 Rapana venosa
AAACTGTAGTTGTCTTTTTCTGATGGTTTTGAGTAGGGATCTTTTGTACCCGGCCATTTCCATTACTTCTTCGTTTGACTTCTTTTCTGTCCATGATATTCTCATAATTCTTCTGATATACCACATTTCTGCTGCTTCAAGTCTTCTTTCGAGGTCTTTTGTCAGCGTCCAGCTTCACATCCGTACAGAAGGATGAACCATATGTAGGCTTTCAGAGTGTTGATTTTGGTGCTGAGTCTTATATTTCTGTTGGTAAAGATGGGCTTCATCTTGGTGAATGTGTCTTTAGACAAAGCGATTCTCTTCTTTATTTCTGTGTCGCATCTGGCGTCTGGAGTTATTGTGAAGCCCAAGTATTTAAAGGTGCAAACTTGTTTTATTCTTTCCCCTTTGCATAAAATGTTACATACAGGTATGTCTGACTGTTTTGAGATTACCATGCACTCAGTCTTCTTTGCATTCAGTTGGAGTCCTTTGTTTTCACTTTCGATTGTGACTGTTGTAAGGATATTTTGTAGTTTTTCCTCCGAGTCAGCAATTAGCACTGTGTCACCCGCATATCTTAGATTGTTTATGTTGTGACCTCCTACTACAATATCAAAGAACTTTAAAGAAACGCGAAAACTGGGCTATGTACAAGAGACTTCGAAATAGCAAAAAGAATGTTTACATCCGCCAGAATTACGTCTACATTTTCTTCAGAAGCATTTTTCATCTAGAAAGTTTTGGGATAAGAAACCACGAAGCTTCTGACAAAACAGTAAGCAGTGTTCCAGAGAAAATTGTTCACCACCTATGTACTTAACATTTTTTACAAAACTTTGTTCTGAGAGCATTAAGTCGTATTCTGTAAGAAATGGTCGTAATCAGTCTCGTATAGAGTATTGGAGAATACGATACGAATACGAATAGGAATCTTTGTATCACATTACCCGTGCGTGCTATGCTATCTTTCTCAGCACCGATGCATTCATCATCTTCTGTGTGCCTTGCACCCATTGCTTCATACCTTTTGTTATTCTTTTATTTCGAGGATATTAGAATCTGCTTTTTTTTACATCCAGTCTCCGTATGTATGCAGTTTTTGTCAAGTTTGTTATGTGTTCCCAACGGCACACAGTGGCCTACTCTTCTAAAAAGCAGAACAGGTTTAACGTGTGTGCAAGATGATCTCCGTGCGTTCGCACGCGGGACCTCGGTTTATAGTCTCATCCGAAGGACTTTTGGGGAGAGTGGAGTCTGCACTGACGTTAACTCCAGAAGAAAAAATCCTCTTGAAACGGGATTCGAAGCCGGGTCAGCAGATCACGAACGCATCTCTATAACCTCCAGGCCATCCGCGCCCCCCCCCCATCCCCCCCCCCATCCCCCCCTCCCCCCCCCCCCCCCCACCCCCCCACCCCCGACATACATATTTCTAGCCGGAGTCATTTCATCTTTGTCATACGGTCTCATACATCCCTAAGTCGAAAAGGCGACTACCTTCAAAATGGGCAAAAACGGTCATATACGCAAAAATCGCACCTTTGGGGAATCTTAGGAACTTTAACCAAGGAACAGTGGGGGATGGGGGGGGGGGGGGGGTGGAAGATCATGATATACCACTTTTGATTGATTTGATCAAGTAAATATCGTTTCATATTTATAGCCTTTGTTATTTAATGTTCAGCTTTCCTTTTAATCTGAGTCCAAATTATTGCCTGGTTATACCATGCTTGTTTCATTTGATTTTATTCTGTTTTCTTTCTTTCCGTCCCCTGGCATCGCATCATCTAACAATGCCTGTATCTGAATCCCCTGGGTCTCTCTCTCTCTCTCTCTCCTCTCTCTCTCCTCTCTCTCTCTCTCTCTCTCCTCCTCTCTCTCTCTCCTGCAGATGAGCCATCACAGGTTGCCTCGACAGGCTTATGAAATGCAATTAACTCTAGATCAAAATGGTAAGAAATGTTGGGTAACAGGTATAAGGGAACTGTTGTGTAGTTCAGGGTTTAATATTGTTTGGCTACAACAGGATGTTGGTAATATTCAGGGATTCTTTAGAGTTTTCAAGCAAAGATTAATTAATATGTTTATTCAGGAGTGGTCTGGTGTCATGAGAGAGAGTAATAGATATGAGACATATAGATCTTTTAAGACTATTTTTGAAAAAGAATTGTATCTTGATAACATCGAAATTTATTGTTTCAGAGTTGGCTGTCACAGGCCAGACTGAATGTTCTTCCCTTGAATAATAATCTTAATAGATACAGCAACAACTACCAAGATAAAAACTGTTTTTTGTGCAGAAATGTTATTGAAGATGAGTACCATCTCATATACATTTGTTCATTATATGCAGATCTCCGAACAATTTACCTGAAAGATTTAATTCACGTGCCTATTCCTTTTCTTCTTCAGGCACATAGTAAACATCTGCAATGCAGCTAGCAAAGTTTTTGTTCCATGCGTTCAAAGAAGAAAGATAATGGCAGAACTTATTTCATCTTAGTATTAGATATCAATGCTTTCAGTGTAAAGGCAGATTTGTGTCTAATGTGTATTTTTGCTTTACTTTGAAATTTTGTACAAATTTGTTGTATACACGCACATACACTCCCCATCTCCCTCTGCATTTGAATTGTGGCCCAAGGCTGATGTTCAATAAAAAACATTTTCAATTTCAACTTCAATTTCTCCTCTCTCTCTCTCTCTCCTTCTCCTCTCTCTCTCTCTCATCTCCATCCCCTCTTCTCTCTCTCTCTCCCCTCTCTCCTCTCTCTCTCTCTCAAAATCCCTCTTTACTTTTTTTTAAAAATTATTATTCTTTTATTTCGAGAATAATGGAAGAAGCACTCACGTGCTTTTTTTAACATCCAGTCCCCGTGTGTATGCAGTTTTGCAAATTTTGTCATCCGTTCCCACCGGCACACAATGGCCTACTCTTCAAAAAAGCGCAACTGATTTTCACGTGCGCGCAAGATGTTCTGCATTCGCACACGGGACCTCGGTTTATAGTCTCATCCGAAGGAATTTTGGGGAGAGTGGAGTGGGCACTCACGTTAACTCCAGAAGAAAAAATCCTCTTGAACGAGATTCAAACCCGGGTCAGCAGATCACGAGCGCATCACTCTAACTACTAGGCTATCCTGTTCCCAGTACTTACTTTCTGAAGATGATTATGAGATTAGAACATTCCATAGAGAACCACCCTCCCAAATCTTATGTTTTTTCTGTGATGCCTCTGGTGTGTGTTGTGTTCAACATTGATACAGGGATGGTAGATTGTTTCTATTGTTTGTTCTCTCTGTCTCTTTCTATGTCTGTCTGCTGTTTCTTTGTCTTTGTCTGTCATTCAGTCTCTTTGTCTCTCTGTCTCTCTCTGTCTGTCTCTTTCTTTCGTTCTGTCTCTGTCTCTCTCTCTCTCTCTCTCTGTCTCTCTCTCTCTGTATTTCTGTATCTCTATCTCTCTGTCTCTGTCTCTCTCTCTCTCTCTCTCTCTCTCTCTCTCTCTCTCTCTCTCCCTCTCTCTCTCTCTCCTTTCCTCCTTCCCTCTCAAAAACGAGCAAACAAATGCAACCACACCAACAACTATTTTAAAAAATTTAACAGCCGAAAAACACACAGAAAATAAGGTAGTAGAACTAGATACGGGTTAACGCACTAAAATTGACAAGGGGGCGAAAGTTTATTACGAATACCTTATCTCTTCATAACCAAACACACACCAAAAAAAACCCCATTCTGGAAAGATTCTATAGATCAGCTGGCAAACCCATCAAAGGCTAGACAGTCAGTCTTTTCCGAGACATAATGTGTCTCCATAGCAGAGATTTTTGCTACCGATAACAAAAAGATCAACAGAAAGTGGGCTGGATTTTTTTGGTAAATATAAAACTTTATAATTATCAGCTTATCTACAGTTCGCAATAAAAAGCAATTTGAATTTCAATCCACAACGTGGAAATGTGATGAGATTTTTTCAGCAATAAAAGAAGAACTCAAAGACTTAGCAATGCTGGCGATATCAGTTGTCCATTTTTTTAATGGGTACTTTTTTCGTTCTTTAGCTAGAGCTCATAGGTTTACTAATGGTGAGATTGTGTGTGTGTGTGTGTGTGTGTGTGTGTGTGTGTGTGTGTGTGTGTGTGTGTGTGTGTGTGTGTGTGTGTGTGTGTGTGTGTCTGTGTGTCTGTGTGTGTGTGTGTGTGTGTGTGTGTGTGTGTGTGTGTGTGTGTGTGTGTGCGCGCGCGACCGTTTACTAGAGAGGCAGTTGGGATTTTTTGTTTCGTGTTTTTTTTCTGTTGTTTTGTTTTTGTTTTTGACTTATTGTTGTTTAGTTTAGGTTAGGGGGGAGGGGGGGTGCCCACCATTCGGGTAATCGCATTCCGGCTTCGGTGATGATTGATATCCACGTCACCGATCCCTCAGATTCCGAATCCTTTGGGGCGCCTTCGAAGCTTTGTCAACCACCTTTCTCCAGTCCTCTCGTCTCTCAGCCGCCCTCAGGGTGTCTCTCAGCTCCATGTCTGTCCACTCTCCAATGTTGTCCTCCCATCTCTTCCTTTGTCTGCCTCTTCTTCTTCTTCCTCCTCCCCTCACTGTTGCCTTGTAGGATTGTTTTAGCAAGACCAAAACAAAGATTCGAGGTCTTCAAACAGATAGAAATGACGGGAAAATAGTTACTTACACTTTCTTTCAACTCCAATACATATTGACTCCTTTTGACATACATTGGGGGGGGGAGAAAAAGAAAACACATCGCTTTCTGTCGCAATTCAAGCATGCCTAAGTCATCCTTGTAATCAAATCAGGATATAGATATAGCCTTTTAAACTATGGACTGATTTCCATCAACTGATTTTGATTAAACCATTTCCAAGAAACAAATATATCTCTTACACAACATTCCTTCAAGCTTTAGACAAAATAATTCTTGCCATAATGCATTACTCAATCTAATTGATCTATGGTATAACAACTTAAATGAAAGCAAATGTTATAGTATGCTATTCGATTTTTGGGGGGTTCCTCGATTAAAGCTCCGAGGTTGACCAATAGTGAAATTTTGCGTTTTTGCCCACCATAAAGGTAGCTGCATTCCGACTTCGGGATTATTATTTGATATGAGTTAAGCCTTCGATCCTATCGACCATCATCTTCTGTATCAGAAACACACCCGCCTATGTACATTTCTTACTACACTGTATAGAAGAAATGGGTCGAGTTTGACATAACTGATGCAATAAAACTGATATTCCTGCATCCTCAGGCGAAATTGCTTCCAGGCGCAAAATAGATATTTATTATTCTGTCGTGTTTGTTTATAGTATGTTATATTCCATTCCGTCATGATTGTTTATACCACTTTTTATTCCCTTGCCCCAGGCGAAGTCTCGATAGAGCGTAATGTAAACTCATTATTCTGTTATATCATGATTTTACTAATTATTCCAAATTAAATTAGCTAAAGTGCTTGTTACACATATCATGTGTAGTATGCGTGCACTCGTGCGCTCGTCAGCACAGAGATTTAACACGTGCATGCACGCACGCATACACGCACATGCACGCACGTTTACATGCACGAATACACGCGCGAGCTTGTACACACGCGCACACACCACTATTCCATCAGTCTCCCTACACACACGCGCGCGCGTGCGCAAGCACGCACCCACGCAAGCACACACACACACACACTATTCCATTTGTTTCCCCACACAAGCAAACACACACACACACACACCACAACAACAACAACACAACACAACACAACACAACACAACACCCCACCCCACAACCCAACCCAACCCAACCCAACCCAACATAACACACGCACGCACACTACAACACAGCACTGGCAAAATTCTGTAGCAAAAAGCCACTCTGCTAGGGAAACAAATACAGTTGCAGACAGAAAAAGAGAAAAATAAAGCGTGGCGCTGCTCTTGTGGCGATACGCTCTCCCCGGAGAGAGCAGCCCGAATTTCAAGCAGAGAAATATGCGTGACTTAAAGTGGTATACAATACAATACAATACAATACAAACAAGTGAAAGACAGAGAGGCAGAGTAAAAGACAGACAGAAAATTGAGGCATCCGGAACAAGCCACAAAACTGAGAGAGACGTCTTTGCAGAGATGACCATGTGCTCCCACTTCGTTTTTGTTCGAACATTTCAAGGGTTGCTCATTGATCAGTTGAATAGTTAAGGATGTTTTAGGCGATGCCGAGTGAAGTGATGGGGAAAGGAGATAAACAATATATGACTGTAGTGCTGCTACTGCAATGGATCCCTTCCTATTGTGGCATATGGGGAAAACGAAGACGTGGAGAGCCTGTCCAACCAAGACAGGCAGCCACTTGGAGTAGCCAGCCCATCCAGTGTGCCCTACAGCAAAGCAAGGACAATCCTGAGAAACTGCTCCAGGAAAGCTTGGTGCTTGTGCCTAGACCCTAGACCATAAGATGAAAAGGATGGCATTCTGTGAGCTAGATAGAGCTGCTCAGGTCACCATCATTAGACTACGTACAGGACACTGCCAGTTCCCGTCCCATCTCCATCGCCTGAAAAAATCCCACACTGACCAGTGTCCCTTGTGGCACAGGCCCACAAATCCTTCCCAGCCCGTATCCTGCAGTGCTGTCCTACCTTCTACACTCTGAGTCACCAGATGTGACCCTGTCCAGCAGAGCTTCAGGAAAAACTGTGGGGACTGATGATTATGGTCATTGCGACAAAATGCAGACAACAGTGTTAGAAGTAGTTTGTTGCTTTTTCAACAATGTGTCAAACGTGACTGCTGTCACTTAATATCAAAACTGCTCCAAACAGGTCGTTGTTTTATCCAAAATGTTCTGAAGCATCTTTGTTACTTTATTAAAACTGTTCCAAAACATGTTGCTACTTTATCAAAACTGTTCCAAAACTTGTTGCATTATCAAAACATCAAAACTGTTCCAACTATGTTGTTACTTATCGATGCTGTTCCAAACATGTTGCTGTTTTATCAAAACTTTTTTCCAAAACATGTTAATGCTTTATCAACACTGTTCCAAAACATGTTGTCACTCTATCAAAACTGTTCCAAAAACATGTTACTTTATTCCAAAAACATGTTGTTACTTTATTCCAAAACATATTGTTACTTTATCAAAACTGATCCAAAATCATTGTTACTTATCCAAACTGTTCCAAACACGTTGCTGTTTTATCAAAACTGTTCCAATCATGTTGTTACTTTATTCCAAAATATGTTGTTACTTTTTCAAAACTGATCCAAAATCATCGTTACTTATCCAAACTGTTCCAAACATGTTGCTTTATCAAAACTGTTTCAAACTTGTCGTTACTTTTTCAAAGACTGTTTCAAACATGTTGCTTTAAAAAAACTGTTCCAAATATGTTACTTTATCCAAATTGCTCCAAACATATTGCTGTTACTTTATTGCAACTATTCCAAACATGTTGCTACTTTATCAACACTGTTAAAAACTGTTTCTACCTTACCAAAACCGTTTCAAATATGTTGTTATCTTATCAAAACTGTTTCAAACATATTGCTTTATCAAAATTGTTCCAAACATATTGCTCTTTTATCAAAACTATTCCAAATATGTTGCTGCTTTATCAAATTGTTTCAAACATGCTGCTATTTTATCAAAACTGCTCCAAATATAATGCCACTTTATCAAAATTGCTCCAAACATGTTGTAACTTGATCACAACTGCTCGAAACATGTTATTTGGTCAACACTGTTAAAAACATGTTATTATTTTATCAAAACTGTTTTAAAACGTGTGGCTGCTTTAACTAGATATTGTCCCACGCTTGAGCTTTTTATACAGTGGGTATTGAGGTTTTTTAATTCAATCTTTGATAAATCATGTTCAAAATGACTGAGAAGTTGGTGATTACCTGAACTTGTTTTCCTCCACTACTATATTCTCATTAACATTTGTGAGCTTTATCCGAAAGTTGCCAGACGCACACCCTGCTATGTGTGTGTGTGTGTGTGTGTGTGTGTGAGAGAGAGAGAGAGAGAGAGAGAGAGAGAGAGAGAGAGGAGAGAGAGAGAGAGAGAGAGAGAGAGAGACCGACAGACAGACAGACAGACAGACAGATAGAGAGTCAGCCAGTCTTTGGCTTGGCACTGACAGGTCAACCAGACAGACAGACAGACAGCTGCTATCACTGTCAAGCAAGAGACCGACAGAAAAACAGACAGCTGCTATCACTGTCCAAACAAGAGACAGACAGATGGCTGGCAGTAGCTATCAGTGTGGAGCAGCTTCACCTGGAGTGGCAATGCCTACGTGAACGCTTTGAGCTGGGCGATTAGGGGGCCATTGTTCAGGGGCATAGATAGATAGAGGAGAGGGGAACAGAAGGTATAAGGTTTCCTTGATGGTAACCTGCCTTGTGGGTGATTAGAACAGTGTGAACGTAATGTGGCGTGTTAGGGGTGGGGTGGGGGGTGGGGGGGAAGGGGATTGTGACGGGTTTGTGTGTGAGGGGGGGTGGTAAATCGAAGTGGGGGGGGGGGGTAGTGGGTGTGTGGGGGGGGGGGGGTCTATGTGTGTGTGGGTGTGGGGGTGGAGGGGGTGGATATATGTGTGTGTGAAAGTCAAGGTTTATTTCAACATGGTACATTTGTGTGTGTGTGTGTGTGGGGGGGGGGGGGGTTGTATGCATATATATATATATGCATGCAAGCATGCATGTATGTATGTATGTGTGCATGTTTATGTGCGTGTATGTATGTGTGTGTCTGCGTGTATGTATGTATGTATGTATGTATGTATTATGTGTGTGTACGTGTATCTATATATGGATGCATGTGTGCGTGCGCGTGTGTGTATGAGTGTGTGTGTGCACACGCTTATGTGTGTGCGTGCATGTTTATATGTGTATGTATGTATATGTGTGTGCGCGCGTCTATGTATGTATGTTTGTGTGCTTGCGTGAGCATGCGCGTATAATTATGCGTGCTCGTGTGTGCGTGCATATGCATGTTATGTTCATGTATGCATGCATGTGTGTGCACGCACGCGCGTCCATGTGTGTACGCCTACATATTGTGTGCATAGGAAGGTGTGTTGCTGTGCTGTGCTGTGCTGTGCTGTACTGTGCTGTGCTGTGTTGTGATGTGCTGTAATGTGCTGTGTTGTGCTGTGCTGTACTGTACTGTGCTGTGCTGTGCTGTGCTAATCACGAGGTGTTGGCAGAGCTTCCCAAGGCTGGGTGGTTAGTGAGTGAGTGAGCTAAGTGGTTTGTTTGTTTTTTCCTCTGGGGTAGAACGCCTTTGGTGTCCCTTTGTGAAAGCCAGCCCTGTGCTGGGGTACAGCCCTTCTTCTGTCTGTTTGTTTGTGGAGCTGTCTGTCTTGTCTTGTACAACAAGCATCTCAGACCTTTCTGTGTGTAGGTGGGTAGGGGTGGGGGGTTAGGGGGTTGTGTGTGTTGGGGGGAGGGGTGGGGGTGGGTTGGTGGTGTGGGGGTGGGTGGATGGATGGGGGTGGGTGGGTGGGTGTTTGTTTTATGTGTGTGTGTGTGGTCTGTCTGTCTGTCTGTCTGTATGGATGGATGGATGGATGGATGGATGGATGGATGGATGGATGGATGGATGTGTGAGTATGTGCATGTATGTATGTATGTGGGTATATGTGTGTATGTATGAGCGTGTGTGTGTGTGTGTGTGTGTGTGTGTGTGTGTGTGTGTGTGTGTGTGTGTGTGTGTGTGTGTGTGTGTGTGGTGTGTGTGTGTGTGTGTGCTCTCACACGCTTGTGTGTGTTTGTGAGTATGTATATATATGTATATGTATTGCGTGCATGTGTGTGCATGCACGTATATGTGTGTACACACGCATGTATGTGTGCGTGCGCGTCTCTGTGTGTGCACATGCACCTACGTATTATGCGCATAGGAAGGTGTGTTGCTGTGCTGTGCTGTGCTGTGCTGTGCTGTGCTGTGCTATTCACCAGGTGTTGGCAGAGCTCCCCAAGGCTGGTTAGTTAGTTAGTGAGTGAGCTAAGTGGTTTGTGTTTTTTCCTCTGGGTAGAACGCCTTTTGTATCACTTTGTGAAAGCCAGCACTGTGCTAGGGTACAAGCCCTTCCTCTGTCTGTTTGTTTGTGGAGCTGTCTGTCTTGTCTTGTACAACAAGCTGTATCTTCTCCTTTGTCTCTGTGTTTTGGGTGTGGGTGGGTGGGTTGTGTATTTGTGGGGGGGGGGGGGGTGTTGTGTGTTATTTGTTTTTATATCTGTCTGTCTGTCTGTTTGTATGTGTGTATGTGTGAGTGCATGCAGTGCGTGTATGTATGTATGAGTGTGTGTGTGTGTGTGCAAACATGCTTTTGCGTGTTTGTGTGTATGTGTTGTATGTATGTATGTATACATGTATGCATGCATGTATCTATATATCTATGTAGCTATATACCTATGTATGTATGTATGTATTTATGCATATGTGAGGGCATGTATGTGCATGTGCGTGCTTGTGCATGTGTGCATGTGCATGCGTGTGTCCGTGTGTGCACCTGCGTCTATGTATTATGCGCATAGGAAGGTGCGTTGCTGTGCTGTGCTGTGCTGCGCTGTGCTGTGCTGTGCTGTGCTGTGCTGTGCTGCACTGTGCTGTGCTGTGCTGTGCTGCACTGTGCTGTGCTGTGCTGCACTGTGCTGTGCTGTGCTGTGCTGTGCTGCACTGTGCTGTGCTGTGCTGTGCTGTGTTGCACTGTGCTGTGCTGTTGTCTTCAATTTAACGTCTGTTCACTCTTAGTGATATTAGATGAATATATGCTGTGCTGTGAGTGCTGTGCTGTGCTGTGCTGTGCTGTGCTGTGCTAATCACCGGTGTTGGCAGAGCTTCCCAAGGCTGGTTAGTTAGTGAGTGAGTGAGCTAAGTGGTTTGCTTGTTTTTTCCTCTGTGGTAGAACGCCTTTTGTGTCCCTTTGTGAAAGCCAGCACTGTGCTAGGGTACAGCCCTTCCTCTGTCTGTTTGTTTGTGGAGCTGTCTGTCTTGTCTTGTACAACAAGCATCTCAGACCTTTCTGTGTGTGGGTGGGTAGGGTGAGGGGGCTGTGTGTGTGTGTGTGTTGGTGGGGGGTGTATTTGTGTGGGAGGTGGGGTGTGTGTGTAGGGGTGAGTGGGTTGATGGAGAGTGTGAGTGTGTGTGTTTGTTTTATGTGTGTGTGTGTCTGTCTTTCTGTCTGTATGGATGGATGGATGGATGGATGGATGGATGGATGGATGGATGGATGGATGGATGGATGGATGGATGGATGGATGGATGGATGGATGTGTGTGAGTATGTGCATGTATGTATGTATGTGGGTATATGTGTGTATGTATGAGCGTGTGTGTGTGTGTGTGTGTGTGTGTGTGTGTGTGTGTGTATGCTCTCACATGCTTGTGTGTGTTTGTGAGTATGTATATATATGTATATGTATTGCGTGCATGTGTGTGCATGCACGTATATGTGTGTATACACGCATGTATGTGTGCGTGCGCGTCTCTGTGTGTGCACATGCACCTACGTATTATGCGCATAGGAAGGTGTGTTGCTGTGCTGTGCTGTGCTGTGCTAATCACAGGTGTTGGCAGAGATCCCCAAGGTTGGTGAGTTAGTGAGTGAGTGAGCTAAGTGGTTAGTTTGTTTTTTCCTCTGGGGTAGAACGCCTTTGGTGTCCCTTTGTGGAAGCCAGCCCTGTGCTGGGGTACAGCCCTTCTTCTGTCTGTTTGTTTGTGGAGCTGTCTGTCTTGTCTTGTACAACAAGCATTTCCACCTTTCTGTGTGGGGGTGGGTAGGGGTGGGGGTGAGGGGGTTGTGTGTGTGTGTGTTGGTGGGGGGTGTATTTGTGTAGGGGGTGGGGTGTGTGTGTAGGGGTGAGTGGATTGATGGAGAGTGTGAGTGTGGGTATGTTTGTTGTGTGTGTGTGTTGTATGTATGTATGTATGTATGTATGTATGTATGTATGTATGTATGTATGTATGTATGTATGTATGTATGTATGTATGGATATGTGAGTACTTTTCTGTTTATATTTATTTATTCCTTTATATCGAGGATAATGAAATAAGCACTCATGTACTTTTTTACATCCAGTCCCCGTGTGTATGCAGTTTTGTAAATTTTGTCATCTGTTCCCACCGGCACACAATGGCCTACTCTTTCGAAAAGCGGAACAGAATTTAACGTGTGCGCAAGATGTTCTGCATGCGTTCGCACACGGGGCCTCGGTTTATAGTCTCATCAGAAGGACGTGCAGTATGTATGTATGTGGGTATATGTGTGTATGTATGAGCATGTGTGTGTGTGTGTGCTCACATGCTTGTGTGTGTTTTTGAGTATGTATATATGTATATGTATTGTGTGCATTTGCGTGCATGCACGTGTATGTGTACACACGCATGTATGTGTGTGTGCGCGTCTCTGTGTGTGCCTACATATTATGCGCATAGGAAGGTGTGTTGCTGTGCTGTGCGTTGCTGTGCTGTACTGTGCTGTGCTGTGCTGTGCTG
>CM054142.1:57081338-57094806 GCA_028751875.1 Rapana venosa
AGCGTCATATCAGCTCAGTTTAACATCTTATCAATCCCCCAAAACAAAATCAACCAAGCTTTACTTGAGCGAATGAAACAAAATACAGAAGGGTGTAGTTAAGTGTCAGTGTGTGTGTGTGTGTGTGTGTGTGTGTGTGTGTGTGTGTGTGTGTGTGTGGTGGTGTGTGTGGTGTGTGTGTGTGTGTGTGTGTGTGTGTGTGTGTGTGTGTGGTGTAGTGTGCAGTGGTGTGCAGGGGGTGTGGGGAGGGTGGAGGGGTGTGTTGGATGGGTGGGTGGGTGGGGGGGGTGATGGATGGGGGGTGGGGGTAACGTGTGGGTGGCATGGGTGTGTTGGGGTGAGTGTTTGTTTGTGTGTGTAGGGGGAGGGATATGGAGGCCTCTGTGTGTGTGTGTGTGTGTTTGTGTGTGTGTGTGTGTGTGTGTGTGTGTGTGTGTGTGTGAGTTGTGTGTGTGTGTGTGTGTGTGTGTGTGTGTGGTGTGTGTGTGGTGTGTGTGTGTGGAGAAGGAGGGGGAGGAAATGGGGGTGGATGGGGTAGGGGTGGAAGGGGATGATGTGTTGGTGGGCTGGTGTGAGTGTCTATTTCTTTGTTAAGGGGGGGAGGGGAATATCTGCATGTGTGTGCATGTGAATGTGCAAGTGTGTCCCACACACACAAACATGCGCCACTATCACCACCACCACCACCAACAAAACCCCACCCCCACTTCCACCCCCATCACCCCACAACCCCCCCCCCCCACACACACACACACACACACACACATCCACCCCACCCAGTTACATACACATCTCAAAAACGCAATATGTGGCTTCCATGCACTAATTTTTTATCATTATTATTATTAATATCTATTTTTGATGTATGAATATGTTCACAAGTCGTGTTGAAAGCTACCAGCAACCTTGACCTTACAGCTGGCAGTCTTTACTTGTCCACAGAAGCCAGCTGACGCCGACCAGTGTTATGAAGGAAAACATCACAGAGAGCATCCCAGTCACCCGCTCTGAGGGGATGCTTTTGGGGGATTCATCCCACCCACCCCCATCCCACCACCACCTACCCCTACCCCTACCCCATCCCACCCCCACTCCACCACCACCTACCCCCACACCACCACCACCTACCCTCACTCCACCCCACCCCATCCCACCCACCCTACCCCATCCCTACCCATCCCTATCCCACCCCACTCCTACCCCTACCCCACCCCACCCCATCCCACCTCAGCGAAACAAAATAGAAGAGAGTGTATCAGAGTGGAGAGAAAGAGAGAGAGAGACTGTGTGTGTGTGTGCGTGTGAGTGTGTGTGTGTCTGTGTGTGTGTGTGAGTGTGTGTGTGTGTATGTGTGTGTGTGTGTGTGTGTGTGTTGTGTGTGTGTGTGTGTGTGTGTGTGTGTGTGTGTGTGTGTGTGTGTGTGTGTGTGTGTGTGTGTGTGTGTGTGTTGTGTGTGTGTGTGTGTGTGTGTGTGTAAAGTATCTAGGTGTTGTTATCGACAACACACTCTCTATGCAAAAATGCATCACCCAGACCTGCCAGTCGTGCTACTATCAATTATGGCGTATTAATGCAATTCTAAAGTATCTGTCCGCCGTTGCAACATCCAAACTTGTCACGTCTCTCATTCTTTCACGTCTGGACTATTGCAATTCTCCTTTGGCTGGTCTGCCAGCATCATCTACCCACTCCCTTCAACGTATACAAAACTCTGCAGCTCGACTAGTCCTTAGAAAGAAAAAAATCTGAACACATGACCCCTCTCTTGCGATCTCTCCACTGGCTGCCTGTGCCACAGAGAGTAAATTATAAAATCAGTACCCTCAGTTACAAATGTCTTCACAAAACTACACCCTCCTACCTCTGTGAATGTCTTCACCTGTACACTCCTTCACGTTCCCTCCGCTCTGCTGCAGATACCTTGTGCTTACGAATAGCCAGATTCAATCAATCCACTGTTGGCCATCGCTCTTTCTCTATTTTGGGTCCATCGACCTGGAATAATCTCCCTCTCTCTCTCTTCGCCAAAAGCCTACTTATGACACTTTTAAATCCAATCTCAAGACATATCTATTTCAGGTAAGATTTTTCCTTCTTGTTTCATATCAAAACTGTCCCTTCCTTCACTTGCGTATGTCCTATTACTCTGCCAAAGTGTATGACCTGTTTGTGTGTGTATGTGTGGGTGTGTGTGTGTGTGTATGTGTGTGTGTATGTGTGCTTTTGAATAACTGGTTTTGACTATCGTAATGTTTTATTACATAGATTTGGTCTGCAGCGTACCATGTTTGTTACATTTGTTTGTTTAAACTATTAATTGTCTGTTATTGGTTGCATGACTGTGTAAGAACAGGTTGAATGCATGCGCTTTGATTTGTCTTTGCAAGACATAGCGCTATATAAATTCCATTTATTATCATTATTATTATCATCATTGTTAGTATTATTATGGGTGTGAGTGTGTGTGTGTAGATGGGGGATCTCTGTCTATGTGTGTGTAAGAGAGAGAGAGAGAGAGAGAGAGAGAGACAGACAGACAGACAGACAGACAGACAGAGATACACAGAAGTAGAGAGAGAGAAAGAGACTCGGGGAGCAAGAGAAGGACAGAAACAGAGAGAGAGAGAGACAGAGACATAGGGAGAGAGAAGGGGGAGGGCTGATAGGCTGATACAGTGGTCTCGGGATTATTTCGTTCCCTTCGTTTTTTTTTGTTCTTTCTGTTTATTTTTCAACCCTTTCATTTCTATCACAGAACTGGAGTCTTGTGCTGACAGTGTCCGGGGCTCGTGATAGACAAAGAGAGAAGTTTCTTCAGGAGCAAGGAGAACATTCACAGAGAGAGAGAGAGATGGGAGGGATGGGAGGGATGGGAGAGGTGGGGAGAGAGCTGGGAGAGATGGGGGGAGGTGCAGAGAGAGATGGGAGGGATGGGGGAGGTGGAGAGAGAGGGGAGAGCTGGAGAGAGGAGAGAGATGGGGGGGGGGGAGAGGTGGAGAGAGAGATGGGAGAGAGGGGGGAGGTGGAAAGATGGGAGAGGTGGGGAGAGATGGAGAGAGCGGACATGGGAGGGATGGGAGAGAATGGGGAAAAGAGAGAGAGATGGGAGGGATGGAGAGAGGTAGAGGGAGAGAGAGGGAGAGGGGTTTAGAGTGAGAGATGGGGGAGAGAGGCACACAGACAGACACAGAAAGAGACAGAGAAAGAGAGACGAGTGGAAACAAAAAAGAAAAAATACAAAGAAGACGAATAATAATGATTGTGGAAATTATGGTAATGGTGAGAAGAAAAAGGATGTAAAGCAATGAGGAGGAGGAGGAGGAGAAGGAGGAGGAGGAGGAGGATACCAACCACAATAACAATGAAATAGTTTCCACTTCTGCTGCTACAAATGTTCATGTTATTATAAAAACATACAAAACATGAATACGCACGCACACACGCACAAACAAACACACACACACACAAACACACACACACACGCACCCAACCCACCCATCTACACACACACCTAACACACACTGACACAAACACCCACACACATACACACATACTCATCTACACACACACCCACACAAACACACACCTACTTACACACACAAAACACACACACAAACACACACACGCACCCACACCCACCCATCCACACACACACACACACCTACACACACTGACACACAAACCCACACACAATACACACACCCATCTACAACACCTACACAAACTACCCACACACCCAAACACCGAAACACACCCACAACAAAACACACACACACACTCCCCACACCTACACCACACACACAAACACCCACACACACACAAATACACACACACGCACCTACACCCACCCATCTACACCACACACACACACCTACGCACACACTGACACAAACACCCACACACATACACACACATACACAAACCTACCAACCACACCCACCCACACACACACACACCTACACACACACACTGACACACAACACACACACAAAACAAACACACACCACACTGACACAAACACTCACCACCCACTACACAAACCACACTTACACACACACACTACCACACTACACACAAATAACACAACCACCACACACACACTGACACAAACACACACCACCCCCAATACACCACTCACAACAACACCCCACACACACACCTACACACACCACTACCACACCCACACACACACAACACAAACCCCCCCCCCCCCACACACACACACACAAACACACACACACACTGACACAAACACTCACCCACCCAACTACACACACCTACACCACACACTACACTCACACACACCTACACACACACCTACACACACACTCACACACACTCACACACACACATACCTACACACACACACACACACACACACACACACACACACACAACCCACCCCACACCCACCCCACACACACACACACACACAGTGGATGTGGGAAGTAAGAGGTGTGTCCTCTCTGGCGAGGATCCAGCAGAATTGCAAGCAACTCATTTGCTTTCTCTGCAAGACACTGTTTTCCCTGCTTGTTGTTATTGTGGTAATTCGTGAGAGCAAATTATCAGAAAGTATCCCCCCCTCCCCATTCCCTCCCTCCCTCCCTATCTGTCTGCGTGCCTTGTCTGTGTGTGTGTGTGTGTGTGTGTTTGTGTGTATGTATATGCGTGTGTGTGTCTCTGTATCTGTCTCTTTCTGTCTGTCTCTGTCTCTCTGTCTCTGTCTCTCTCATTCAAAGCGTCTCTCTCTCTGTCTCTTTCTGTCTCTTCTCTCTGTCTCTGTATCTGTCAGTCTCTCTCTCTCATTCAAAGCGTCTCTCTCTCTGTTTCTCTTTGTCTCTCTGTCTCTGTCTCTGTCTGTCTCTCTCTCTCATTTCAAAGCGTCTCTCTCTGTCTCTTTCTGTCTCTCTCTTTGTCTCTCTGTCTCTCTGCTCTCTCTGTCTCCTCTGTCTGTCTCTCTCTCTCTGTCCTCTCTCTCTCTATTCTTCTCTCTCTCTCGACTCTCCTCTCTCTCTTCTCTCTCTCTCTCTGAGGATGTGCGCGTGCAGGCATCTGTATGCAAGATACGCTTATTTATGTGATGTTTTATTTTGTCACACGGCTCTGAAAACAAGACAGAAATACATCATTTGTTACACCTGTTGAATTATGGAGGTACTGACGCTATTTTTCCCTCTGCTAAATTTCCAGGGCTCTTCAAGACCATACTGCCAGGAACAGTGCAGGGGAAGAGAAGGCGAGGCAGGCCGAAGAAGAAATGGGCAGACAACATCACGGAATGGACCGGGAAGAGCTTCTACACAACCCAGGCACTTGCCCACAACCGCCGCAAATGGAGCCAGCTGGAGCAACGTTCGTCACTGCAGTGCCCCTACGACCCTGGAGAGGGTTACGGAAGCAGATGAGATGAGAATTTTCCGAAGGAACGGGGTACATACTTTTATACGTATTTCTTACGGACTCTATAATAGACAAGTGGAAAGAACGTTGATTTCAACCCGTAATCCAAAAAGGGTTTTGGGGTTCAAAATTCCCGGCAGCGAGTGAAAATGAAAAAGATGGAATGTTATTTCTTTTTACGATTTTCCCAGGTTAAACCCCAAAAAGTGCAACCTTTTTTGTGCCTTTAATTCCCTTTTTGGTTTTTTGCCCATGTTGCTGTCAAAGTTTATGAGGGCAAATCATGACTCAAAAAGATGTACACACAAGGGTTTGGAGAACAAACACTGTCATTAAACAGCCCCGGAGGGAGGGGGGGGGGAAAGAGGGACAGACAGACAGAAGAAAGAACATACAGACACTGAGGGGAGACAGAGAGAGAGAAACAAAAAGAGAGACAGAGGGGGGGAAAGAGGGTGGCTTTACCAGGTTTAATTATTCCGGCGAGAACGCCCGAAAACTTTAAATGTAAAAAAGGGAAAGGTTCCCTCAGACCTAGTGGTCGTAGGAGAACAAGGATCAGAGACCTCAGCTTTTCGGGGCCAGCATTGAGGGGGGCGCCATCTCCCTCCCTCGTTGCTTTACCTTCCCCGACCCTAAAGAGGGAGGTACCCATTACAGTGGATGAAATTGGGGACTGGGGACTAAAGCCAAGGTGCGCAAAGGGTCACCCTATCCACTTGGCAATAACACTCGACACTGCTTAACCTTTAGTTTGGGAAAAGCGAGTGTTCTGACCACTGAGCTGTCCCGTCCTCCTTCAGTGTAGTGCATTGTTAATACGTGTCCCCAATATTTCATAGAACTTTCAGAAAAATGTGATCACTCCCTTACAAGTTATATCACTAACTTTCCTCGCGGGGGTAACCTTTTTTTAAATAATGCTGACAATCTATACTAATTCATCAACTGCAGAGCCAGTTTCTTCAAAAAACCAAAACCAAACATCAAAACAAAATCCCGGCTGGAAGGAAATCTTTCCCTTTTCCTTTTTAATACTACCTCACTCTTTGAGGACTTATGACTTCTGACTCCTTTTATTTGGAGTTATCTTGTGAATGTTTTAACCCCATATGAAATGTAGCTTTCTTACGTCTTTCGAGATTATGATACGTATCAATGTGTCTGCCAGTATTGTACTTGCCCTTCATGGGATGATTAAGTTGTTTTAAGACTTGACTTTGACGTGTGATGTTCAGTGCCCAGTGGCCAGAGAGTCACCACCATCAGCCAAGTTTGCAGGCGAGAAACAAAACACCCGTTCTTCTGCAAGGGTTGGGTTTCTCTCTCTCTCTCCTCTCTCACTCTCTCTCTCTCTCTCTCTCTCTCTCTCTCTCTCTCTTCTCTCTTCTCTTCTCTCTCTGTGGTAGTTTTGGTGTTGGTTTTTTGTTTTTTTTTTGTTTTTGTTTTTTTTTTGAGAGCATGGTGTAAAAAAGCCTGAGCTTATCCATTTACTCTCATATAAAAGTTCGAGTTCGAGTTCGAGTTCGAGTTCTCTCTCTCTCTCTCTCTCTCTCTCTCTCTTCTCTCTCTCTCTCTCTCTCTCTCTCTTCTTTCTCTCTCTCTCTCTATCTCTCTCTCTCTCTCTCTCTCTCTCCCTCTCTCTCTCTCTCCCTCTCTCTCCCCTCTCTCTCTCCTCTCTCTCTCTCTCTCTCTCTCTCTCCCTCTCTCTTTCTCTCTCTCTCTCCTCTCTCTCTCTCTCTCTCTCCTCTCTCTCTCTCTCTCTCTCTCTCTCTCTCTCTCTCTCTCTCTCTCTCCTTCTCGCCTGTTTACAGAAAAACAAAAGCTCAATGCCTCCTTCATGGCCCTGTTATAAAGTGGCTGTTACACGAGTGACTGCTGATTTCACAACCCGTTTCTGTCGTCTGTTCCTGTCGCTACCCTTTTGAAGTCCGCACAAACACGGTTTGTCCATTGGCGGGGGGAACACAGTCTCTGGCTTATTGTCGTCTGCACACAGAGAGGGAGGGAGAGAGGGAAGGAGGGAGAGAGGGAGGAGGGGGAGAGAGAGAGACAGAGAGGGACAGAGAGATAGAGGGGTGAGGGAGAGGAGAGAGATGAGGAGGCAGAGAATGAGAAAGAGAGAGAGAGAGGAGTGAGAGAGAGAGAGACAGGGAGAGTCAGGAGAAAGACAGACAGACAGACAGAACAGAAAGACAGACAACTGAAGGAGAGACAGAGAGAGAAGACAAAGAGAGAGACAGAGACAGGCAGACAGACGCAGAGAGAGAGAGATGAGAGTGAAGAGAAAGAGAAGAGACAGAGACAGGGAGGAGACAGACAGCCAGGCAGGTAGACAGACAGACAGACAGACAGACAGAGCGAATGAACAGCAGAGAAAAAGAAAGAAAGAAAGAAAAGATGCAGACAGACAGACAGAGAGTGGAGAGAGACATAGACAGAGAGACAGACATACAGAGAGAGAGAGACAGAAAGAAAGAAAGACAGACATACAGAAAGAGAGAGAGGGGGGAAGACAATGACAATGACAAATTCTTTTATTTCGAGGATAATGAATAAGCACCCATGTGCTTTTTTACAAATGAGAGAGAGAGAGAGAAAAAGTGAGTAGGTGAGTGAGTGAGTGAGTGGTGAGTGAGATAGACAGACAGACGAGAACAGAAGAGAGAGATAAAGAGAGAGAGACAGAGAGCTCCATTCCACTCACTAATGGCCAATATTGCAATGGAGAAAAAAGTAGCGGCTAGTTTAGGTGAGACCGTGCGGTGCCATTGATTACCAATAACTTCACCTAGAAGTTGATTAATATGCCTCTCACGCGGCGCTCGTAAGAAAGAAGAATCTCTCTCTCGGCGATCTCTCATCTCTCATTCTCTCTCTCTTCAGTCTAATCTCTCTCTCTCTCTCTCTCTCATCGCTCTCGGGGATGGATGGTAAAAAGACATAAGTGGCTTATTCATTATCCTGATATAAAATAAAAAAAAGAAAAAAAGAAAAGAAAAAAACATCTCTCCTCCTCTTCTCTCTCAATGCAATCCTACTTCTCGGCTTTTCTCTCTCTCTCATCTCTTGCTGTTTCTAGCTGTGTTATTGTTTGTTCGTGTTGTGTTGTTTTGTTGTTGATCACTACCTTTCAGCGCCTCGGGCCGGATGAAAAAGTTAAAATCCATACTCTGTAACCCTTGCAAAATTAATATCATTCGTTCATTTATATTTTTCTCTCTATCTCAGCTGTTCATTCTCTCTCTCTCTCTCTCTCTCTCTCTCTCTTCCTCTCTTCCTCTCTCTCTCTCTCTCTCTCTCTCTCTCTCTCTCTCTCTCTCTCTCTCTCTCTCTCTCTCTCTCTCTCTCTCTCTCTCTTTGGAGGTGAGAGAAGGACGAAGAGAGAGAGAGGGTGGGGCAAGAGAGTGTCTTGTCTGAGCCTGTGTACAAAAGACAACCGACACACACCGAGATTTTCATGACAAGCTGTTTTCCAATTAAGAAAATGCCATGAGAAAGGACAGTGATGTTGAGACAATGTGGACTCTTTCGTTTTCAAAACCTTTGCACAATAAATAGTAAACGAGGCAATGCAAAATTAGCTTTATGGTTGTTGTTTTTTAAGGTGACGCGATTTCTCAGTGGTCAGAGCGTTTGCTCTCTCCCCAAGCCATGCAGCGCTGAGATTGGTTACCAAATGGATGGGTGACCATTCGCGCGCTTTGGCTTCAGTACAGTTCCTCCAGTTCACCCAGCTGTAAAAGGGTACCTGCCCTCTTTAAGGATGTCAGGAAAGGTAAAGCAGCGAGGGAGAGGAGGAAGATGGGTGCCCCCGCCCTCAATATGCTGGCCCCTACAGAAGCTGCGTCGAGCGTGGTTACCAGTTGGATGGGTGACCATTCGCGCGCTTTGGCTTCAGTACAGTTCCTCCAGTTCACCCAGCTATAAAAGAGTACCTGCCCAATTTAAGGATGTCAGGAAAGGTAAAGCAGCGAGGGAGAGGAGGGAGATGGGCGCCACTGCCCTCAATATGCTGGCCCCTACAGAAGCTGAGGTCTCTGACGCCTCGCTCCCCAACGACCGCATTTTTCCTTTTGGCCCACCTTTAAGGTAGCTGCATTCTGACTTCGGTGCAGTATGAGTTAGATATTTGGCGGCCGGGATGAACACACCATGAAGAAAAATACCCAAAGCACCCAGTCCTGACCTCATCCAGCATCACCTTCAAGCTGCAGTCAACTTGAAAACCTGTGGTTAGGTGAGTATGTAGTGTGTAAGAGAGAGAGAGAGACAGACAGACAGACCGACAGACATTTCATTTTCATTTTATTTCATTTCATTCTTTTATATCGAGGATAATGGCAATAAGCACTTATGTGCTCTTTTACATCCATTCTCCGTGTGTATGCGGTTTTGTAAATTCTGTCATCTGTTCCCACCGGCACACAATAACCTACTCTTACGAAAAGCGGAACAGATTTAACGTGTGCGCAAGATGTTCTGCGTGTGTTCGCACACGGAACCTCGGTTTATAGTCTCATCCGAAGGACTTTTTGGGGAGAGAGGAGTCGGCAGTGATGTTAACTCCAGACGAAAATATCCCCTTGAACGGGAATCGAACCCGGGTCGTCAGATTGCGGGTGCAATATCCTAACCACTAGGCTATCCCCCCCCCCCCCCCCCCCCCCCACCGAGAGACAGACAGACAGAGACACAGAGAGAGACACAGACAGAGACATACAGAGACACAGAGAGAGACACAGACAGAGACAGACAGACATAGAGAGAGGCACAGAGAGAGACACAGACAGAGACAGACAGAGACAGAGAGACAGAGACCAAACAGACAGACAGACAGATAGACAGACAGAGACAGACAGAGAGACAGACAGAGACATGACAAAAGACAAGCGAATCTTTTTTATTATTATTAAGGTAAAGTAATAAACACACATTATGGTTTTTACACAGAGAGAGAGAGAGAGAGAGAGAGAGAGAGGAGAGAGAGAGAGAGAGAGAGAGAGAGAGAGAGAGAGAGAGAGAACGAGAGACAGACAGACAGAAACAGAAACAGAAACAAACAGGCACAGAGAGAGAGTCAGAGAGTGAAAATAAGAGAGACAGAGATACGGACAGACAGACGGACAAATAGACATACAGACTGACAGACAGAGAGACCGAAACTTAGAGAGAGAGAGAGAGAGAGAGACACACACACACACACACACACACACACACCACACACACACACACACACACACACACACACACAGACGGAAACTTAGAGAGAAAGAGAGAGAGAGAGAGAGAGAGAGAGAGAGAGAGAGAGAGAGAGAGAGAGAGACACACACACAGACCTAAACTTACACACACACACACACACACACACACACACACACACACACACACCACAGAAAGACCGACACTTCTAGACAAAGAGAGAGAGAGAGTCGTAGAGAAATTGGAGAAAGCGGACGTGAGAAAGACAAAAAGAGGGTTCTAATCAGGAATTGTGGTGCGGTGTCACACTGACCACCTAAAAAAAAATATATATATAAAATCTCCACACAGTCGTCTTCTTTCGCACAATCAGTTCCAGCGAGACAGCCAAGCCCAACAATAAAGATAATAATGATAATAAGAAAAACAAGCAATCGTCTTTGCGGGGGAAGAAAAAAGAAAGAAAATAGACATCGTATTTCGTTTCAGAGCTTTGATCACCTTTTAGGTTGTAGAGGTTTTTATGAGGAGTTTTGGTGGGGTTTTTTTGCTTTTTAAGTTGGTTTTGGTTTTGGTTGAAGGGTTTTTTTGGTGGTGGTGGTGGTGGGTGGTGGTGGTGGTGGTGGTGCTGCTGCTGCTGCTGCTGCTGCTTCTATTGCTGCTGCTGCTGCTGCTGCTGCTAGCAGCTATTGCTGCTATTGCTGCTATTGCTGCTGCTGCTGCTGCTGCTGCTGCTGCTGCTGCTGCTGCTGCTGCTGCTGCTGCTGCTGCTGCTGCTGCTGCTGCTGCTGCTGCTGCTGCTTCTATTGCTGCTGCTGCTGCTGCTGCTGCTGCTATTGCTGCTATTGCTGCTATTGCTGCTATTGCTGCTATTACTGCTGCTGCTGCTGCTTCTATTGCTGCTGCTGCTGCTGCTATTGCTGCTATTGCTGCTATTGCTGCTATTGCTGCTATTACTGCTGCTGCTGCTGCTTCTATTGCTGCTGCTGCTGCTGCTGCTGCTGCTATTGCTGCTATTGCTGCTATTGCTGCTGCTGCTGCTGCTGCTGCTGCTGCTGCTGCTGCTGCTGCTGCTGCTGCTGCTGCTAGCAGCTATTGCTGCTATTGCTGCTATTACTGCTGCTGCTGCTGCTGCTCCTGCTGCTCCTGTTGCTATTGCTGCTGCTGATGATGATGATGATGATGATGATGATGATGATGATGCTGCTCCTGTTGCTATTACTGCTGCTGCTGCTGCTGCTGCTGCTCCTGTTGCTATTACTGCTGCTGCTGCTGCTGCTATTACTGCTCCTGCTGCTGCTGCTCCTGTTGCTATTACTGCTGCTGCTGCTGCTGCTGCTCCTGCTGCTGCTGCTCCTGCTGCTGCTGCTGCTTCTGCTGTTTTTGTTGTTGTTTGGAGGAGTTGTTGGGGGGTTTATGTTGGGCTTGTTGTTCTTCGCTAGAGCTCTGAGGTTCACCAATGGTGAGATTTTGCGTCGTGCGACCGTGTGCCCACCGATAAGGTAGCCACATTTCGACTTCGGGGATGGTGTCTAAACGCAATACCAATGTACATGCACTTTTTTTAAATATATATGTTTTTGTCACCCGTTCTTACCAGCTTACCAAAGGCCTACTCTTCCAAAAAGGCGGAACAGTTTTTACGTCTGTGCTAGATGTCCTGCGAGGGTATGTACACGGGACTTTGGTTTATAGCCTCATCCGAAGGAACTTTAGGGGGAGCGGAGTTGGTACTGATGTTAATTCCAGGAGAGCGGGGGTGGGGGGTGGGATGGGGGATCCCCTGAAACGGGCGTGGTGTCCTTATGTGGTTTTCGTGTCGCTAACTGGAATTAAGACATTCAATTGCATGGACCTGGTCAAAAAGCAAACTGGAATGTATCTTCAAATATCCTTAACAGAATGTTCTTTTTTTCTTATTAACACACATGAAAGGATGATCTAAAATAATGGCAATAAAAAGATGTTAAATGTTAAAAACTCAGTGGAGACTGCGAACATGTAACGAGTACATGTACTTCCTAACTTTTCCGAGAGACATTTTTCTTTCACTGATTTGCATGCTCACAAAGGCGGTAGGAATTGTCCGATTTGAAGATCGTTTGTCTCGCGATTTGCAGTCTGTGCATTGGCAGCCCGCTTTGTGCAGATGGACAGGAGAAGGTCAAGGTCAGTTTCCACAGGAAGTTTCCAGACCGGTCTGTTGATCTTGACCATGTTAGGACAGAACCCACTTTACGACACAACAAAATGTGCGTCTGGATGGTGGCTCGAATCCAGATTCCGGATTTTCCAGATTCGCCCTAACCTGAGAGAAGTTTTCCCTTTGGGTGCCAAAAACTGAAGGGAAGCAACAACAGTGCTCACTAGGCTACACACAGGGTCATTCTCATATCACCCACCTTCATTTGCTTTAAAGGCGAGGGCACCCCATGGTGTGTGACTTGTGATGTGCGGGTAACCATCAAGCATCTGCTTCTGGAGTGTGGAGATGTCCAGGATATTAGGCACCACAAGCATGTTACTGCAGCCTCCCTGAAGATCCCTTTTTCGGAATGTTCCACTGGACACCATATTAACTTCCTGAGAGAATCTGGGGGGTTTTCCCGTTTGATGTGTGAAGATGTCCTAGTTAGTCACTAAGAACAAGGTCGTTTTTTAGGAATCTGGTCTCGGTTTTATCTCATTTTATGTGTGGTTGATGTTGTTTCTCCCACAACGCGGTGCCCGTCCTGGGTTGACCCTTTATGGTTGACCAGGGCGTTGTTACAGGGAGTGACAGAAGAGTTGGTTTTATACCCTGTTTTAGTCTGTATATATAGATGCACAGTTTTAATCTGAGATTTGAAATTTGACGAGGTGA
>CM054142.1:57095306-57135306 GCA_028751875.1 Rapana venosa
CTTTCCCTCCAAACGTTGTTGTTTTTATAAAAAAATGTTCTGAAGCATCTCGTTACTTGATTAAAACTGTTCCCAAAACTTGTTGCATTATCAAAACATAAAAATTGTTCCAACTATTTTGTTACTTTTCGATGCTGTTCCAAACATGTTGCTGTTTTATCAAAACTTTTTTTCAAAACATGTTAATGCTTTATCAACACTGTTCCAAAACTTTGTCACTCTATCAAAACTGTTCCAAAAACATGTTACTTTATTCCAAAACATGTTGTTACTTATTCCAAAACATATTGTTACTTTATCAAAACTGATCCAAAATCATTGTTACTTATCCAAACTGTTCCAAACACGTTGCTGTTTTATCAAAACTGTTCCAATCATTTTGTTATTTTTATTCCAAAATATGTTTTTTACTTTTTCAAAACTGATCCAAAATCATCGTTACTTACCAAATACTGTTCCAAACATGTTGCTTTATAAAAACTTTTCCCCAACTTTCGTTACTTTTTCAAAGACGTTTCAAACATGTTGCTTTAAAAAAACTGTTCCAAATATGTTTACTTTATCCAAATTGCTCCAAAACATATTGCTGTTACTTTATTTGCAACTATTCCAAACATGTTGCTACTTTATCAACACTGTTACAAACTGTTTTTTACCTTACCAAAACCGTTTCAAATATTTTGTTATCTTATCAAAACTGTTTCAAACATATTGCTTTATCAAAATTTCCAAACATATTGCTCTTTTATCAAAACTTTTCCAAATTGTTCCCTGCTTTATCAAAACTGTTCCAAAAACATGCTGCTTATTTTATCAAAAACTGCTCCAAATATGATGCCACTTTATCAAAATTGCTCCAAACATGTTGTAACTTTATCACAACTGCTCAAACATGTTACTTGATCCACTGTTAAAAACATTTTTATTACTTTATCAAAACTTTTTTTAAAACGTGTGGCTGCTTTTAACTAGATATTGTCCCACGCTGGCTTTTATACAGTGGGTATTGAGTTTTTTTAATTAAATCTTTGATAAATCATGTTCAAAATGACTGAGAAGTTGGTGATTACCTGAAAATTGTTTTCTCCACTACTAATTCTCTTAACATTTGTGAGCTTTATCCGAAAGTTGCCCAGAAAGCACACCCGGCTATGGTGTGTGTGTGAGAGAGAGAGAGAGAAAAGAGAGAGAGAGAGAGAGAGAGGGGAAGAGGGGAGAGAGAGAGAGAGACAGACAGACAGACAGACAGACAGGACAGACAGACAGATAAGAGTCAGCCAGTATTTGGCTTGGCACTGACAGGGGCAACCAGACAGACAGACAGACAGCTGCTTTCACTGTCAAGCAAGAGACAGACGAAAAACAGACAGCTGCTATCACTGTCCAAACAAGAGACAGACCCGATGGCTGGCAGTTTGCTATCAGTGGGGGAGCAGCTTCACTGGAGTGGCAATGCTACGTGAACGCTTGAGCTGGGCGATTAGGGGCCATTGTTCAGGGGCATAGATAGAGGGAAGGGAACGAAAAGGGATAAGGTTTCCTTGATGGGAACCTGCCTTGTGGGTGATTAAAACAGTGTGAACGTAAGTGGGGGTTAGGGGTCGGGGGGGGGGGGTGGTGGGGGACGGGGTATGTGTGTGGGTGTGTGGGGGGGGGGGGGGGGGGGGGGTAGATGATGGGGGGGGTAGGTGGGTGGGTGGTGGATATCTGTGGGGGAAGGGGAGGGGGGGGATATGTGTGTGAAAGTCAAACGTTTTATTTCAACATGGTACATTTCCATGCATGTTTTATGTGCGTTTGCAAAGCATGTTTATGTGCGTTTATGAGCTTGTATCTGTGTGTGCGTGTATCTATGTATGGATGTATGTGTGCATATGTGTATGAGGTGTGTGTGTGTGTGTGCCACGCTTGTGAGTGTTTTTGCATGCTTATATGTTATGTATGTATGTATGTATGTATGTATATGTGTGTGCGCGCGTCTATGTATGTATGTTGTGTGTGCTTGCGCGTGCATGCGCGTATAATTATGCGTGCTCGTGTGTGCGTGCATGTGCATGTTATGTTCATGTATGCACGCATGTGTGTGCGCGCACGCGCGTCCATGTGTGTACGCCTACCTATTGTGTGCATAGGAAGGTGCGTTGCTGTGCTGTGCTGTGCTGTGCTGTGCTGTGCTGTGCTGTGCTGTGCTGTCCTGTGTTGTGCTGTCCTGTGCTGTGCTGTGCTGTGCTGTGCTATTCACGAGGTGTTGGCAGAGCTCCCCAAGGTTGGTGAGTTAGTGAGTGAGTGAGCTAAGTGGTTTGTTTGTTTTTTCCTCTGGGGTAGAACGCCTTTTGTATCACTTTGTGAAAGGCAGCACTGTGCTAGGGTACAAGACCCTTCCTATGTCTGTTTGTTTGTGGAGCTGGTCGTCTTGTTTGTACAACAAGCATTCAGACTTTCTTGTGGTGGGCTGGGTAGGGTGAGGGGCTTGTGTGTGTGTGTGTGTTGTTGGTGGGGGGTGTATTTGGTGGGAGGTGGGGTGTGTGGTAGGGGTGAGTTGGGTTTGATGGAGATGTCTAAAGTGATGTGTGTGTGTTTGTTTATGTGTGTGTGTGTCTGTATGGATGGATGGCATGGATGGATGGATTGTGTGAGTATGTGCATGTATGTATGTATGTGGGTATTTTCGTGTGTATGTAGGAGCGTTTTGTGTGTGTGTTGTGTGTGTGTGTGTGTGTGTGTGTGTGTGTGTTGTTGTGTGTGTTTGTGTGTGTGTGTGTGTGTGTGTGTGTGTGTTGTGTGTGCTCTCAAACGCTTGTTGTGGTTTGTGAGTATGTATATATATGTATATGTATTGCTGGTGGCATGTGTGTTGCATGGCACGCACTTATATGTGTGTATACACGCATGTATAGTGTGCGTGCGCCGTCTTCTGTGTCCTGTGGCAAATGCACCTAACACATATTATGGCGCTTAGGTTGGTGTGTTGCTGTGCTGTGCATGTGCTGTGCTAATCACAGGTGTTGGCTGAGATCCCTCAAGGTGGTGAGTTAGTGAGGGAGTGAGCTAAGTGGTTTGTTTGTTTTTTCTCTGGGGTTTAGAACGCCTTTGGTGTCCCTTAGTGAAAGCCAGCACTGTGCTGGGGGGTACAGCCCATCCTCTGTCTGTTTGTTTGTGGAGCTGTCTGTCTTGTTTGTACCAAAGCATTATCCTCCTTTCTGTGTGTGGGTGGGGTAGGGTGTGGGGGTGCAGGGGGAGGTTGTGTGTTGGGGGGGGGAGGGGTGGGGGTGGGTTGGGTGGTTGTGGGGGTGGTTTGGATGAGGGGGTGGGTGGGTGGGTGGGTGTTTGTGTGGGTGGGTGGAGTGGGTGGTGTGTGTTTGTGTGTAAGTGCGGGGGTGTGTGTTGTAAGAGTGTGTTTGGTTGTTTGTGTTTTTGTGTGTTGTGTGTGTTTGTTTTATGTGTGTTGTGTGTTTGCAGGGGTGGGGGGGGGAGAGTCGTCTGTGTATGTGTGGGGGTTTATTTTATTTCTTTTATTTCTTTTTTTTTTATTTCGAGGGCAATGAAATAAGCACTCATGCGTTTTGTTTTGTTTGGTTGGTTTTTGTTATGTTGTAAAAAAAAAAAAATTTGGGGGGGGGGGGCGGTTGGGAGGGTGGGTATAGGGGGTAGGTTACATCATAGCTATGCCATGGTTTCAGGAGTTCGTTCGTTCCCCTATTCTTACTCATTACTCCGAATCTGAAAACGTTCAATACTGTCGTTTATTGTTATTGACTGCTTCTGCTTTTCTCTCTCTCTCTTTTTCTGTAAACCTGAAACATCTGTTCTCAGTGTGTTCTGTGTGTGTGGGGGGGGGGGGGAGGGGGCTAGTTTTATTGTGTTTCTATATGACATCCATCTGTTTTGCTGCTGGTAAAGTCTTATACATCTTCGTGGTCGTCGAACGCTCAAACAGCAACCACCCTGTTGTTTGTCTATGTGCGAAAATTGCGTTGCGCTGCCGGTTAAGTGTCTGACAAGTTTAAATCCTGTTCCGCTTTTTGGAAGAGTAGGGCCATCTGTGTGTCCGTGGGACGGATGTCAAAATTTTACAAAACTACATACACACGATGATGGATGGAAAAGAGGAAGGAAAAAAAAAGCACAGAGTGCTATATCATTATCCTCGAAATAATAAGCATAAATCAAGAATAAAATAAAAAATAATGATTAGATAAATAAAATATATAATATTTTTTTTTTTAAACACGTCAGATCCAGGCCATCCCGACTTCGGCCGTGAACGTCTATACTAGTTTTTCAGTTGTTACTTGGAGTATTTGTGTTGTTTTTTGTTTCGTTGTTGTTGGGGGTTTTGTATTGGTTGTTGATTTTTGTTGGGGTTTTTTTTTGTTTGTTTTTTTTGGGGGGGGGGATTGTTGGGGGATTTTTTTAAGGGGGGAGGGTATTTTTTTTTCGTTACCTTTGTGACAGTTTTAAAGGTTCACCAATGGTGATATTTGTTTGCGTATACGATCGGTTTTGACCACCAATAAGTTACGTTTTCCAACTTCGCAGGGATGAGACAGAGAAAGTTAGTGAGGAGGAGGGGAGACGGAGGAGAGACACAGAGAGAGAGAGAGGTAGGAGAGAGATACAGATCAGAAGACATAATAGACAGACAAGAGAAAGAAGGGAGAGGGGGGGGGGGGAAGAGGTGACAGAGAGAGAAGAGGAGGAGAAGAGAGAAGAGAGAGAGGAGAGAGAGTGAGAGAGAGAGAGAGAGAGAAGAGAGAAGAAGAGAAGGAGGAGAGAGAGAGAGAGAGAGAGGAGAGAGACTGGAGAGAGAGAGAGACGAGAGAGAGAAAGAGAGAGGATGAGAGAGAGAGAAAGAGGAAGGAGAGGAGGAGAGAAGATGGACCGAGGATAGAGAGAGAGAGAGAAGAGGAGAGAGAGAAGGAAGAGAGAGATGAGGAGGAGAGAAGAGGAGAGAGAGAGAGAGATGAGAAGAGAGAGAGGGAGAAGAGCGAGGAGAGAGAGAGAGAGGTGAGAGAAGGGAGAGGAGAGAGAGAAGAGGGAGCGAGAGAGAAGAGGAGAGAGAGAGGGAAGCAGACAGACAGAAGACAGACCAAACGACAGACAGAGGAAGAGGGAGAGAGAGAGAAGGAAGCAGGGACATAGACAGGGTGGGAGTGAGACAGGACAGACAGACAGACAGAGTCAGAGACAAGGCAGAGAAAAACAGCAGACAAAAACGACACACACAGAGACAGACAGAAGAGGTGGGGCTAGTTCAGATGATAAAGACCATCTGACCCAGGGATAGTACATGGCTGCTGTTGTTACAGGTAAGAAAGAGAGAAAGAAGAAGAAGAAGAAGTAGAAAGCAGAAGAAGAACAAACAAACAAAAAGCCAAACAGAACGACGCTCTCAGCTGTTGCACGCGGTGTCTTGGTAAACACGACAGTAGCTAGTGGAGATCCACATGACGCTACTGCCGCTGCTGCTTTACTCTGGCTGGCAGGGCTAAGGCTGGTACAGGCTGGTTACAGGATGTTACTGGCTGGTTACAAGCTGGCTACAGGAGAGATGGCCACATGATGACTGGGTACAGGGTGGCTGGCTACAGGCTGCTACAGGCTGGTACAGGCTGGTTGCAGGCATAGTTACAGGCTGGTTATCGGCTGCCTAACAGGTGAATGCAGGGCTGAGTTGCTGACTGGCCTGGGCTACAGGCTGGCTACAAGCTGGCTGCAGGCTTTGCTAACTGGATGGCTAGATACAGGCTGGATGCAGGCTGCTAGATACAAGCTGGATACAGGCTCTTACAGGATAGCTACAGGAAACTCGTGCGCACGCGCGCGCAGACACACACACACACAACACCAACACACATTACCACACAACACACACACACACTCACACACAACACACACACCATCACACACAACACACAGAGGCTGTTGCAACATTGGTTCCAGGCGGACGTCATAGAGTGTGACTTAAGTCCTGTGGATCCATGATGTTGTCGGTTCAAGTCTTGCAACAAACATTTTTGTATTAGGGAGTTGGGGGTGAACATCATGATTAAATGTGAAATGCAGACCCTGCCAATGCCTTAATCTCCTTCATAGTTTCTCACGTTTTAGAAGATCGCAAGCGCGCATGACAGAAGCCCATAACTCATGTCAGCTTTCGGGATCGGGGTGGGGGGACGGGGGGTTATCACAGTAATAACATAACACCATTCCCAGCATGCAGACATAATAAAGGATTGGGCTCCATAAGGTTCATTTGCCCAAGAGACACGGCCTGAAAAAGGTCAGCGCTTGTTGATAGATATGTGTCCAATGTACGGATGACTCAGGGAACCTCAGGGAGAAGAGAGAGAAAGATGGTATTCTGCTTCGTTTCGGTAACATACACTGTCACAACACCAGCAGTGTATGTCTTTTGGTTGCTGTTTCTGCCATCAAGTCAAATTCGTTCTTTTAAAAGAAAACAAATTTGTAGGGGAACACTTGGAAAAAGAAGTTTACATAAAACTATTCAAAAAACTATCGTCAGGAATCGAGTTGCGATACTTTTTTTTCAGAAGAACAGTTATTTCAGAAAGGTATCATTAACAGGGGAATCATAACTTCAACCATAACAAAAACAAGAGGGGAACAACCACATCCTACAACAAACATACAACTAACTACTACTAACACACAAAAATACACACACCACCCCAAACCCCAGCCCCCACACCCTCCTACACTCCACTCATGTCAATCAATCACATCACCTTCACATCACATCAAATACATACATACACATCACAAACCCACCTTATGAGTGGCTTTCCTTTACACAGAATTATTATTATATTTATAATAATAACAAGAAGAAAAGAAGAAGAGAAGAGAAAGGAAGAAGAAGAAGAAGAAAGAAGAAGAAGATATGAAGGAAGAAGAAGAAGGGAAGAAGAAGAAGAAGAAGGAAGAATCTTGATGAATAAGTATTGTTCCATGGTCGAAAAAAAGTAAGCAACCAACACAGCTGCCTGCACGCGCGCGCGCACAGCGCGCGCGCAGCGCACACCTTCACACACACCACACCCCACCACCACCACCACACCACCAACACCTCCACACCAAAACACAACACAACCCAATACAGTACTACACTCACAAACACAGAAACCCCACACCACACCACCCACTGTCAAAAGACTCCTCGAATAAAATAATAAAAGAAATGAATAATTAAATAAAATAAAATTAAATATAGTACTCAAGACTCAAAAATACTTTAATGTCTCAACTTGAGAAATTATGAGTGGCATTTTAAAAATTATAATTACACAGCTGCATTATTAAAACCAATTCAGATTTAGAAACACCCCCCCCCACCACACACACACACACTCTCACACCCATCACACACACACTTCACCCTCACCCCACACCCGCACAACCCACCCCACCCGACACACACACACACACACACACACACACACACAACCAACACACACACACACACACAACACACACACACCACACACACACGCACACACACACCACACACCAACACAACATATTATATATATATATAATTATAATTATATATATACAATATATATACTTTATATATATATATATTATTATATATATATATATTACTTATATATATATCACAACCCCAAAAAATTTGTGGCTTTATGGCAAGTTTCATTCACCAAAAAATTGTAGCATCTTAATAAAAAATCCTGTTCCAAGTCGTTGTTGAAAGCAACCAACCAGCCCTTTACCTTACAGCTGGCAGTCTTTGCTTGTACCAAAGAAGCCAAGCTAGACGCCGACCAGTGTTATGTAGGAAAAACTTCACTGAAGAGAGTATCCAGTAACACCCACCGCTCTGAGGGGATGCTTTTGGGGGATTCAATCCAACCCCCATACCACCACCAACTACCCCACCCCTACCCCCTACCCCCCTCACCACATCCACCCCGCCCCCTCAACCCCAATCTCTCCCCACCCATTACCCCACCCCACCCCATCCCTACCTCTGCGTCATATCAGCTCAGTTTATCATCTTATCAATCCCCACAAAACAATATCTAACCCAAGATTTACTTGAGGCGAATGAAACAAAATAAGAGTATGGTGTAGTTAAGTGTCAAGTGTTGTGTGTGTGTGGTGTGTGGAGTGTGTGTGTTGTGTGTGTGTGTGTGTGTGTGTTGTCTATGGATGTGTGTGTGTGTGGTGTGTATGTAGATGTGTGTGTGTGTGTGTGTGTAGGTGTTGGCAGTTGGGTGTGCAGGGGGTGTGGGGAGGGTGGAGGGGTGTGGTTGGATGGGTGGGTGGTGGGGGGTGTATGGTGGGAGTGGGGGGGTGGTTGGGGTTGGGGGGGTTACGTGTGGGTGGCATGGGTGTGTGGGGTGGTGTTTTGTTTGTGTGTGTAGGGGGAGGGATATGGTGGCCCTCTGTGTGTGTGATGTGTGTGTGTTTGTGTGTGTGTGTGGTGTGTGTGTGTGTGTGTGTGTGTGTGTGTGTGTGTGTGTTTGTGTGATGTGTGTGTGTGTGTGTGTGTGTGTTAGGTGTGTGTGTGTGTGTGTGTGTGTGTGTGTTGTTGTGTGTGGTGTTGTGTTGTGTGTGTTGGTGTGTGTGGATGAAGGAGGAGGAGGAAGGAGGGGTTGGATGGGGTAGGGAGTTGGTTTGGGGGATGATGTGTGGGTGGGTGGGATCCTGGGTGGGTGTTTGGTTGTGTTGTCTATTTCTTTGTTAAGGGGGGGAGGGGAATATCTGCATGTGTGTGCATGTGAATGTGCAGGTGTTGTCCTAAACACACAAACATTGCGCGCCACCATGCACCACATACCTACACAAAAATAATTACAAAAGCACAACCTCTACCAACTACCACCAATAAACACCCACCCCACCTCCTCCCCCCCCCCACATCCCATCGCACCCCAAACAACCACCCCCTTACCACCCACACACAACCCACCCACTTACATACACCATCTCAAAAGAATATTCACATATTGTGGCTTCCATGCACTACTTTTTTATCTATTATTATTATTATTATTATTATTAATATTATCATTAAATTAATTATTAATCTTGATGAATGAGTACGTCACAAGCCGTGTTTGTTGGATCAGCAACAACCAGCAACCTTGACCTTTACAGCTGGCCCCAAGTCTTGTTGTCAATCAGAAGCAGCTGCGCCCCCGCAACGTGTTATGGAAGGAAAAACATCAGAGGCCATCCCACATCACCCGCTCCGATCTGAGGCGGATGCTTTTTGGGGAATTCATCCACCCCCCCCCTTCCACCACCACCTACCTCACTCCACACAATCCATCACCCCCACCCCTTTATCATCTCACCCCACCCAACTCCACCCACCTCAGCTTCAATATCAGCTCAGTTAACTTCATTTTCAATCCCACCAAACAAAATCAACCAAACTTTACTTGAGCAAGGAAACAAAAAGAGTGAGAGTATATCGAGAGTGGAGAGGAGAGAGAGGAGAGAGAGAGAGGAGAGAGAGAGACGCAGAGAGGAGGAGAGAGAGTGAGAGTGAGAGAGAGAGAGAGAGAGGGAGAGAGTGAAGAGAGAAAGAGAGAGAGAAAGCCTAAGGAGAGAGTGAGAGAGGAGAGGAGTGCGGCGCGAGAGAGAGTTTTATTTATTTTTTTATTTATTCTTTATATTCGAGGATAATGGAATAAGCCACTTATGTGCTTTTTTACAATTAGTTCCTCGTGTGTATCGGTTTTGTAATTTCTGGCATCAGATCCCACCGGAACTCAATAGCCTACTCTATACAAATAGTGGAACTGGATTTAGCTGTGCGCAGAATGTTCAGCGTGCGTTCGCACAGGGACCTCGATTATAGTCTCATCCGAAAGGACTTGGAGAGAGGATGAGAGAGAGGAGAGTGAGAGACGAGAGTTGAGAGAGACGAGAGAGAGAGGAGAGAGTGAGAAGAGAGAGGAGAAGAGCGAGAGAAGAGAGAGAGAGAGAATGACATGACAATGACAATGACAATGACAATGACTACTTTCTTTTATTTCGAGGAAAATGAATAAGCACTCATGTGCTTTTTTTTAAATCTAGTTTCCAGCACTTAGGGTACTTCTGCAATAATAAACACAATACTCATTAACACTCACACAGTAACAACAAAAGGGAAAAAATTTAAAGCAAAAAAAAAAAACCAAAAAAAAAACAACAAGAGCAAAAACAAAAAAAACAAAAAATAAGAAAAAACAAGAAGAAAAAAAAAAGAGATGTGAGGATTGGAGAGAGATGGAGGGAAACGAGTGAGAGACGGAGAGAGGCATAGAGAGACAGAGAGGGGAAGAGATGGGCAGAGAGATGGGGAGAGAGAGAGGCACAGAGAGAGGAGAGGAGAGAGGAGGGAGAGCGAGGGGGGGGGGGGGGGATGGAGAGTTAAAAATGAAACAAAATTACAAAGAAGAAGAGGAATGAAATGATTACTGGAACTGAGGGTAATAGTGAGTGAAAAAGGATATGCAGGAGGAGGGGAGGTTGGATGGCGATGGCGACGATGATGGTACCAACAGCAATAATATGATTCTTTTCTACTTTTGCTGTAATAAATGTTCACGTTACTTACATTCACTTAACAGCAAACCAGGATGCACAACCTACTACCACAAACACCACCCACCCACACACACACACACCACACAAACACAAAAACCTACAACACACACACCCAGCACACACAAACCTTCACCACAAACACCCACACACACAAATTCACTCACAACTCTACACAAACTCCCCCCCCACCCAATACTCACACACCACACACACACACACAAACACACACACATGGCACAATCACCACCACCCTCCTACCAACTACACACAACCCTAAACACACGCAACACCTACACACACACCTACACTCTCACACAACAAACACACCCTACACTCACACACACACACACACACCTACCCACACCCCCATCCCCACCCCCACACCCCACCACACCCCCTACTACACACACACACACCCCACACCACACACAGGTAGGATGTGGGAAGTAAGAGGTTGTGTTCGTCTCTGGCGAGACTCAGCAAGAATTGTAAGCAACTCATTTGCTTTCTCTGCAAGGACTTGGTTTTCCTGACTTGTTGTTATTGTGGTAATTCGTAGAGAGCACAATATCAGGAAAGCCTCTCCCCCCACCCCCCCCCACCGATCCATTCCCTCCCTTCCCTCCATATCTGTTATGCGTGCCTTGTCTGTGTGTGGTGTGTGTGTGTCTTGTGTGTATGTATATGCGTGTGGGTGTCTTGTATCTGTCTCTTTCTGTCTGTCTCTGTTTCTCTGTTCTGTCTCTCTCATTCAAAGCGTCTCTCTCTCTGTATATTTCTGTCTTGTCTCTCGTCTCTGTATCTGGTCAGTCTCTCTCATTAAAAGCGTCTCTCTCATGTTTCTCTTTTGTCTCTCTGTCTCTGTTCTCTGTCTCTCTGTTCCTCTCTCTCTTCTCATTCAAGCATCTCTCTCTCTCTGTTTCTCTCGTCTCTCTTTGTCTCTCTGTCTCTGTCTCTGTTGTTCTGTCTCTCTTCTAATTTCAAAACGTCTCTCTCTGTCTCTCTTTGTCTCTGTCTAGTTGTCGCTTGTCTGTCTGTCTCTCTCTTCATTCAAAAGCGTCTCTCTTTGTCTCTCTTGTCTCTCTGTCTTCTGTCTCTATCTCTCTCGTCTCTCTTGAGATCGTGCGCGTGCAGGCATCTGTATGCAAGATACGCTTATTTATGTGATCTTTTTTTTGTCACACTTCTCTGAAAACAGGACAGAAATACTTCATTTGCTACACCTGTTGAATATAACATCTGACGCTATTTTTCCCTCTGCCAAAATTTCAGGGCTCTTCAAAAAACCATACTGCAGGAACAGTGCCAGGGTAAGAGAAGGTGAGGCAGACCGAAGAAGAAAGAAATGGCAGACAACTTTACTGAATGGACAGGAAAAGAGAGAGCTTGAGCTTTCACACTCCCAGGCTCTTGCCAACAAAACGCGCCCCCGCAAAGGAAGCCAGGCTGGTGCAACGTTCGTCACTGCAGTGCCCCTACGACCCCGGAGAGGGTTACAGAAGCAGATCAGATGAAAATTTTCCAAAGGACCAAGGTATATACTTTTATATGTATTTCTTACGTACTCTATAATAGACAAGTGGTTAAGAACGTGTGATTTCAATCTCTGTAAGTCCATAAAGGCGTGGGTTCGAATTCCAGCAGCGATGTGTGATGAATTAAAGATGGAATGTTGTTTCTTTTTTTACGATCTTCCAGGATCAGCCCAAAACTGCAGACCTTCTAGTGCCTTAATTCCCTTTTGTGTTTTTTTGCCCATGTTTGCTGTCAAGGTTTATGAGGTCAAATACTATGACTCAAAAGAGATGTACACTCAAGGGTTTGGAGATATCAAGCACTGTAATTAGACCAGCCTGGAGGGAGGGAGGGGGAAAGACAGACAGACAGACAGACAGACGAAAGAACATACAGACACTGAGGGAGAGACAGAGAGAGAAGACAAAGAGAGAGACAGAGGGGGAAAGAGGGATGGGCTTTACCAGGTTCAATTATCCCGGGAGACACTGCCCGAAAACTTAAGTGTTAAATTTAAAGGTGTCCCATCATAACCTATGTGGTTGTAGGGGAACAAGGCATCAGAGACTTCAGCTTCCCTAGGTGCCAGCATATTGAGGGCGGGCGCCCATCTCTTCTCCCTTGCTGCTTTTACTTCCTGTCCCTAAGAGGGCAGGTACCCTTTTACAGCTGGGTGACATTGGGGGGACTTTACTAAAGGCCAAGAGTTGCGAAAAGGGTCACCCATCCACTTGGGGCAATAACACTCGACACCAATGCGTACTCTTAGTTTGGGATAAGCGATAGGTGTTCTGGACCATGTGCTGTCCCGTCTCTTCAGTGTAGTGCTTGGTTGTTAATACGTGTCCCCAATATTTCATATGAACTTCAGAAAAATGTTGATCACACTCCCTTACAAGTTTTATATCAACTACTTTCTCGCGGGGGTAACCTTTTTTTAATTAATGATGGACAGTCTATACTAATCATCAACTGCGAAGCCAGTTTCTTCAAAAAACCAAAACCAAACATCAAAAAATAATCCCGGTGGAAGGAAATCTTTCCTTTCCTTTTTTATATACTACCTCACTCTTTGAGGATTGTGACTTCTGACTCCTTTTATTTGGAGTTATCTTGTGAATGTTTTTACCCCTTACTGTATAATGAAGCTTTCTTACGTCTTCGAGATTATGATACGTATCATGTGTCTGCAGTTGGTACTTGCCCTTCATGGATGATTAAGTTGTTTTTAAGACTTGACTCTTGACGTGTGATGTTCAGTGCCAGTGGCACAGAGAGTCAACACACAGGCGAGAAATCAAAAACACCCGTTATACTGCAAGGGTTGGGTTTTCTCTTCTCTCCTCTCCTCTTCTCTCTCTCTCTCTCTCTCTCTCTCACTCTCTCTCTCCTCTCTCTCTCTCTCTCTATGTAGTAGGTTTTTGGTGTGGTTTTTTGTTATTTTTGTTTTTTGTTTTTTTTTTTTGAGAGCATGTGTAAAAAAGCCCTGTGCTTATCCTATTTAACTATCAATAAAAAGTTCGTGTTCGAGTTCGGAGTTCGAGTTCTCTCTCTCTCTTCTCTCCTCTCTCTCTTCTGTCTCTCTCTCTCTCTCTCTCTCTCTCTTTCTCTCTCTCTCTCTTTCTCTCTCTCTTCTCTCTTCCCTTCTCTCTCTCTCCCTATCTCTCCCCTCTTCTTTTCCTCTCTCGCTATCTCTCTCTCTCTCTCCCTCTCTCTTTTCTCTCTCTCTCTCCCTCTCTCTCCTCTCTCACCTCTCCCATATCTCGCTCTTCTCTCTCTCTCTCTCTCCTATCTCTCTCTCTCTCTCTCCTTCTGCCTGGTTTACAGAAAACAAAAGCCTTCAATCGCCTCCTTTCATGGCATGTTATAAAGTGGCATGTTACTCGAGTGGACTGCTGATTTCACAACCCGGTTGGTCGTTATGTTCTAGTCGTACCCTTTTGAAGTCCGCACAAAACACGGTTTGTCCATTGGCGGGCGGGAACAACCAGTCTCTGGCTTATTGTCGTCTGCACACCGAGAGGGAGTTGAGGAGAGGGAAAGGAGGGAGTGAGGGAAGGAGGGGGAGAGAGATAGACGAGAGGGACAGAGAGATAGAGGGGTGCGGGAAGAGAGAGAGATGAGGAGGCAGAGAATGAGAAAGAGGAGAGAGAGAGAGAGAGAGAGAGAGAGAGACAGGGAGAGTCAGAGAGAAAGACAGACAGACAGGACAGATCAGAAAGACAGAAACCTGAAGGAGAGACAAGAGAGAGATGCAAAAGAGAGAGACAGAGACAGGAAGACAGACGGCAGAGAGAGGAGAGTGGAGAGAGTGAAAGAGAAAGAGACAGAGGACAGACAGGGAGAGAGACTGAAAGCCAGGCAGGCTAGACAGACAGGACAGACAGACAGGAAAGAGCGAATGAAACAGCAGAAAGAAAGAAAGAATGAAAGAAAGAGAAAGATGCAGACAGACAGACGAGAGTGAGAGGAAATTAGACAGAGAGACAGACATTACAGAGGAGGAGAGACAGAAAAGAAAGAAAGACCAAGGGACCTACAGAAAGAGAAGAGAGGGGGAAGACTAGGACATTGACAAATTCTTAATTTCGAGGGATAATGAATAAGCCACCCATGTGCTTTTTTACAATGAGAGAGAGGAGAGGAGGAAATGTGAGTATGTGATTGTGAGTGAGTGAACGTGAGTGTTGAGTGAGATAGTCAGACAGACAGAGAACAGAAGAGGCAATGAGCTAGAGAGAGAAAAAAGAGTGAGAGACAGGAGAGCTCCATTCACACTCCCACTAATGGCCAATATTGCAAATGGAGAAAAATGTACGGCTAGTTTAGGTGAGACCGTGCCTGCTATTGGATTACCATACCTCTCACCTCAGTGTTCATTAATTTGTTCTCTCTCTCTCTCGCTTCTCGCTCTCTCTCTCTAGCTCTTCTCTCTCTCTCTCTCTCTCTCATCTCCTCTCTCTCTCTCTCTCCTTCTCTCTCTCTTCGCTATCGGGGGACTGGATGTTTAAAAAAAGCACATAAGTGCTTATTCATTATCCTCGATATAAAATAAAATAAAAAGAAAAAGAGAAGAAAAAATCTCTCTCTCTCTTCTCTCTCTCTCTCTCTTCTCTCTTCGCTCTTTCTCTCTCTCTCTCTCTATGCTGTTGTTGCTGTGTGTGTTGTTGTTGTTGTGTGTGTTGTGGTTGTTGTTGAAACTTACCTTATCGGGCAAGGGCCCGGATGAAAAAGTATAAAATCTACTCTGTAACCCTTGCAAAATTAATATCATTACTTTCATTTTCTATTTTATCTCTCTATCTCAGCTGTTCATTCTCTCATCTCTCTCTCTATCTCTTCTCTCTCTCTCTCTCTCTCTCTCTCTCTTCTCTTTCTCTCTCTCTCTCTCTCTCTCTCTCTCTCTCTCTCTCTCTCTCTCTCTCTCTCTCTCTCTCTCGGGAGGAGGAGGAGAAAGGACGAAGGAGAGAGAGAGGGTGGGGCAAGAGAGTGTCTTGTCTGAGCCTGTGTACAAAAGACAACCGACACACACCGAGATTTTCATGACAAGCTGTTTTCCAATTAAGAAAATGCCATGAGAAAGGACAGTGATGTTGAGACAATGTGGACTCTTTCGTTTTCAAAACCTTTGCACATAATTAGTAAACGACTGCATGCAAAATTAGCTTTATGGTTGGTTGTTTTTAAGGTGACGCTGATTTCTCAGTGGTCAAGAGCGTTTGCTCTCTCCCCACAGCCATGCAGCGCTGAGATTGGTACCCAAATGGATGGGTTGCCATTCGCGCGCTTTGGCTTTCAGTACAGTTCCTCCAGTTCACCAGCTGTAAAAGGGTACCTGCCCTCTTTAAGGAGGTCAGGGAAAGGTAAGCAGCGAGGGAGAGGAGGAAGATGGGTGCCCCGCCCTCCAATCTGCTGGCCCCATTCAGAAGCTGAGTCGTGCGTGGTTTCCAGTTTGGTTGGGTGACATCGCTCGCTTTGGCTTCTGTACAGTTCCTTATGTTCACCCAGCTATAAAAGGAACCTGACAATTTAAGGATGTCAGGAAAGGTAAGCAGCGAGGAGAGGGGGAGATGGGCGTCCCACTGCCTCAAGATGAGGGCCCTTACAGAAGCTGAGGTCTCTGACGCCTCGTCCTCAACGACACGCATTGTTCCTTTTGGCCCCCACTTTAAGGTAGCTGCATGCTGACTTCGGGGCAGTATGAGTTTAGATATTTGGCGGCCGGATGAACACACCATGAAGAAAAATACCAAGAACCAGTCCTGGGACTAATCCAGCATTCATCACTCAAGCTGCAGTCTACTTGAAACCTGTGGTTAGGTGAGTATGTCGTGTGTAAGAGAGAGAGAGAAGACGACATGTCAAGACAGACCGACAGACTTTTCATTTTCATTTTATTTCATTTCATTCTTTTATATCGAGGATAATGGCAATAAGCAATTATGTGATCTTTTACACATTCTCGTCGTGTATGCGGTTTTGTCAAATTCTGTCATCTGTTCCCACCGGCACACAATAACCTTCTCTTTACGAAAGCGGAACAAGATTTAACGTGTGCGCAAGATGTTCTGCGTGTGTTCGCCACACGGAACCTCGGTTTATAGTCTCATCGAAGGACTTTTTGGGGAGGAAGAGGAGTCGGCTCAGTGATGTTAACTCCAGACGAAAACAATCACTTGCACGGGAATCGAACCCGGGATCGTCAGATTGCGGGTGCAATGTCCTAACCACTAGGCTATTTCCCCCCCCCCCCCCCCCCCCCCCCCCCCAAAGAGGAGACAGACAGACAGAGACACAGAGAGAGGACACAGACAGAGAATACAGAGACCAGAGAAGAGACACAGACAGAGACAGGACAGACATAGAGGAGAGGCACAGAGAGAGCACGACTGAGACAGACGAAGACAGAGTGACAGGAGGACCAATGACAGACAGGACAGAGTAGACAGACAGAGACAGACCAGAGAGACAGCAGAGACATGACAAAAGACAAGCGAATCTTTTTTATTATTATTAAGGTAGTAATAGACACACATTATGGTTTTTTACAAGAGAGAGAGGAAGTGAGAGAGGAGAGAGAGAGAGAGAGGGAGGAAGAGAGAGAGGAGAGAGAGAGAGAGAGAACGAGAGACAGACAGACAGAAAACAAGTAACAGAAAACAAACAGGCACAGAGAGAGAGTCAGAGAGTGAAAATAAGAGAGGACTAGAGATACGGACAGGACAGGACGGACAAATAGACATACAGACTGACAGGACAGAGAGACCGAAACTTAGAGAGAGAGAGAGAGAGAGAGCACACAAACACACACACACACACACACACACACACACACACACACACACACACACACCAGAACGGAAAACTTAGAGAGAAAGAGACGAGTGAAGAGAGAGAGAGAGAGTGAGAGAGAGAGAGAGAGTAGAGAGACACAAACAGACCTAAACTTACACAACACACCACACACACTCCACACACCACACTCTCACACACACACACAGAAAGACGACACTTCTAGACAAAGAGAGAGAGCGGTCGTAGAGAAATTGGAGGAAAGCGGGACGTGAGAAAGACAAAAAGAGGGTTCTTAATCGGAATTGTGGTGCGGTGTCACACTGACCACCTAAAAATTAATATATATATAAAATCTCCACACTGTCGTCTTCTTTCGCACCAAAATCAGTTCCAGCGAGACAGCCAAGCCCAACATAAAGATAATTAATTATATTAGGAAAAACAAGCAATCGTCTCTTTGCGGGGGAAGAAAAAGACAGAAAATAGACTTGTTATTTCGTTCGAGCTTTGATCAACTTTTTGGTTGTAGAGGTTTTTATGAGGAGTTTTGGTGGGGGTTTTTTGGCTTTTTATGTTGGTTTTGGTTTTGGTTAAGGGTTTTTTTGGTGGTGGTGTGTGGTGGTGGTGGTGGTGGTGGGTGGTGCTGCGCTGCTGTGCTGCTGCTTCTATTGCTGATGCTGCTGCTGCATGCTGCTAGCCAGCTATTGCTGCTTTGCTGCTATTGCTGCTGCTGATGCTGCTGCTGCTGCTGTGCTGCTGCTGCTGCTGCTGCTGCATTGCTGATGCTGTGCTGCTGCTCTGCTGCTGCTGGCTGGCTGCTTTATTGCTGCTGCTGCTGATGCTGCTGCTGCTATTGCTGCTATTGATGCTTTTGCCTGCTATTGCTGATATTACTGACTGCTGTGCTGTTCTATTGATGCTGCTGTGCTTGCTATTGCTGATATTGTGCTACGTCTTGTATGTATGGGTTTTGTGTGTGCTTTGCGCGTGCATGCGCGTATAATTAGCGTGTCGTGTGTGCGTGCATGGGCAGGTTTGTTCATGTATGCACGCTTGTGTGTGCGCGCACGCGCGTCATGTGGGTACGCTACCTTTTGTGGCATAGGGAAGGTGCGTTGCTGTGCTGTGCTGTGCTGTGCTGTGCTGTGCTGTGCTGCTTGCTGTGCTTGTCCTTGGGTTGTGCTGTCCTGTGCTGTGCTGTGCTGTGCTGTGCTAATTCACGAGCGTGTTGGCAGAGATCCCCAAGGGTTGAGTGAGGTAGTGAGTGAGGAGCTAAGTGGTATGTTTGTTTTTCCTCTGGGGTAGAACGCCTTTTGTATCACTTTGTGAAGCAGACTGTGCTAGGGTACAAGACCCTTCCTATGTCTGTTTGTTTGTGGAGCTGGTCGTCTTGTTTGTACAACAAGCATTCAGACTTTCTTGTGGTGGGCTGGGTAGGGTGAGGGGCTTGTGTGTGTGTGTGTGTTGTTGGTGGGGGGTGTATTTGGTGGGAGGTGGGGTGTGTGGTAGGGGTGAGTTGGGTTTGATGGAGATGTCTAAAGTGATGTGTGTGTGTTTGTTTATGTGTGTGTGTGTCTGTATGGATGGATGGCATGGATGGATGGATTGTGTGAGTATGTGCATGTATGTATGTATGTGGGTATTTTCGTGTGTATGTAGGAGCGTTTTGTGTGTGTGTTGTGTGTGTGTGTGTGTGTGTGTGTGTGTGTGTTGTTGTGTGTGTTTGTGTGTGTGTGTGTGTGTGTGTGTGTGTGTTGTGTGTGCTCTCAAACGCTTGTTGTGGTTTGTGAGTATGTATATATATGTATATGTATTGCTGGTGGCATGTGTGTTGCATGGCACGCACTTATATGTGTGTATACACGCATGTATAGTGTGCGTGCGCCGTCTTCTGTGTCCTGTGGCAAATGCACCTAACACATATTATGGCGCTTAGGTTGGTGTGTTGCTGTGCTGTGCATGTGCTGTGCTAATCACAGGTGTTGGCTGAGATCCCTCAAGGTGGTGAGTTAGTGAGGGAGTGAGCTAAGTGGTTTGTTTGTTTTTTCTCTGGGGTTTAGAACGCCTTTGGTGTCCCTTAGTGAAAGCCAGCACTGTGCTGGGGGGTACAGCCCATCCTCTGTCTGTTTGTTTGTGGAGCTGTCTGTCTTGTTTGTACCAAAGCATTATCCTCCTTTCTGTGTGTGGGTGGGGTAGGGTGTGGGGGTGCAGGGGGAGGTTGTGTGTTGGGGGGGGGAGGGGTGGGGGTGGGTTGGGTGGTTGTGGGGGTGGTTTGGATGAGGGGGTGGGTGGGTGGGTGGGTGTTTGTGTGGGTGGGTGGAGTGGGTGGTGTGTGTTTGTGTGTAAGTGCGGGGGTGTGTGTTGTAAGAGTGTGTTTGGTTGTTTGTGTTTTTGTGTGTTGTGTGTGTTTGTTTTATGTGTGTTGTGTGTTTGCAGGGGTGGGGGGGGGAGAGTCGTCTGTGTATGTGTGGGGGTTTATTTTATTTCTTTTATTTCTTTTTTTTTTATTTCGAGGGCAATGAAATAAGCACTCATGCGTTTTGTTTTGTTTGGTTGGTTTTTGTTATGTTGTAAAAAAAAAAAAATTTGGGGGGGGGGGGCGGTTGGGAGGGTGGGTATAGGGGGTAGGTTACATCATAGCTATGCCATGGTTTCAGGAGTTCGTTCGTTCCCCTATTCTTACTCATTACTCCGAATCTGAAAACGTTCAATACTGTCGTTTATTGTTATTGACTGCTTCTGCTTTTCTCTCTCTCTCTTTTTCTGTAAACCTGAAACATCTGTTCTCAGTGTGTTCTGTGTGTGTGGGGGGGGGGGGGAGGGGGCTAGTTTTATTGTGTTTCTATATGACATCCATCTGTTTTGCTGCTGGTAAAGTCTTATACATCTTCGTGGTCGTCGAACGCTCAAACAGCAACCACCCTGTTGTTTGTCTATGTGCGAAAATTGCGTTGCGCTGCCGGTTAAGTGTCTGACAAGTTTAAATCCTGTTCCGCTTTTTGGAAGAGTAGGGCCATCTGTGTGTCCGTGGGACGGATGTCAAAATTTTACAAAACTACATACACACGATGATGGATGGAAAAGAGGAAGGAAAAAAAAAGCACAGAGTGCTATATCATTATCCTCGAAATAATAAGCATAAATCAAGAATAAAATAAAAAATAATGATTAGATAAATAAAATATATAATATTTTTTTTTTTAAACACGTCAGATCCAGGCCATCCCGACTTCGGCCGTGAACGTCTATACTAGTTTTTCAGTTGTTACTTGGAGTATTTGTGTTGTTTTTTGTTTCGTTGTTGTTGGGGGTTTTGTATTGGTTGTTGATTTTTGTTGGGGTTTTTTTTTGTTTGTTTTTTTTGGGGGGGGGGATTGTTGGGGGATTTTTTTAAGGGGGGAGGGTATTTTTTTTTCGTTACCTTTGTGACAGTTTTAAAGGTTCACCAATGGTGATATTTGTTTGCGTATACGATCGGTTTTGACCACCAATAAGTTACGTTTTCCAACTTCGCAGGGATGAGACAGAGAAAGTTAGTGAGGAGGAGGGGAGACGGAGGAGAGACACAGAGAGAGAGAGAGGTAGGAGAGAGATACAGATCAGAAGACATAATAGACAGACAAGAGAAAGAAGGGAGAGGGGGGGGGGGGAAGAGGTGACAGAGAGAGAAGAGGAGGAGAAGAGAGAAGAGAGAGAGGAGAGAGAGTGAGAGAGAGAGAGAGAGAGAAGAGAGAAGAAGAGAAGGAGGAGAGAGAGAGAGAGAGAGAGGAGAGAGACTGGAGAGAGAGAGAGACGAGAGAGAGAAAGAGAGAGGATGAGAGAGAGAGAAAGAGGAAGGAGAGGAGGAGAGAAGATGGACCGAGGATAGAGAGAGAGAGAGAAGAGGAGAGAGAGAAGGAAGAGAGAGATGAGGAGGAGAGAAGAGGAGAGAGAGAGAGAGATGAGAAGAGAGAGAGGGAGAAGAGCGAGGAGAGAGAGAGAGAGGTGAGAGAAGGGAGAGGAGAGAGAGAAGAGGGAGCGAGAGAGAAGAGGAGAGAGAGAGGGAAGCAGACAGACAGAAGACAGACCAAACGACAGACAGAGGAAGAGGGAGAGAGAGAGAAGGAAGCAGGGACATAGACAGGGTGGGAGTGAGACAGGACAGACAGACAGACAGAGTCAGAGACAAGGCAGAGAAAAACAGCAGACAAAAACGACACACACAGAGACAGACAGAAGAGGTGGGGCTAGTTCAGATGATAAAGACCATCTGACCCAGGGATAGTACATGGCTGCTGTTGTTACAGGTAAGAAAGAGAGAAAGAAGAAGAAGAAGAAGTAGAAAGCAGAAGAAGAACAAACAAACAAAAAGCCAAACAGAACGACGCTCTCAGCTGTTGCACGCGGTGTCTTGGTAAACACGACAGTAGCTAGTGGAGATCCACATGACGCTACTGCCGCTGCTGCTTTACTCTGGCTGGCAGGGCTAAGGCTGGTACAGGCTGGTTACAGGATGTTACTGGCTGGTTACAAGCTGGCTACAGGAGAGATGGCCACATGATGACTGGGTACAGGGTGGCTGGCTACAGGCTGCTACAGGCTGGTACAGGCTGGTTGCAGGCATAGTTACAGGCTGGTTATCGGCTGCCTAACAGGTGAATGCAGGGCTGAGTTGCTGACTGGCCTGGGCTACAGGCTGGCTACAAGCTGGCTGCAGGCTTTGCTAACTGGATGGCTAGATACAGGCTGGATGCAGGCTGCTAGATACAAGCTGGATACAGGCTCTTACAGGATAGCTACAGGAAACTCGTGCGCACGCGCGCGCAGACACACACACACACAACACCAACACACATTACCACACAACACACACACACACTCACACACAACACACACACCATCACACACAACACACAGAGGCTGTTGCAACATTGGTTCCAGGCGGACGTCATAGAGTGTGACTTAAGTCCTGTGGATCCATGATGTTGTCGGTTCAAGTCTTGCAACAAACATTTTTGTATTAGGGAGTTGGGGGTGAACATCATGATTAAATGTGAAATGCAGACCCTGCCAATGCCTTAATCTCCTTCATAGTTTCTCACGTTTTAGAAGATCGCAAGCGCGCATGACAGAAGCCCATAACTCATGTCAGCTTTCGGGATCGGGGTGGGGGGACGGGGGGTTATCACAGTAATAACATAACACCATTCCCAGCATGCAGACATAATAAAGGATTGGGCTCCATAAGGTTCATTTGCCCAAGAGACACGGCCTGAAAAAGGTCAGCGCTTGTTGATAGATATGTGTCCAATGTACGGATGACTCAGGGAACCTCAGGGAGAAGAGAGAGAAAGATGGTATTCTGCTTCGTTTCGGTAACATACACTGTCACAACACCAGCAGTGTATGTCTTTTGGTTGCTGTTTCTGCCATCAAGTCAAATTCGTTCTTTTAAAAGAAAACAAATTTGTAGGGGAACACTTGGAAAAAGAAGTTTACATAAAACTATTCAAAAAACTATCGTCAGGAATCGAGTTGCGATACTTTTTTTTCAGAAGAACAGTTATTTCAGAAAGGTATCATTAACAGGGGAATCATAACTTCAACCATAACAAAAACAAGAGGGGAACAACCACATCCTACAACAAACATACAACTAACTACTACTAACACACAAAAATACACACACCACCCCAAACCCCAGCCCCCACACCCTCCTACACTCCACTCATGTCAATCAATCACATCACCTTCACATCACATCAAATACATACATACACATCACAAACCCACCTTATGAGTGGCTTTCCTTTACACAGAATTATTATTATATTTATAATAATAACAAGAAGAAAAGAAGAAGAGAAGAGAAAGGAAGAAGAAGAAGAAGAAAGAAGAAGAAGATATGAAGGAAGAAGAAGAAGGGAAGAAGAAGAAGAAGAAGGAAGAATCTTGATGAATAAGTATTGTTCCATGGTCGAAAAAAAGTAAGCAACCAACACAGCTGCCTGCACGCGCGCGCGCACAGCGCGCGCGCAGCGCACACCTTCACACACACCACACCCCACCACCACCACCACACCACCAACACCTCCACACCAAAACACAACACAACCCAATACAGTACTACACTCACAAACACAGAAACCCCACACCACACCACCCACTGTCAAAAGACTCCTCGAATAAAATAATAAAAGAAATGAATAATTAAATAAAATAAAATTAAATATAGTACTCAAGACTCAAAAATACTTTAATGTCTCAACTTGAGAAATTATGAGTGGCATTTTAAAAATTATAATTACACAGCTGCATTATTAAAACCAATTCAGATTTAGAAACACCCCCCCCCACCACACACACACACACTCTCACACCCATCACACACACACTTCACCCTCACCCCACACCCGCACAACCCACCCCACCCGACACACACACACACACACACACACACACACACAACCAACACACACACACACACACAACACACACACACCACACACACACGCACACACACACCACACACCAACACAACATATTATATATATATATAATTATAATTATATATATACAATATATATACTTTATATATATATATATTATTATATATATATATATTACTTATATATATATCACAACCCCAAAAAATTTGTGGCTTTATGGCAAGTTTCATTCACCAAAAAATTGTAGCATCTTAATAAAAAATCCTGTTCCAAGTCGTTGTTGAAAGCAACCAACCAGCCCTTTACCTTACAGCTGGCAGTCTTTGCTTGTACCAAAGAAGCCAAGCTAGACGCCGACCAGTGTTATGTAGGAAAAACTTCACTGAAGAGAGTATCCAGTAACACCCACCGCTCTGAGGGGATGCTTTTGGGGGATTCAATCCAACCCCCATACCACCACCAACTACCCCACCCCTACCCCCTACCCCCCTCACCACATCCACCCCGCCCCCTCAACCCCAATCTCTCCCCACCCATTACCCCACCCCACCCCATCCCTACCTCTGCGTCATATCAGCTCAGTTTATCATCTTATCAATCCCCACAAAACAATATCTAACCCAAGATTTACTTGAGGCGAATGAAACAAAATAAGAGTATGGTGTAGTTAAGTGTCAAGTGTTGTGTGTGTGTGGTGTGTGGAGTGTGTGTGTTGTGTGTGTGTGTGTGTGTGTGTTGTCTATGGATGTGTGTGTGTGTGGTGTGTATGTAGATGTGTGTGTGTGTGTGTGTGTAGGTGTTGGCAGTTGGGTGTGCAGGGGGTGTGGGGAGGGTGGAGGGGTGTGGTTGGATGGGTGGGTGGTGGGGGGTGTATGGTGGGAGTGGGGGGGTGGTTGGGGTTGGGGGGGTTACGTGTGGGTGGCATGGGTGTGTGGGGTGGTGTTTTGTTTGTGTGTGTAGGGGGAGGGATATGGTGGCCCTCTGTGTGTGTGATGTGTGTGTGTTTGTGTGTGTGTGTGGTGTGTGTGTGTGTGTGTGTGTGTGTGTGTGTGTGTGTGTTTGTGTGATGTGTGTGTGTGTGTGTGTGTGTGTTAGGTGTGTGTGTGTGTGTGTGTGTGTGTGTGTTGTTGTGTGTGGTGTTGTGTTGTGTGTGTTGGTGTGTGTGGATGAAGGAGGAGGAGGAAGGAGGGGTTGGATGGGGTAGGGAGTTGGTTTGGGGGATGATGTGTGGGTGGGTGGGATCCTGGGTGGGTGTTTGGTTGTGTTGTCTATTTCTTTGTTAAGGGGGGGAGGGGAATATCTGCATGTGTGTGCATGTGAATGTGCAGGTGTTGTCCTAAACACACAAACATTGCGCGCCACCATGCACCACATACCTACACAAAAATAATTACAAAAGCACAACCTCTACCAACTACCACCAATAAACACCCACCCCACCTCCTCCCCCCCCCCACATCCCATCGCACCCCAAACAACCACCCCCTTACCACCCACACACAACCCACCCACTTACATACACCATCTCAAAAGAATATTCACATATTGTGGCTTCCATGCACTACTTTTTTATCTATTATTATTATTATTATTATTATTAATATTATCATTAAATTAATTATTAATCTTGATGAATGAGTACGTCACAAGCCGTGTTTGTTGGATCAGCAACAACCAGCAACCTTGACCTTTACAGCTGGCCCCAAGTCTTGTTGTCAATCAGAAGCAGCTGCGCCCCCGCAACGTGTTATGGAAGGAAAAACATCAGAGGCCATCCCACATCACCCGCTCCGATCTGAGGCGGATGCTTTTTGGGGAATTCATCCACCCCCCCCCTTCCACCACCACCTACCTCACTCCACACAATCCATCACCCCCACCCCTTTATCATCTCACCCCACCCAACTCCACCCACCTCAGCTTCAATATCAGCTCAGTTAACTTCATTTTCAATCCCACCAAACAAAATCAACCAAACTTTACTTGAGCAAGGAAACAAAAAGAGTGAGAGTATATCGAGAGTGGAGAGGAGAGAGAGGAGAGAGAGAGAGGAGAGAGAGAGACGCAGAGAGGAGGAGAGAGAGTGAGAGTGAGAGAGAGAGAGAGAGAGGGAGAGAGTGAAGAGAGAAAGAGAGAGAGAAAGCCTAAGGAGAGAGTGAGAGAGGAGAGGAGTGCGGCGCGAGAGAGAGTTTTATTTATTTTTTTATTTATTCTTTATATTCGAGGATAATGGAATAAGCCACTTATGTGCTTTTTTACAATTAGTTCCTCGTGTGTATCGGTTTTGTAATTTCTGGCATCAGATCCCACCGGAACTCAATAGCCTACTCTATACAAATAGTGGAACTGGATTTAGCTGTGCGCAGAATGTTCAGCGTGCGTTCGCACAGGGACCTCGATTATAGTCTCATCCGAAAGGACTTGGAGAGAGGATGAGAGAGAGGAGAGTGAGAGACGAGAGTTGAGAGAGACGAGAGAGAGAGGAGAGAGTGAGAAGAGAGAGGAGAAGAGCGAGAGAAGAGAGAGAGAGAGAATGACATGACAATGACAATGACAATGACAATGACTACTTTCTTTTATTTCGAGGAAAATGAATAAGCACTCATGTGCTTTTTTTTAAATCTAGTTTCCAGCACTTAGGGTACTTCTGCAATAATAAACACAATACTCATTAACACTCACACAGTAACAACAAAAGGGAAAAAATTTAAAGCAAAAAAAAAAAACCAAAAAAAAAACAACAAGAGCAAAAACAAAAAAAACAAAAAATAAGAAAAAACAAGAAGAAAAAAAAAAGAGATGTGAGGATTGGAGAGAGATGGAGGGAAACGAGTGAGAGACGGAGAGAGGCATAGAGAGACAGAGAGGGGAAGAGATGGGCAGAGAGATGGGGAGAGAGAGAGGCACAGAGAGAGGAGAGGAGAGAGGAGGGAGAGCGAGGGGGGGGGGGGGGGATGGAGAGTTAAAAATGAAACAAAATTACAAAGAAGAAGAGGAATGAAATGATTACTGGAACTGAGGGTAATAGTGAGTGAAAAAGGATATGCAGGAGGAGGGGAGGTTGGATGGCGATGGCGACGATGATGGTACCAACAGCAATAATATGATTCTTTTCTACTTTTGCTGTAATAAATGTTCACGTTACTTACATTCACTTAACAGCAAACCAGGATGCACAACCTACTACCACAAACACCACCCACCCACACACACACACACCACACAAACACAAAAACCTACAACACACACACCCAGCACACACAAACCTTCACCACAAACACCCACACACACAAATTCACTCACAACTCTACACAAACTCCCCCCCCACCCAATACTCACACACCACACACACACACACAAACACACACACATGGCACAATCACCACCACCCTCCTACCAACTACACACAACCCTAAACACACGCAACACCTACACACACACCTACACTCTCACACAACAAACACACCCTACACTCACACACACACACACACACCTACCCACACCCCCATCCCCACCCCCACACCCCACCACACCCCCTACTACACACACACACACCCCACACCACACACAGGTAGGATGTGGGAAGTAAGAGGTTGTGTTCGTCTCTGGCGAGACTCAGCAAGAATTGTAAGCAACTCATTTGCTTTCTCTGCAAGGACTTGGTTTTCCTGACTTGTTGTTATTGTGGTAATTCGTAGAGAGCACAATATCAGGAAAGCCTCTCCCCCCACCCCCCCCCACCGATCCATTCCCTCCCTTCCCTCCATATCTGTTATGCGTGCCTTGTCTGTGTGTGGTGTGTGTGTGTCTTGTGTGTATGTATATGCGTGTGGGTGTCTTGTATCTGTCTCTTTCTGTCTGTCTCTGTTTCTCTGTTCTGTCTCTCTCATTCAAAGCGTCTCTCTCTCTGTATATTTCTGTCTTGTCTCTCGTCTCTGTATCTGGTCAGTCTCTCTCATTAAAAGCGTCTCTCTCATGTTTCTCTTTTGTCTCTCTGTCTCTGTTCTCTGTCTCTCTGTTCCTCTCTCTCTTCTCATTCAAGCATCTCTCTCTCTCTGTTTCTCTCGTCTCTCTTTGTCTCTCTGTCTCTGTCTCTGTTGTTCTGTCTCTCTTCTAATTTCAAAACGTCTCTCTCTGTCTCTCTTTGTCTCTGTCTAGTTGTCGCTTGTCTGTCTGTCTCTCTCTTCATTCAAAAGCGTCTCTCTTTGTCTCTCTTGTCTCTCTGTCTTCTGTCTCTATCTCTCTCTGTCTCTCTGAGATGTGCGCGTGCAGGCATCTGTATGCAAGATACGCTTATTTATGTGATCTCTTTTTTGTCACACTTCTCTGAAAACAAGACAGAAATACATCATTTGCTACACCTGTTGAATATGAACATCCTGACGCTATTTTTCCCTCTGCCAAAATTTCAGGGCTCTTCAAAAAACCATACTGCAGGAACAGTGCCAGGGTAAGAGAAGGTGAGGCAGACCGAAGAAGAAAGAAATGGCAGACAACTTTACTGAATGGACAGGAAAAGAGAGAGCTTGAGCTTTCACACTCCCAGGCTCTTGCCAACAAAACGCGCCCCCGCAAAGGAAGCCAGGCTGGTGCAACGTTCGTCCACTGCAGTGCCCTACGAACCCGGAAGAGGGTAACAGAAGCAGATCAGATGAAATTTTCCAAACGGACCAAGGTATATACTGTTATATGTATTTCTTACGTACCTATAATTAGACAAGTGGTTAAGAACGTGTTGTGATTTCAATCTCTGTAAGTCCATAATGTACACAATGAAGAATTAAGGCACTTAAAACTATACTAATTCAAAAATATAGAGAAATTCCTACGTCTTCACCTTCGATTACGTGATCGGGCCCCCGAGAGAGAGAGAGAGGAGAGAGAGGGGGGGTGGAGAGAGAGAGAGGAGGGGGGTGGCAAACAATGAGAGAGCGGCTGGTTGCTGGGGGGTTTGTGAAACAATGGCTGATAGCCGACACCCACATAACTTCTTTACCTTTCCCTCTGCAATCGGGCCCTTTCTCTTTTCCTGTGCTGCTGCTGTGCTGCTGCTGCTGCTGCTGCTAATGTACCTGTGGGATTGCTCTCTGTCTCTCTCTTGTCTTGTCTCTCTCTGATATCTTTTTGCCCCCTTTCCTCCCTCCCTCTCCCCTTCTCTCTTTTCCTCTCCCACACAACACACAACACCAAAACACACACACACACACACACAACACATTACATACACTCACTCAACACACAATTTATTTTATTCAACTAATGACTCCCATAGAGCAGTTTTTGCAACTTCAACGGTTCATTCTTCACACACAAAAACGCATGAAAACAATTAATAAACCCTAACACAATTCCCAAGGAAAACAAGCATGCATGCTTTAGTGGCAGGGATAGTAGTGGTTAGAACATTGCGTGGCAATTGGCCCGGGTTAATTTCCCCCGTTCAAGGGGATATTTTCCCTGAAGTTAACATCAGTGCAGACTCACTCTCCCCAAAAGCCCTTCGGGTGAAACTTTAAACCCGAGGCCCCGTGTGCGAACGCACGCAGAACATTTTGCGCACACGTTAAAAACCCTGTTCACTTTTCGAAGAGTGGGGTCATTGTGTCCCGGTGGGAACAGATGACAATTTAAAAACCGCATACACACGGGGCCTGGATGTAAAAAAAAAAAAGCAATAAGTGCTTATTCCATTATCTCGTATAAAAGATTAAATAAATAATAAAAAATAAAACCACAACACGTGTACGTTTCGTACGCGTGGAATGCAGAAGTCTTAGTAGACAACTTTTTTTTTTTTTTTTTCTTTTTTCGAGGTAATGGAATAAGCACTTATCAAAAGCGCTTTTCTTCAATTGTGATGCACCAGCCAGAATTTCTGTTCATGAGATAATCAAGTTGTCATCAATCTTGATTCCACCTGATGTCTAAATAGGTATTGGATGTTGTGACAATGACGCTGTTCAGATAATTCGGGGACCCCATTGGTGTAGGTATAGGGACTGTTCTGTTTTGCTGCGACACTTTGGAAAAACGAAAACACTGTTGTTGTTGTTGTTGTCGTCGTCGTCGTCGTCGTCGTGGTCGTTGTTGTTGTTGTGAAACTGGGACAGTGTCTGGTGTGTTTGGGAGTGGCTGGGATGCTGGGAAATACAGATACAGATAACTAAGTTTCATCGTGGTGATGATGTCACTGTGGTAGGACAGGGGGGGGGGGGGGGAGGGGGGACATGACAGCAAGAGCAGCTAAATGAGAGGGAGAGGGGGGAGGGAGTGAGGGAGAGGGAGGGAGGGATTGAGGGGAGGGGGGGGAGAGAGAGAGGGTGAGAGAGAGAGTACTGCACAGAATTGGTAGTTGAGAAGTGTTGTTTCAATGATCTCAGCAAGAGAATGGGGCATTTACAAAATTTTTCCCCAAGTCTAAAACCCACACATGATATGCCCCCGCCCCACCCCACTGTGGGGGTATTTTTGTTTTATAATACTCTTATAATATCTATAAAAACTACTACTATATACATATTTCAGTGTGTGCCGGGTGTTTATTTCTGTATACGATATTTTTGTGGTGTGCTGTGCTCTTTTTTTCTACTTTTTAATACCCAAAACTGCTGTTTTGTGTGGTGCTTTCTTGTGCTGCTGTGTTTCGGGTGCTGTTCCCATCTTTATACTATACTAATTTTCTGCTGTGGCTAATGGCGCTGCTTGTGCTGTTCTGCTGCTGCTGTGTGGTTTCTGCTGCCCGTGCTGTGCTTCTTTTACTATACTCCGGGGGGGGAGGGTAAAAAAAGGTGCAGGGAGGGGGGGAATTTTAAAATTATTATTACAATAATATGATTAAAACCTAATAAAGACAATGATAACCCTCTTTTCCCGTCGGATTTGGATTCATGGACGGTTAAAAATATGAACCCCCTGAGGGACTCCTTTGGGGGCAGGGACTTTAATTTTAAGGGTGTTAAAATATGCTTTACTGGGGGAGCCCCTCCCTCTCCAGGTGGGGGGGCCTGCTGGGCATGTTATGTCATTCGTTCCGGGTTTCTCTCCTTCCTCCAGGGGAAAAGGGAAAAAGGGAAACCAAAGGGGGGTTCACGGGGTGCGCAAGTTCTTTGCCCCAAAGTCAAGAACAATTAAATTTTTCCCTGAACCTCGTCGGCAAGGCCATTTAAAACGTTTTCAAAAAAACGATCGGGGGGGTGTGGTGGGGTTTGAGCAATTTCGCTCCGATTGAAAGGGCCCGGGGTTTTAGCCACCCCCGGGAACCCGTTCGAGGGGAAATTTTTCCCCCAGAATTTAAAACCAGTTGGGGGGACGTGGAAAAGGGGAAAACCAAAAGTGGGGACGGGAATTTGCTGTGGTGGGCATCGCCCCTTTCCCCCGCTAAGGGTTAAACAGATTTGGGGGGGTTTAACCCTTTGGATGGGTGCCGTTTGTGCGCTGTGGTGCGTAAGTTCCCTTTTTAACCCAGTTGGGAAAGGGGACCCGCCCCTTTTTGGGTTTTGGGAAGGTAAAGGGTGAGGGAGGGAGGGTGTGGGCGCCCCCCCTCAATATGCTGGCCCTTTGAGAAGTTGAGGTCTTTTATGCCTCGCTCTCCCTAGACCTTTAATTGGTTTGGGAACCTTTACCCTTTTCCTTTTTATGATTCATCCCGAAAGCCTTTTGGGGGTTTTAGGGGCTTAAACCCGAAATCCCCTGTGCGAAATGCCGCAGAAATCTTGCGAACGTTAAACATTTTTCCCCCCTCTGGGGGGAGTTGGCCCTTTTGGGGCCCGGGGGGGAAAGGATTTACAAAAAGTAGCCAAAAAAGCAATGGGGCCCGGGTGTAAAGAAGCAATTTTAAATGGTTTTTCCCTTATCTTCGAAATACAGAAAAAAAATGCATTTGGGTTTTGGATGTAAAAAAGAAATTAAATGGTTTTTTTTTGTTATCCCAGGGGAAAATTTAAAAAAATAATGATTAAAAAAAAGAATGCATTTTAGTTTGCTTTGGGTTTCACGAAGGCCCCCTCCCGTGTTCCATTTCGTTGAAAGCTTTCTGTAATCTGCACCCTGCGTTAACCTGAAGGGTGTAGTAGGGATTGGGCCATGATCAAAGGGAGGTTTTTCCTTTGTTTAGACCTGTGTCCCGCCTAGGGGTCATCCGAAAAACTTTTTTTAGGAAGAGTATCCCAAAAATTTTGGGGGGTTTTGACAGGTTTTTTTTAAAAAGGCAAATTGATAGTTTTGTAGAAAAGATAGATAGATAGTTTGATAAGGGTAGATAGGGTAGAAGGGTAGATTGGGTAGATTTGATAGATAAAATAGATGATAGATAGATAGAAAGTAGTAGTAGTAGATGATAGTTTGATAGATAGATAGGTGATGATAAAAGGAATTTAGGTCTAGGGGGGGGGGGGGGTTTAACCCGGGCCCTTTTCCGGGCGAAAAAGTCCCGGGGCGGGGATTGGGGCGGTGGTTTTTAAATCCCCTTTTGGAACCCCCAATTTTCCCCCTCCATTCGACCATGAGGGGAGGTCTGGGTGTTTTGTCTTTCGGGGTGAGGCGAAAAAAACCCAGGTTTTCCCGGGTCACACATAATTATTTAAAAACACCGGGAAAAGAACCCCCGGGAAAAAGAGAGTTGTCCCTGGCAAAAAATTTGCAGAAAAAAAAACCACCCTTTATAGGGAAACAAATAAAAGTGGGAGAGAGGGAAAAGAAAAAAAAAAGGGGGTGGCCTGCTCTTGGGGGGGACGCGCTTCCCCGGGGGAAGAGCCCGAATTTTCCCCAGAGAAAAGAAATCTGCCGTGACTTTAAAGTGGTATAAAAAACTAAATTTTTAATAAAAAATTAACACAAAAAGTTAGAACCCTACCAGATACATTTAACACAAACAAGTTTAAAACCCATTTGTGCTAAAAAAAAAAAAATTTTTAAAAATCGGGTTTGTATGAGATGGGGAAAGAAACATGTATGTTTGTCTTTTTGGTAATGCTCCCGGGCTGTTATCATTCCTAAATCAATTTTACAAAAAAGAACCCAAAATTTAAAAAGATAAGGGGGGGTGGGGGGGGGGGGGAGGAGGGGGGGATTAGGGCGTATTTCTTAAGCAATTTAAAAGGGAAAAGGAAAAAGTGGGCCCCTAACCCATAAGGTTTGTTAAAGGGGAGCCCAGGCGTCCGAGGGCCCCCAATTCTCTAGGGGGCCCGCCTTTTTGAGGGCGGCGCCCCTCTCCCTCCCTCGTGCTTTTTTTTTTTTTTTCCCTGCCCCTAAAGGGGGGGAGGTATGGGGGAAAGGGGGACTGTACTGAAGCCAAAGGGGGCCAAAAAGGGGGATCCATCCGAAGGGGAAAAACCCCCTCGATGCTGCTTAACCTTGGTGGGGGAAAAACGATGCAGAAGGGCGTCACTTGACAGGGGAAACCGGGTTTGTGCCAAACGAGAATTCAGAAGGAAAATTGCGGAATTTTTTTGGCCTGAGCCCTCTCAACCCCGAAAATTTTTGGCCCCTTGCAACCCAAAAAAAGAAAAGGGCAAATACATGGAAAAGGCGAAAGGGGTTTGGGTAGGGCATATCTGCCCTCGGGGAAAAGGGGAAAATTCTCCGGAACAGCCTCCAAAGGAACCGAGGGGGAAAAAGCAAACGAGAAGACCCCAAAAACCTTGGCGCCGGGACTGTCGAAAAGAGTGAAGACCTTTTTCCAAAAAACCCGGGGAACCCCTTAGAAATTGGCCCCGGGCAGGCAGGGTGGAGAAAATTTGTTTTTGCCCAGGCTTTTGGCCCAAAAGGGATTGATGATGAAGATGTTTTTAGTGCATGTGATGTGGCAAACTTTTTTGCGGGGGTGAGGGGATGATGGCAAATTTTTATGAAGGCCAGAAAATTGACAGGGGGTGTTTTGGTAAGGGATAGGTGCCGTGGTGTTTTTGAGGTGGTTTTGGGTTTTTTGTGTTTGTGTGCGTGTGGGTGTGTGTGTGTGTGTGTGTGTGTGGTGTGTGTGGTGTGTGTGTGTGTGTGGGGTGTTGTGTGTGTGTGTTTGGGGTGTGTGTGATTTTTGGGTGTGTTGTAGTGTGTGTGTGTGTTTTGTAGTTGTGGGTGTGTGTGAGAAGGTTGGGGTGTGTGTTTTTTTTGTGGTGGCGGCCCTTTTGGGGTGTGTGTATTTTATGTTTTTTGTGTGGGGTGTGTGTATGTGGGGTGTGAGGTGTGTGTGTTTTGTGTGTGGGTTTTTTGGGGGGTGTGGTGTTGGGGGTGTGTTGTTTTGTGTGTGTGTGGGTGGTGTGTGTGTGTGTGTGTGTTGTGGTGTGGGGGTCAGATCTTCCAAATGTTCCCCTCCTTTTCTCCTTATCATCACCATGTCACTATTTTTCCAGTCTTTTTCGTTTATCATCGTCATCAAGCTACCGGGCAGCGCATAAAAGTCTTTTTCATGTCTTTTGTTTTCAAAATTTTTAGTTAAATCCATTTTCGGCATTTGCCCTGTTTTAAATTTTTTAAATTTGCTTTAAACCAAAAAATATTTTAGGCAATAGCCTGTTTCAAGGATGTTTTCCCTTTTGTTTGTTTATTTTTTTGTTTGGGTTTTTTTTGGGGTTAAAACTTTTTTGAAAACATTGTTTTTTTTTTTTAGCTTTTTTTGTGTGTGTTGGGTTTTATGTGGGTTTGGGGGTATGTGTGTGTGCGCACGTGTGGTGTGTGTGCGTGTGAGGGGTTTTTTCTTGCGGGGGCATGGCCTGTGGGGCGTGCTTTTTAAAATTCCCGGGCTTTTAACAAACGTTTTCTTTATAAATGGCTGTGTAATTTGGGAAAAAAAAAATTTTTCCCTTTTTTTAAATTTTTACGTTATAAAGATGATGTTGCTATTGACTTTGTGAAAAACCCTAAAAAGTATATTTAAAAAAAAATTTTCGTGTACGGAAAAAGCTAAAACCCATCATGTTCCCCTAAAAGCAAAAGGGCTTCACCCAAAACCCTGGCTAGCTATTCAACTTCTCTTTAAAAAAAACAAAAGGATGGGAGGGTGTTGGTTATGGATGGGGGATGGGTGGAAGGGAAAGGGTTTGGGGGGGGGATGGTATGGAAGGATGGTGGGGGGGTGAAGGGTGGTGGGTGGAAGGGTGGGTGGGGGGAAAGGATGGAAAGGTTGGATGGGGGGTGGGTGGGGGATGGATGGTGGATGGAGGATTGGGTGGAAGGTTTGGGGAAAAGCGGGATGGATGGGGTGGGGGGGTGGTTTGGGGGGGGGATGGTTATGGAGGATGGATGGATGGATGGATGGATGGAAGGATGGGTGGGTGGATGGATGGTGGGTTTGGATGGGGGTGATGGATGGATGGGAAAACGTTAGAAATTTACCCATTCCGCCTAACAAAACTGGGCTGTCCCAAATCATAAATTTCTGTTTTTTTTGGCCGGCCATTAAAAAGGGGGGGTTTACAAACCCCTTTAAGGGTAGCCTAGGGTTAAAAACATTGCGCTTTGGGAATTGACGACCCGGGGTTGAATTCCCCTTTGGGAAAGGGGGGGTTTTTCCCCCTGGGTTAACTCAGTGTGATCCATCTCCCCAAAAATCCTTTTGGAGAGGGCTTTTAAACCCAGGGGGGCCCCTGTGCGAAAGGGACGCGGAAATCTTGCGACTTTTTTAAAAACCTGTTCCCCTGATCGGAGTTTGGCGATTGGTGCCCGGTTTTGGGGAAAAAGATGACCCAAAAAATTTTCAAAAACCGCAGACAAGGGGGCTGGATTGAAAAGCATCGGTGCCCCTTTTCCATTTTTTTTCGAAAATTTTAAAATAAATTTTAAAAAATAAAAAGATAAAATTTTAAATTAACCCGTTATTGTTTTTTTTGGATTTCACTTTTTGGGAAGCAGATTTCTTGGGAAGGGAAGGAAATCCCGGGGGGGGTCTTCTCCCGGGGAGAGCGCGTCGCCCTTTTTGGGAGGCAAATCTTTTTTATTCCTTTTTTCCCGTTGGGATTTTTGTTTTTGTTTCTTTCAGGGGTGTTTTTCCCCCCCCGGATTTGCCGGGGTCAATCTTTTGGTTTCCCTGGATTCCTTTACGTGCTTGAATTTCGTGTTTAACAGGGAAAAACCTGGTTTTTAGCCCCCATCCGAAAGGGGTGCACCAAGACCACCCCTACGGGGTTTGGGGTTGGGAGGGGGGAAGGGGGGTTTGGTTTGGGTTTAAACGAGGATCGATCAGCACACGGTGGTGAAACCCCGGGTTTTGTTTTCTAGGCAGGTGGGGTTAAACCCCTTTGCCCCCGATACCCTTCCCTTTCCCGTTTTGGTTTGCTGTTTTTTAATTTACCAAACACGCTTTGTCAAGTGAGGGAAACATTGCCCGTTTAAAGAAAGAAAAAAAGGAAAAATAAAGGGGAAAAAAGGAAAAGGGAAAAAAAAAAAAACCCAAAAAAGACCCCGTAAAATTTAGTCAAAAATAATTCAAGAAATGTTTGAGGAAAAATAAAGAAAGCAAGCAAAACCCAAACAAAGGAGAAGGAAAGAAAGAAAAAAAGCAACGAACGAGCAAACGAACGAAAGAAAGAAAAGAAAACAAAAGAAAAGAAAGACCGAAATAATACCTTTGCTGAGTCAAAAGTACATGCAAAAAATGATAGAGAAAAAAAGAGAAAGACAGATAGACAGACAGACAGAAAGAGAGAAAGAAAGAAAGAAAGAAAGAAAGAAAGAAAGAAAGATGTGTGTTGGTGTGTGTGTGGTGTGTGTGTGTGTGTGTGTGTGTGTGTGTGTGTGTGTGTGTGTGTGTGTGTGTGTGTGTGTGTGTGTGTGTGTTGGTGTGTTTTTGTGTGAGTGTGTGTGTGTGTGTGTGTGTGTGTTGAGGTGTGTCTGTGTGTGTGTGTGTGTTGTTAGTGTGTCGTGTGTGTGTGTGTGTGTGTGTGTGTGTGTGTGTGTGTGGTGTGTGTGTGTGTGTGTGTGTGTGTGTGTGTGTGTGTGTGTGTGTGTGTGTGTGTTGAGGTGTGTCTTTTGTGTGAGTGTGTGTGTGTGTGTGTGTGTGTGTTGAGGTGTGTCGTGTGTGTGTGTGTGTGTGTGTGTGTGTGTGTGTGTGTTGTGTGTGTGTGTGTGTGTGTGTGTGTGTGTGTGTGTGTGTGTGTGTGTGTGTTGTGTGTGTGTGTGTGTGTGTGTGTGTGTGTGTTGTGTGTGTGGTGTGTGTGGTGGTGTGTGTGTGTGTGTGTGTGTGTGTTGTGTGTGTGTGTGTGTGTGTGTGTGTGTGTGTGTGTGTGTGTGTTGAGGTGTGTCAGCATCTCTCCACAATGCTACCATCCTTTTCTCCATTATCATCACCATGTCACTATTTTTCAGTCTTGTCGTTATCATCGTCATCATAGCTACTGTCAGCAGCAGCATCGTCGTCATCATCGTCTTCTTGATCATCATCTCATTATAGTTAAACTCTCATTATCGTCATTGCCATCGTTAAGTTTATAATCGCTAACCACAGCATATTGAGGTCAATAGCCATGCTTTCAAGGATGTACACTTTTCGTTTGTTTATTTGTTTGTTGGTTTGTTTGTGTGTACTTACTATGAAAACATTGTTTTTATTTAGTCTTTTAAGTGTGTATTTGTGTGTGTATGTGTGTGTGCGTGTATGTGTGTGTGCGCACGTGTGTGTGTGTGTGTGTGCTTGCGCACGTGTGCATGCGCATGTGCGCGCGCACTTTAATATTCGGTACTTTTAACAATCGTTTCTTCTATATAACTGAACTGTGCTAATTTGAAATAATTTTCCTTCTTTTTTGATTTTGACGTTGATAATGATGATGTTGCTATTGACTTTGCTGCAAAACATAAAATGTCATATTAAAAAAACTATTCGTGTCACGGAAATCAGCTATACCCATCATGTTCAAAGATGCAAAGGGACTCTCACAAAACGTGGCTAGACTCATATCAACTTCTCTTTACAAACAAACAAACAAACAAACAAACGGATGGATGGACGGATGGATGGATGGATGGATGGATGGATGGATGGATGGATGGATGGATGGATGGGTGGATGGATGGATGGATGGATGGATGGGTGGATGGGTGGGTGGGTGGATGGGTGGGTGGATGGATGGATGGATGGATGGGTGGGTGGGTGGGTGGATGGATGGATGGATGGATGGGTGGGTGGGTGGATGGATGGGTGGATGGATGGATGGGTGGGTGGGTGGATGGATGGATGGATGAATGGGTGGGTGGGGGGTGATGGTGGTGGGTGGGGGTGGATGTGGGTGGGTGGATGGATGGATGGATGGGTGGGTGGGTGGGTGATGGTGGATGGATGGATGGGTGGGTGTGGTGGATGGATGGTGATGGATGGATGGTTGGTGTGGTGTGGGTAGGTGGATGGATGTGATGGGGTGATGGATGGGTGGGTGGGTGGGTGGGGGATGGATGGGTGGATGGGTGGATGGATGGGTGTGGGTGGGTGGGGTGGATGGATGAGCTGCATGGAGTGGGTGGGGTAGGTGGATGGATGGATGGTGGTGGGTGGATGGATGGGTTGGGTGGGTGGGTGGGTGGGTGGATGGGTGTGGATGGGTGGATGGATGGATGGGTGTGGGTGGGTGGGTGGATGGATGGGTGGGTGGATGATGCATGCATGCATGCATGCATGCATGCATGGATGGGGATGGATGGATGGATGGATGGATGGTGGATGGATGGATGGATGGATGGATGGATGGATGGATGGATGGATGGATGGATGGATGGATGGTGGGTGGGGTGGTGGTGGATGGGTGGGTGGGTGGGATGGATGGATGGTGGTGGGGTGGGTGGTGGTGGTGGGTGGCGGTGGGTGGGTGGGTGGGTGGATGGTGGATGGGATGTGCATGGATGATGGATGCATGCATGCATGCATGCGATGCATGGATGGATGGATGGATGGATGGATAGAGGGATGGGTGGATGGATGGATGGATGGATGATGGTATGATTGGAATTGGTAATGGATGGATGTGGATCATGGATGGTGTGATTGGGGGATGAAGGGATGGTGATGGATCAGATGGATAGATGGATGAATGGATGGCAATTGAGATGGGTGATGTGAATGGATGGATTTTGGAGTGAATGATGGATGGCGGATTAGAGTGGATGAGGATGGAAGGGTGGTGGTGGGTGGATGGGTGGGTTATGATGGTTGATGGATGGATGGATGGATGGATGGATGAGGATGGATGGGTGGATGGATGGATGGATGGATGGAATGGATGGATGGATGGATGGATGACAGACCGTTAGAAATTTTCACCCATTCCTGCCTAACAACAGACTGGAGCTGTCGACTCCATCATTGCTGTTTTCTTGTGGCCAGGTCACATACAAACTGGCTGTTCACAGCTATACGGATAGCCTAGTGGTTAGAACATTGCGCTGGCAATCTGACGACCCGGGTTCGAATCCCGTTGAAAGGGGAATTTTTCCCCTGGAGTTAACATCAGTGCTGACTCCACTCTCCCCAAAAGTCCTTCGGATGAGACTGTAAACCGAGGTCCCGTGTGCGAACGCACGCGGAACATCTTGCGCACATGTTAAATCCTGTTCCGCTGATCGAAAGAGTAAACGATTGTGTGCCGGTGAGAACAGATGACAAAATTTACAAAAACCGCAGACACACGGGGACTGGATGTAAAAAGCACTCGAGTGCTTATTCCATTATCATCGTTATAAAATGACTTTTAAAAAATAAATGATAAAATAAATAACAGCTTACTTCGTTGTTTTGTATTTCACTGTCTGTCACGACAGATTTCTCTGCGTATGAAACTCGGGCTGCTCTTCTCCGGGGAGAGCGCGTCGCCACATGAGCAGCGCCACTCATTTTTTGTTCCTTTTTCCTGTCTGCATATGTATTTGTTTCTCTCTCAGGGGTGTTTTTTTCTGCAGGATCTTGCCAGGATCAACTCTTTTGTTGTCATGGATTCTTTTACGTGCTCTGAATACGTGTTACACAGGGAACACCTCGGTTTATCGCCTCATCCGAAAGACTAGCACCCAGACCACCACTCACGGTCTAGTGGATCGGGAGTGGGAGGGAGGGTAAGTTTCGGGCTCAAACGAGGATCGATCCAGCACACGTGGTGAACCCGGGCTTTTCGTTTTCTAGGCAGGTGCGTTACCTCTAGACCACCGATCCCCTTCATGACCAGTTTGTCGTCTGCTGCTTTTGAACTTTACACCAA
>CM054142.1:57147806-57152806 GCA_028751875.1 Rapana venosa
AATTTTTATTTGAAAAAATCACACAGTAATTTGTGTCCTACAGTGGATTCTTTCGCACGTTTAAAATTGATTTTCTTGTAACAGGGGAGGGGGGGGAGGGAGAGATTCTGAAGTGTGAAATTTATATCAATTGGATTTTGAGAAGATGGCAGACGTTTTGAAGCCATCTTCTCGTTTGACGGTAAATGCAAAAAATCACTGCAGTCATAATTCCATCAAGGTTGATTTCATACATGATTCGTTAAAGGGCAAACAACCTAAGCCACGATGGTAGATGCCTCAGTTTTGAATTTCTTCCTTTTCGCCGTCGAACGCTCAGATAGCAGCTATCGTTGCCTGTCATATGAGCGAAAATGCGTTGCACTGCCGTTAAGCGCTTGACAAATCAGGCCCAGTGTATCCAATTTCGGCGTGGGAGTAGAATTGTTATCTTTTAAGTTGTTTTTTTTGGGGGGAGCGGGTAGGAAAGGCAGGAGAAAGGACCAAGAAGGCAGAAAATAGACAAGAAGGAGGTGACAGGAAGAAAAGGAACAAGGAAGAAGGAAAGAGAGAGAGAGAGAAAAGAGGGAATTCCAAACACACAATTTTCAGAAGGTGGGGATACTGTTTATGCTGACAGGCCCCTGGCATCCCCACGGAGGAAGCTTTGAAGCAGAAGGTACTTTGGTGAAGGTTGCTAAAATTAATGAAGTAGAGTTTCAGTTATGCGTTTTCCATAACAGGTCCGGACTCCTTTGTACGTCACCACTGCTCTGAAAAAAGAAAAGGCAAACAAAGATAGAGCAGAGACAAGTGCACTTGAAACGTAACTTTAAGACAATATTGTCATTTCCACATTTCTCAACTCTACTTGCTTGCGAACTGAAACAGTTTGAACGGCATAACAGATATTATGTGTAGGATCTTAGTTACATACTGAAAACAATTAAGCGTGTCTGCACTGCAAATTTTCAGAATAGAGCAAAATTGCATTTCGTCATACAACCAGAGACGAATAGATAGATTTCATAATCAACAGAGATCAAATCTACAGTTTTGACTATTTCAATGAATGAATAATCTGTATTTTTCAAGGGTTACAGATAATCACAATCACAAGAACAGCATTGCACTGGACTCCAGAAGGAAGGAGAAAGAAAGGAAGACCAAAAGCAACGTGGAGGAGGACTGTAGAAAGTGAGATGAAGGCCATGCAGCACTCTTGGGGATCAGTGACTAGGTTGGCCCAGGATAGGCAGGAGTGGAAGCGCTTTGTTGCTGCCCTACACACCACTGGGTGTAATGGTTGATGATGATGATGATGATGATGACAGATAAGCATTCACACACTCTTTTTCATCCGACCCTAACCCTGATTAGTGACTATCATTGAAACAGTGATGGTGTTATTATCAATACATAAAACAGCAGCAAAAACTGTGAGTAGTTTGTTTATTGTATAGAGCGTCCAAACAAAAATCAGACAGGATAATGTTTCTCTTCTGTGTCACTATCGTTATCACCATCGTCATCATCAACCTTTCATTTTGTTTCCCGTTGTTTGTAGCCCCACCGACCACGAAAGCCATATCAAGGTTGTTACTTCATTCAATTTCAGCAACTCTAATAACATTCACCTCAAGTTCAACATCAACACAATCTAACCCCTTCAAGTATCTAAAACTGTCAATCTGGAAAAAAGACACACACAAAACTTTAACTTTCAAGGTAACTTAATTATCTTATTCCTTAAAGTCAGTTAAACCAGGCCGTGCTGAGGACGCCAGCCATTCCGCTTGATTTATAATCCCCAGGTTACCATATAAAACGTAAAATAAAGGTTAAACCTTCCATTCTAACGATTACAACCGATTACAACGACGACATTGATGATGAGATATACAATATCCTTAATGTTACTCTTATGTGTTGTCATTATTTTTCCCCTTCAGCTGCCTGGGTTTTTATCACATTTCTTGATTACACTACTGACGCTGGGGGCAAAAGCAAAGTGAGAGGCTGTATGACCAGTGGCTTTCCCACTCATGGAATTCCACTTTACAGCTTAGTCTTTTAGTGATCGACTATGACTCTCTGACTAAGAAGGCTTGATTTGCACAGTCCTTATGTGCTGCAGCCCTGGGGGGCTGGTTGGCCTTTGGAGAACATCTCCAACGCTGACTGTCCTTATGCCCACTTGGCCGAGAGAGTGGGGATGTACTGTGGGCAAGGCATCTCCACTATAATCAAATTTCTGCCCAATTTCCAAAACAGCAAGCTGCCTCCTCTGCTGTTTTGGAAGTTATCATCGAACACGATGGACAAACATAATATAATGATGATGGTAAAAACAGCTAGCTTACCTGGCCCTAACAGGTCAGAGAAGGGTGGTAGTGAGGAGGAGGAGGAAGAGGAGGAGGGTCAGGGTCTGAAGGGACGGCGGCCAGTGCCGGTGGTGGTGGTGGAGGAGGACAGGCTGGACAGGCGAGTGCACGTGCGGCCCGCTGGCCCTCTGGGGTTCTGGGTCAGCCGACCTGGGGAGATGAGCAGTGGCAGTAGTAGTGTAAAGGACTCTAACCTGGCCATGTCGTTGTCTCACCATTTGTGTTACGTAAGTGTGTGTGGGTGTTTGTGTGTGTGTGGTGTGTGTGTGTGTGTGTGTGTGTGTGTGTGTGTTGTGTGTGTGTGTGTTGTGTGTGTGTGTTTGTGTGTGTGTGTTGTGTGTGTGTGTGTGTGTGTGTGTGTGTGTGTGTGTGTGGTGTTGTGTGTGTTGTGTGGGGGGGTGGGTGTGTGTTGTGTGTGTGGTTGTGTGTGTTTGTTGTGTGTGTGTTGTGTGTATGTGTGTGTGTGTATGTGTGTGTGTGTATTTTGTGTGTGTGTGTGTTGTGTGTGTTGTGTGTGTGTGTTGTGTGGTGTGTTGTGTGTGGTTTGTGTGTGTTGTGTGTTGTGTGTGTTGTGTGTTGTTGTGTGTGTGTGTATGTGTGTGTGTGGTGTATGTGTGTGTGTGTGTGTATGTGTGTGTGTGTTGTGTGTGTGTGTTGTGGTGTGTGTGTGTGTTGTGTGTTGTTGTGTGTGTATGTGTGTGTGTGTATGTGTGTTTGTGGGTGTGTGTGTGTGTGTGTGTGTGTGTGTGTGGTGTGTGTTGTGTGTGTGTGTGTGTGTGTGTGTGTGTGTGGTATGTGTGTGTGTTTGTATGTGTGTTTGTGTGTGTGTGTATGCCTCTGTGTGTGTGTGTGTGTGTTGTGGTGTGTGTTTGTGGTGTGGTGTGTGTGGTGTATGTGTGTGTGTGTGTGGAGAGAGACAGACAGATAGAAAAACATGAGACAGGCAGAGAGTGTGTGTATATGTACAAAGTGGTTGTTTTCATTCTTACGTGACTGTGTGTGTACGAATGTGCTTGTCATGCACATGCGCATGCACCATCACACCACATGTGTACCTGCCTACTGAGTGTGCCAGCACACATCCACAACCAGGCGTCCCTGCATGCACGCTCGTGTAGGTTTAACTAAAGACTTCACAATCACCCCCAACAAACTCTCCACAAGCTACGACTCACTGCCACTGCTGTTGTCCTTCAGAGCGTTGTCCAGGTATATATGCAGACAGTCCAGGTCATCGTGGGTGAAGTCCGACTTTCCCGCTTCCTCTCTCGCCGTCTGGAGCTGCGAAGCGGCCCTGACCTTGCCAGCCTTGACCCCTTGTCCTTGACCTTCCCCGTGGGTGAAGGACGGCGGCACGAGCCCTGCTATCAGCCCTTTAGGGAAGATTCTGTAGGCTTCCTTAAGACCTGCAAGCGTAGTAGTAGTAGTAGTAGTAGTCGTAGTAGTCGTAGTAGTAGTAGTAGTAGTAGTAGTCGTACTAATAGTAGCAGCAGCAGCAGCAGCAGGAGTAGTAGAGCAGCAGCAGCAGCAGCAGCAGCAGTAGCAGTAGTAGCAGCAGCAGCAGCAGCAGTAGCAGTAGTAGCAGCAGCAGCAGCAGCAGCAGTAGTAGTAGCAGCAGCAGTAGTAGTAGTAGCAGCAGCAGCAGCAGCAGCAGTAGTAGCAGCAGCAGTAGTAGTAGTAGTAAGCAAGCAGCAGCAGCAGCAGCAGCAGCAGCGCAGCAGCAGCTAGAGTGAGTAGTAGTATAGTAGTATAGTAGTAGCTAGTAGTAGTAGTAGTAGTAGTAGTATAGTAGTAGTAGTAGTAGTAGTAGTAGCAGCAGCAGTAGTAGTAGCAGAGCAGCAGCAGTAGAGCAGTAGCAGCAGTAGTAGTAGTAGAAGAAGTAGTGTAGTAGTAGTAGCAGCAGCAGCAGCAGCAGCAGCAGCAGCAGCAGCAGGAGTAGTAGTAGTAACAGCAGTAGTATTAGCAGTAGCAGCAGTAGTAGTAGAAGCAGCATAAGCAGAACCAGCAGCAGCAGCAGCAGTAGAGTAGCAGTAGCAGCAGCAGTAGCATGCAGTATAGCTAGTAGCGCAGTAGGAGTAGTAAGCTAGCAAGCAGCAGCAGCAGTAGTAGTAGCAGCAGCAGTAGAGCAGCAGCAGTAGCAGTAGCAGTAGCAGCAGCAGCAGCCAGTAGTAGCAGTAGTAGTAGTAGTAGCAGCAGCAGCAGCAGCAGCAGCAGCAGCAGTAGTAGTAGTAGTAGAAGTAGTAGTAGCAGCCAGTAGTAGTAGTAGTAGTAGTAGTAGTAGTAGTAGTAGTAGAAGCAGCAGCAGCAGCAGCAGTAGCAGCAGCAGCAGCAGCAGCAGCAGTAGTAGTAGTAGTAGTAGTAGTTGTTGTTGTTGTTGTGGTAGAAGCAGCAGAGGTAGTAGAAGTAGTAGTAGAAATAGTAGCAGCAGCAGCAGCAGCAGCAGTAGTAGTAGTAGTAGTAGTTGTTGTTGTTGTTGTGGTAGAAGCAGCAGAAGTAGTAGAAGTAGTAGTAGAAATAGTAGCAGCAGCAGCAGCAGCAGCAGTAGTAGTAGTAGTAGAAGTTCTTCAGTTTAACGTCCTTCCACTAAATAGTGATATCATACGGGAAAGTGTGTGTGTATGTGTGTGTGTATGTGTG